>CM021102.1:519216777-519387189 GCA_007115665.2 Sequoiadendron giganteum
TGAGGAAATAAATAAATTCACGGATGGATAGAAAGGACAAGTAAAAATTGGGAAGGTTGAAATTCTGATTTCTGACTCTTGATTAAAGAACAGGAAAAAGGCTCAATATTTCACTTTCCTAGCTAAAGAATTAGTATTACACGTTCATGGATGCATTCAAAAGGCGATCAAGGTTTCCATGAACACTAGCAACAAGTATAACCTAATTGAAATTGATTTGGCTAGGAGTTTGCAGGTTTAATAAATAATATCAAGGATAAATCTAAACAATGATAGTGTTTGGTTTGAAGAGTTGAAGCCCACAATGAAATATGTTTTTCATCAGATTTTAATACTGTGTGAAAGTTTAGTTTGAAGATTTGAAGGTTGGTATGGAGAAATAAATTTTTCCCTAAATTTTAATACATCAAGAAGGTTTAGCTTGAAGATTTGAAGCTACTTGTAGAAAAGTATATATTTAGCACTTAGTTTTTAATGTTATTGCTATGGATGACTTGGATATTGATTGTGAATGGGATTGGTTAGAGACTTTGTAAACTACTAATATTGATTTACAAAAAGAGTGGAGCTTTTGTACGTGAAAAAGAAGTTGACATTTAGGATATCACTCATCATTTTAAGAATGAGCAGGAAAGCTAAAGGAGAGCACTAGGGGAAATTTGAAGACAGGACATGAAGCTTTCGTACACGAAAGAGAAGTTAAGATTGCAGGGTATCACTCATCATATAAAGAAGGAGAAGGCTAAGGAAGAGCATGAAGAAAAATCTAAAGATAGTGAAGAATATTCAAAATATCATAAGGAAGATAGCAAGGATTAAAAGAGCATGAGGAGAAGTCTGAAGAAACAGACAATGAAGAATGTACATAAAAGATCATTAGGAAGAGGACAAGAAAGGATCAGAAGATGAGCATAAGGAAGGATTTGAAGAAGAGCACAAGGAAAAATTAAAGAAAGATACAAGAGCATGAAGAAGAGCACAAATAAAGAAATTAAAATAAGCACAAGTATTTTGGTGCTTGTTAAGTAAGTTAACACCCTTCATCTACTCTAGCTAAAGGAGAAAGTAGATGACAAGGTTGAAGCATCAAAGGTAAAATAAAAAAGGTGAAGTCAACAAAGGTTGTCATGTATTGACATCTATGGCACCATGAGAGCAAACAACATAGAGGCATAGTAAGGAGCATTGGCAAGAATCGCAATGAATGTACATCTAATCAAAGAAGCATACATTATGGATATGCCTGATGAAATGAATATGGACATACATGTCCATTTAGAGGATCAAATACCATATTTATGCATAGTGTGAGAGGAGAAGGAACAAGAACAAGAGTAGTGCCAAGGAGGCATGACATCCTCAAGAATGATTACCTAGAAAGATGACACATGGATGGATTATGTGGCATGTGTCATGTGTATTAAATTTGTGGAATTCTTTCTATGTGGTCTCTTTCCATGTTTCAAGGACGATATATGTTAAGGGGGTGAATGCTATACACTTAGTTACATGGTATTATGATGTGTATGAGCTTATGTAGCAGCTAGCTTGTAACACACATAACTTGTTTTTAGATGGGATAGGCCCAATGGGTAACTTGTGTGTTGGGTCAAATTTTGTTACTTACTGGTTGGCCAATTTATATTGGATGGGTTAAACATTTATCATTACCCTAGGGTTATTAGATGAGAGGCTACATATTGATGCATCTATCATTCTAATAGATGATTGACTATGAATAAATTATATTGAGTTGCAAAGATAGTATAGAAGGTTTGTCATAAAGGAAGATATCCTCAAGTGATTACTTCCTTAACAAATGTCATATGGTGTAACCTTACCTCAATGGTATTTCTATTTAGAGTATATTGAATATTAGGGTACATTGGTACACGCCATACATCTCGTGTTGTGCATTTTGATTATATTTCAGCATACTTATGTATATCAGATATTTGGTTCTTAACAATGTTTTTTGCTTGTCACGTTATGTAAATAGTAATTTTCTTTGTTGGTCAAGGCTATTGCCATTTTTCTATGTTTTGACACTTTCTTCTTCATGACTAGGAAATAACCTCCGTGGGAGGGCTAAAATTGGAAGTAGAAGCAATCCCACTTGTTGGGATGGGGCATGCATATAAACGTTCTGGTATTGCTACAGTAGGATCATCAAGAAATATGCCTAGTGGAGGGTACTGATACAAAATTAAAGATTGCAATTTCTTAATCTAGGTTTCAAACATTTCATTCGTCAATTTACTAGGAATGTTGAAATATTTGAACAATTTGAGGCTCTAGATTATGGTTTCTGACATCCATACATTGGATCGTGACTCTACATTCTTATCTTCTCCTTTTTGTAGATTCTTTCTCACGAGTAAACTGCGTCTGCTGCAGGATATCCATTCTGGTTTAATATCGTTGACTGTTTTGCAGGTATGTAATCTGGAATAGGTTTGCATTGCTTGACAATGAACTACTATGGTGTTTTTATTATTTTTCTTGGTAGGGGTTGTGATTTCCTTTTCCATGCATGTAATTATGTTTTTTTGTGTCTTCTGTCTGAATTCTTGTGAAGTGGAAGACAATTCAGGCTTGGGCAATGAAAAATCCAGATGGGATTCTTCTTGCAGTTGGGGACATCTTCCCTTTGTGTCTTGCATGGATGGCTTCGAGGCAACCCATAAAAGTTTGCAAAAGGAGTGCTAGAAGTGGAATTAAATTTATTTTTGTTGGAACTGCAAAAAGTGAATATTACCGTCGTGATGATGATGATCTAAATCACAAGCTTGGATTCTGTGATTGTTGTAAGGATCGCCATACCTTATTTCCAAATTTGATTTAGCTTGTCTTGTTGTTTTGTTCCTCCCCTAAATTTGTAAATACATGAAATCTGGTTGGAAGATGCTTGTCATTGTCTTTAGATGCTAAGGTCATGGAGAAAATTTAAAAGGAGAGAATTTTAGGCCACTCACCAATAATGAGTCATTATATTATGAAGTACTTGATGATTGCAGCTATATAATTGTTATTCTTGATTTGGTCTTTAGTATATTTTCTAGAAACTTTACCAGCAGATGCCTATAGAAATGTGCTGGCTATTAACTTGCCAGACTAACAATTACCAGAGTATGAAGAATGAAGTTATTATAAGTGGAATACCTTTGTTTTATGCAATTGAATTGGTTTAAAATGCAGGCTGAAATGGCTTATAGCATTCTATAACAAATCTACATTTTTCAAGAATCTGTATTTTTCTTAGCTATTCTCTTTAACATTGGATACATGATAATTGACTAGTTGATGACCTGTATAATTCTCAGTAAACTACACTTCGCCAACATAACAGTATATACAATAACATGCTTAACTTGTGTCATGTCCCAGAAATAGCAATACCATAAAGACCAAGTGTTAAAATACAAATAAATTAATAAATAAAATAAATAGCAATATTAATATTTAATATAAAATAAATATTCACCATATCAATATAAAAATATAAAAATATGAAATAACAAATATAATAATAATATAGAGACAAATTATTGTTATTACATTCTAGTATTAAATAACTTAATATCAAAAATAATAATAATAAATAAATATTATAATCATTATACATCAAAGATTGTAATACATTAAAATAAAATAATAATAAAATATTAGCAAATTGGTTTTATTATTATACTTTAATGTTAAAATATGTTCAATAAAACATCTAAATGAAATAAGTATATAATCTGAAATATCATAATTATTACTAATAATATATTATTTTCAAAAATAGATATTATTGTGATAATAAGCCTTTAAAGGCAGCAATTAAATCTAACAAAGGGATATATTTTATGAAAAGTCACCTCTTTCACCAAACAATACATTCCCTCCATGAGTCACCTACCTTGAATGGTATAAATAGAAGGAAGGAAAATAAGGAAGAGGGGAAAACATTGAGAAATACGATCTGCAACTCAGAACAACAGCAACAATAATTGTTATGCATTGGAATATAGAGTCATTTAATATATATATATATATATATATATATATATATATATATATATATAGGCATACAAGTATATATGCATAAATATAGATAAATTTTATAATGAATAATATGCAATGAATAAAGAATATATATGAATAAGGAAAAAATAATTATATAAACATATATATATGAATACTAATGGATATAAGTAAAAAAATAATTATATATATACGTATATAAAGCAATGTTACAAGACTCGCCCAAAATCGGCGAGTACTCGCGAGTCCCAAGGTAGGTGACCCTAAACGAGTCCCAGAGACTCGGCTGCCGAGTACTCGCCGAGACTCGGTAGACTCACCGAGTCTCGTGCCTCAGACTTGGCCATTTTAATTAATTTTTAAAAAAAAATTTCAATCTTTCATTTACAAATTTTTTAATGGAATAGTGTGCACCATGAAGGTTTGTGTGGTTTTGAAGGTCTTCATTTGGGCTTGGTGGCGGGGGCTCTGCTCCTTACCCTGCCCTGTATCGTGACAGGGAGCGCGCCTAGGGCGCTACCCCAGGACCTTGTGAGGGGCGCTGCCCCTCGACCCCGCTGGGGGCGCTACCCCTAGACCCCCACAAGGGGCAGATCCTTCCATGCCACCCCTCATGTGTTTCCATGATTGCATTTGTGATTATATTTATATTTGGATATCTAGATATTAATGCTAACAGATATATGTACATGTGGAAATATTAAATGCAGATTTCAATCCAAGATTACTTAGTCAAAGAGAACATTCAATTGAAAAAGAAGAAACCCTAAATCTAATCAACAAGCGAATTCTAGGGAAAAGTCGAGTAAGGGACATTACAACTTGTACTTTTAGACTCTATATATAAAATCCAAAAATCATAATCCACTTTCCTAATTTCTATTTCGTCCCAAAGTACATTCATGTCCTAGCTATATCCACAAATGGTACACAAATGTCTATAACTATCCGTAACAATATATGTAGATTTGGTTTGAACTGTCCTCCCAATGGCATGCCATATACACTTACAGGTTTTACTGTACGAGGAAATCTATGCAACATAGAAGTCATCATAGGAAGCTACCAATGGGGGTGGTTGAGGTTATTGGATAGGGCATAGGGCCGATTCTTTGCAATGCAATATCTCCAAAGAGAAATGTCGTGGAAGAAGAATTCGGGTCTTTTGAAATTGGATGGAAGCAATGATACCATTGTGATGAATAGTCTTGAGTATGATGTAACAATGAAAGGTATTTTCTCTACTCAAAGTTTTAGAGAACCAACACATCCAATCATCGCAAGGACTAAGGAGGTCACTAAAGCTATTAGCATACCATCTTTGAATCCTTTAATAAAAAGATTAATATGGATAACATCACCCATCTTGAAAATTGTTACATCCTTATGAAAATGGCCTTTCAGAGGTCATCTAGTTAGTTTTGTTGAGGCCGTCTATCAAAGTGTTGCATATATATAGGCTTAATTTCATGACTTCAGCCATGAGTAGTTTGTGGATTTTTTGTCATTCTTAATGTTGTTTTGACTGTTTACCCAACCATGTGTATAAGTAGGAGATGATGCAAGCTTGTCCAAAAAAAGGAGATTTGTTTAAGTGGTGTTGGATTGGTCAAATCAAGAACTTTAGTGACAATGGTGGCTGAATGGTGTGCCTTTGACATTGTCAAGTGACAGAAACACATAAAGTGTGTGCCTAGGTGGTGGTTGACAATATTAAGTGACATGGGTGAACAAAATGCATGCTTGAGTGTGATAAGAGATGATCTAAGTGGCAAAGCCAAAGGAGTGTGCTTTGGCTTACTAAAAACAAAGTTAGAGGCAAGACTCTCCAAAAGCATACCTGCAAGTATAAGGACAACTTTAAGTGTCTAATAAATTTGAAAAGTGCACCTAAACCAGTCATCGAAAGTGATTAGTGCTTGATACATTGTTGGAGCATGCCTCGATCAAGTTAAAGATAGGGATTTTGTGGCAAACAATATGAGTGCCTGACTTAGTTTATGGTGAAAACATAAAAGATACAACAAAATGGAAGAATTGGAAGGTATGGTTCAATGCTAGGGTATGTTGTTTGTTGACGGGTGTTTTATGACCACACCAACACAGAATAAAGTTTCCCAACGGTTACTCTATCCTCTCTTGAATAAAGTATTCTGCATGCTAAGATTGCTAGAAAGATCATACATTCAACTCCAAGGTTCCTTATGCAGCGGATATAGTCTCAGTTGGCTTGATGTGATTTGCTGGTTATTCCAAGGGGACTTACACAATTGTTCGATCAAAGAGAAGAACTTGCAGGACTCGAAGGATTTATCAATGATGCCCAGGTTTCCTAAACTAACCGGAAAATGCCTTAATTAAAGGATAGGGATTAGAAATTCTACTGTCTATTCTAAATGCGGGATGTAGAGACCAATTCTTGCAAGTGCAAACCGAGTTCTTCTTCGCCTCACTTCAGATAACTTCTACAGAGCCGATGCAATCTTCAAAGGGATAACGAGAGATATTCAAACCATGACTCAACATGCAGATACCATCACAACGACGTATACCAACACATGAACCGTAATTGAGGTTAATTTCAAAGTGTTCTAGTCGACCATGCAAGGCGAACCCACCATCAGTGAGCCCGCTAGTGGATTGATAAATAGAGCTTGCTCAAACCAAACACCACATTCCACAACTATCAACTACTTGCATGAAATAAAATCTACTTTACTTTAAGCTACTTTACGATCCTAAGTGAATTGGAAAGACGAAGAAGCCTCGCTAGCTACCCACAACAAAAGATAGAACCATCAAGCAATGATAACTCTTTGTATTATGAGAGTGTTCACAACAACTTCTTACAAAGCCTTCAAATGGAAAACTTTCTCTCCTCTTCAATCTATGCTAACTTCTTATGCTATTCTCTCCTCTATTCTAATCTCTAATTTTCTAATCTAATTCTAATGAATTACAATGAGCGGGGATGCCCCTTTTATAGCTGGCTCAGTCCAACAGACGGCTCAGATTCAATTACAATGGAGGGCTTAGATTGAGCCACATATTCCCTAATCAAGGTTCTGCCCTAAAAACCGCCACAGAGAGGAGTGGGGTAATAAATGAACAAAAGATTCTCCACTACTTTGCAGAAACCACTATGAGCAATTAATGCCCACCATCATCCAGAAGATTCCCGTCTAGAAATGTGTTCCCACTGTCCTTCTCCCTTGCTGCAAATTCAATGAATTTGGCTAACACAGCTTCAACCTCCTGAACTGAAATGGGTGGAACGTGGTTGAGCTGGAATTCAAGCACTGTGATTGCCTGCGCCTGCCGGATGCAAGATTTTCTCCAGGTCTCTAAGGCATCCTGAGTACTCTGTATGATGTTGGAGAAAGTTGATATGTTTTCAAAATCCACTTGCACAAAAGATCTCACATCCAAGAAGAAGGGTTCCAACCTGCTTCTTAGGCCATCTACAATCACCTCCTCTGGGGTTAGCCTTTTAGCAAACAAGGCCTCAAGTGTGTTGAGGACTCCCTCTTGTAGGTTTCCCATGGCCTTTCTAACCTTAACCGATTCCATCTACACTGCATCATAGAAGCCTCGGCCAGTGAACGCTGAAGAGTACCATCCTGGAAAATCATATATGTCACCATCCTGGATTACTGCTTCTTCAACCAGCATTTGCATGGGTACTTGCATCAAAGCAGCCGAGCGTGGGATAGTTTTATCCCGATACATGTGTGCTTCACTCCAAGCTTGGTCAATATTTTCCATGCGAGATAGAATGTTGGAAGCTTGCTGGAAGGAGTAGGCGAGATCATCAATGAAATTTTTTGCCTCCACATGAATGCCACCAACCCATTTATCTGCTTCCAACGCCATTCTCCTCAAATCCTCCAAATTGCTAATCGATTTTCTGGGAAGCTCAGTCGGGAGATCAACTGCCAGATTCTACTGCCCACACGGACGTGCAAGGTTCTGCACATATCCGATCAATGTTTTATGCTCCTTCTTCATCTTTTGTATTTTCCCTTTGTACGGAGTAATCTGTCCTTCAAAGCCTGGTAGGAGTTATCACACTCCTCAATTATATGGAGTCTCGTAGGGTGACCCAACTCAATGGTAGTAATCACATAGTTCTCCGACCTCTCCTCATCTTGATCACACTCTTCCCTTGGAACAACCACCTGAAGCGTGCGAGAGCCGGACTTATCTGTTGAAATCTTTGAAAACTTCCTAGCCCTCTTCTTCTTCGATAGTGCACTGATTCTATTGAGGAATTCCTCCATCTCGATTGTTGGGTCAGTATCATCCTCAAGATCCTTTCTCATTCTCTCCGTAAGCTAATCGGGCACTGCCTGCCGTGGATTGCAAACAATGAGGGGCTGCTCCTCAGTTGCTTCTTCTTCACACGCTTCCTCTCTAACAACACTTTGTTGAGGCTCTTCAATCTCCATTTGTTGAATACCTTCTCCCGAACCTCGAGCCTCTTGCCTATTTTCCTCTTCTATTGTTGTTTTAATCATCTGTTGGAAACGATTATCTGTTGCCGTTTCCTCTTCCTCTTCTTGCTGGCTCTCCCTTCTGGGTGCGTTGACACTTAAGCTATTTGATTCCCTGAGTGGCGGCTGGTTTACCTCCTCAAATTCTCGCTCTTTGTTAGATTTACTTTTCTGGCTTCCAAATAGTGGAAGCTCCCTCATACTCGAAGACCAAGTTTGTGATCGTGCGGGTGATGCCTGCTCTACCCTTTGAGGTATTGGCTGAACCGGTACTTCCCTCCGTGGCTCAACAACTTGGGCAATCTGCTTTCTTTTCTTCGCTGATGGCGGCCTCTGGTTGCCCATGAGATTATAAGTGAGCAATCGACTTACTTTTGAGCTGACTCACATGCCTCTCAACCCAGCTCCTCATGAATGTCAACACTGATATGCATAACGTGTCCAAGTCCGTGATTTCCGGCTCAGACCAATCTGTGGTGGGACCGGTGTGTTCCTTACTGACTCGTAGGCAGGCTGTATGACATTGATGTCTTCGTCCACTTGATCTGGAACTAGAATGACTTCACATTCTCTGATTAACTTCAAGGGTAGCTTGGTGAACATTCTCCTACTGACTTCGGCATCGTCAACTGCATTAGCCTAGAAGTCCTCGATATGAGCCCTGTGTCTGTACTCCACACCTTCTATTATTTTGATATTGTTATAAGGATCGAAATGTTGCCTGCGGGTGTGGTATGTAAGGTGAAAGAACTGCAACTCGTCCTCAACTTCTTTGGCTTCTTGTAAGGAAGGACAAACCTCACTTGGATGTCCCATGATGATAGGGAAGTCCAATCCTCCCTTTTTCTTCTTCTTCTTTTGAATTTTATCATAGGCAATGAGCTGCCTAGATACTTCTAACATCACTATTCTATCGGTGGGGTACCTCGACAATTTGTATGGATATGAGATGAAACCCTGTAGCCTAATATATGTAAATTTCGAAAATTGGATGAGCCAATAGCCGTATTCTTCAATCAATTCCTGTACCTCCTTCAATATCCTCTGTTGAGTTCTCCGCTGAAGAGTTCTTGCAATGTGCATGGTGAAGGCATCATTCACCCGTTTGTAGCTGGAGGTGCTGGTCAAGTGCAGCCCTGGACAAGCCTCGTAGATTTTGAACTGTTCAGGGCCACACCCGATTGGCTCCTTGTAGGTAATCCCTCTGTACTTGGTCATTCGAGCCAACATGTATACAACGTACGAGCTCGTGTAGAATGTCTTTGTTTTTCTTAGGCTCCTGAACTGCTCATCAATATTGTCGCTTATCATTCTTGCCCAATCAACACACTCTTTCCCTTCCATCACAATCCTAATGTAATAAAACATCCAAGGCTTGAAGATGAATGCTTGTGGACTTCTGTTCACCTGGCTAAGCATCATTATCAAATCATAGTATTCCTGCTTCACGTCATTTGAAAGAATCTGTTTCGGAAGCTTGGTGCGAGGAGGTCTGGACTTCTACATCCAAACTGTATTTATAATACCAGGACATCTCTCAAAGGTGGAGGCGTACATTCTATCAGCTCTATCCTTCGTTTTGTACACCATCCTCTCAAAAGTGGGAATCCCAAATGCCTCTCCGATGGCATCAGGTGTGAAGTTGGCAAACAACTTGCCATTAGGAGAGACGATTGTTCTTCGCTCCGGCTTGTAACAATTTGCGCACTCCATGATCAACTCCAGACACTGAATTGTTGGTGGAAAACTAGCAGCTACATAAATTCCACTTTTCATTATCTGGTGCGCAGTGATCGATGAAGGATGGCCTCCTAGCCCATACATTCTTCCTCTAAGTGCCCCCAAGTTGAATGAACCGAGGTTGGTATCACTCAACCTCGCCAGCTTTGAAGTAAACTTTGACTCAGGTAGGAATGGCTTGCCCAGCTTCTTTATCACTGCCTGCCCGGACGCACTAGCCCTTGCTTGCTTCAGCACTTGCAGCCTTGTTTGCAGCCTTGCTTGCTCCTGCAGCATCTCCTCTTCTTGCTTCAGCCATCCCACAAAATAAAATGTAAACGTTAGAATTCAGACTTAGAAAATAAAATCACCTTGAGATGGCCACAATATGGAGTTGAGCTTGAAAATAATAGCCTTCAGCATAAAAAAAACTTCTAACTCCAAACCTCAAACTTTAAATTTCGGAGCTTGACACTTTCAGCAATGTGACTTTCGACACTTAGAAAAATTCGCACCAACCTGATACTTCAGCACTTAGAAAAAAATATTACTTCAGCACTTCGATTCTCAGCACTTTAGAAAATATCACTTCAGCTTGATACTTTCAGCAACCTCAAGAATTTTCTCACTTAGCAACTTCTCAACTTCTCAAGAAATTTCTTCTCACTTAGCAACTTCTCAACTTCTCAACTTCTCAAGAAATTTCTTCTCACTTCAGCAAAAATTCGCACGTGCAAATGGTGATAAGAAATGAAAAACTTTATTGCTTAAATAATCGTGTTAGAGAATCTTGCTAATTTGTGCGGGAGTCTATTTTAGCAATTTTATTAAATTTCCACTCCCACTACTTAGAAATTTTCCAATTCTGGTGAAGTGATGGGCAAGTTGTCAGCTAGTCATCATAGAATTTTCCTTAATTGGAGATTCCTTCCCATGCAGAATTCAAATTTTTTTCCCTCCTAACTGCCAGTTAACATTTCGTTATTTTAATTGCTCATAAGGGAATTACTTGATTTATTTTGAAATTTCCATCTTGATTTCTCGTAACGTGCAGTTAAATTCAACTATTAAAATTTCATGGGGAAATTAAAATAATCGACCCATTAAAATCTCCAACATTCAAAATTTCATCTCCATGACATACGCCTTAGAAAATTTTGAATTGCTTCAAAAACATTTCACCACACCGACTAAAATAATTGGCCAGATCATTCCATCCTCGAAATTTAATCTCCTTAGAAAATAATCAAGGCGATTTCAGAAAATATTTCCCTTTGGAAATATATTATTCCCTTAGAAAAATAGTTCCCAACTTCATTAATTCATGGGTGCACTTTGAAGGGGGGCTTTTAATTTTTCACTTGACCTTTGAAAATATCATTAACGTTCAATTCTCTCCCCTTTGAGAATATTTCATCACCCTGGGTTTTATTTCCATGCCTTAGAATTTTTTTAAACTCATTTATCTTTGAGGGTGCATTTTATCTTAGTGAGGTTTTATTTCACTTAGAAAATTTTCTAATATCCTCTCCTCAGTTGGGTGCACTTTGGGAGGTCTAGCTTTATTTTATCCCTTAGAAAAGATTTCATGTTATCCCCAGCTTGGGCGCATTTAACCCCTCTTGCATTCATTTTCTAACTTCGAAATTTTCTCAAGCTTCTATCTTCTTGCCAAGGGCGCATTCTAGGGGTGTTGCTTCCATTTCAATTTTTTTCCAAATCTCTTGCTTGCCTTAGGCACATATCACCCCCTGAGCTTTCATTTCCCTTTACTTAGCCAATTTTCATGTCGTGCCTTCATTGTCTAGGAAAAGGCACATTTGGGGTGGTGCACTTTCGTTTTTTTCCTTAGAAATTTCTTTCAAACCACCTTCTCTCAACTTGGGAGCATTTGCCCTCTCCCACTTTCATTTCTACACCTTAGCAACCTTTTACCTTGAGGGCATTTGATATGGTGTGCTTTTGTTTTCAACGCCTTAGCATTTTCTTTTTTAAGGCCTCATCCTTCCTTGGGTGCATATAGGGGGTCAAGCTTTTATTTTTGCCTTAGGCGTTTTTTAATCATCAAGTTTCCTCCTTTGCTTGTGATGGGCGCATATAGGGGGTCAAGCTTTATTTTGTTCCTTAAACTTATTTTCAAATGCCCCCACCTATCTCATCAAGGGTGCATATGGGGGGGGGGACTTTCATTCTTGAGGGTGCATTCTACCTAGTGAGCTTTCATCCTGAGGGCGCATTCAAGGGTGCCTCCTTCCATTTGAGGGCGCATTCCATAGGGTGAGCTTTTGTTTTCAACGCCTTAGACATTTTCAAGGCCTCATTCCTCCTTGGGTGCATTTGACCCCCTATGCTTTTGTTTTTGTGCCTTATAAACTTTTTAAACTTCCAGCACAAGATAGGCGCATATCATATGGTGAGCTTCCATTTGAGGGCGCATTTAGGGGTGGCTGCTTTGATTTCCATGCCTTAGTAAAATTTCGAGCCTTGTGGTATTTTCTTCTTGGGCGCATATGAGAAGGGAAGCTTTTATTCTTCACGCCTTAGAAACTTTTTACATCATCATATGAGCTTGGGCGCATTTGATAGGTGGAGCTTCAAGTTTCACATACTTAGAAAATTTCGAGACCTTTAGCTGACCCTTCCCTTCTATTTTTAGTAACTGCTGGAGATGTGTGATTCTTCAATGGTTTTCACTGGTTTTGGACCTGAAGCTGGCATGATGTGGCCCTCGTGGCTTGATTAACCTATTTATACGCGTTGTCCATGCTCACCTGCTATTTTTAGCCCACTTGCTATTTTTAGCAAACCCTTGATTTCTGCAACTCCTCTTGACCTGAAATTTGCTCCATGTGTTTGTGATGACTTGTTTGACTTGTTCACACCTGCTCTTTGCGATGACCTACTATTTTTAGCCTTGAAATGACTTACTAAAAATAGTAAGTTTGTGGATTTTGCTCAAATTTCACTAGTAGACTGCTTGAAGGATGTTGATCGTGATGGGATACATCAGTTTGATATTTTATCGAGTTTCAGCCCCCATTTTTAGGCATAAAAGTAGGAAACCCTAATCTGACTTGCATGTGCCTCCAGTGACCTCCGTTTGACCCCATTTTTGTTGTGTGCTGCTCTGTTCGTGAAATTGAAGTGCTGGGAGCTGCTGGAGTGAACCTACTAAAAATAGTAAGTGCCTGGAAAAGTGATCAACTGCTTGCCGAATGTATTTGCATTCCATACTGCTTGAGAGATCTCAAAAAACCCAGAAAAACCTAGAAAAACCTAGAAAACTGGTCCACATGCGGGCACCTGCTAAAAATAGCAAGTCATCATTTTGACTTGCATGTCACATCATTGCGAAGCTCTCGAGAAAACCAAAAAGAATATCCTGACATGCATTGAGAAATCACACATGCAAACCCAGAAAACTGCCTCCGAAGCCATAATTGCTAAAATAGCAAGTTGTCAAAATCTGCTCAAATTTTGCGTGCAAGTACTTTGAAGTATCCAAAATGTGGTGAAGTAGTCGGAATTCCAAAACTCCGAGGAAAAAGACCCCAAATTGAGCACTTACTAAAAATAGTAAGTTGTCAGAACTCAGTGAAAATTTAGTGGGATCCTGCCTGAAGTCTCCTGATTGTAGTAGCAAGCTCAGATTTCAATTTGCCCACTTGATTTGACCTCAAACAAGCCTGAAGAATGAAAACCCTAATTCATCAAAACTTGCTTCAGACTTAGCCAAAATTTCCAATTAGGTCAAGATAGGGACATCCTCGGAAGGACAAAATGATTAGAGAGAGAGAGAGAGAGAGACAAAACCAAAGCCAAAAGACCAGAATGGAGCAAAAATTAGGGGGTACCCATTTTGAATGGGGTGATGTGTGAAAAAGTCACAACACTGTTATTACAGAGTTTCTTTGATCAACAAGGTTTTCAACCTCCAAAATAGTAGAAAGAGTGATTTCAATTGCTTGTAACAACAATTTTCCAAGCATATATCAGCAGTGAAATAGTCTGAATAGGATGAAGTACCCAAAGATAGTTGTGAAATGACATTGGAGGGTTCACCATGAATTAGGATTTGCAGTGTAAGCAAGGTTTGATTGTGGGAGAAGAAGTGCAAATTTTTGTTGCATCACTTTTGATCCATTTGTAACAGTTTGCAGTAGGTTGTTGTCAAATTTGCAGCTTCTCCAAGGGTTGGCACTAGGGTTTTGCTGATGCGAATAATCATATACAGTTAGAAGGGGTTTGACTCGTTGAATGCTATTTGTAAACAAAGCCTAGGGTTGGGGGTCAATTTTTAGCTGTTCAGAGGAGGATTGAATAGTGATTCTTCAACCTTATTTCTTGCCAATTCTTGGTGACAATTTCCATGTGTCTATTGCTAGTTTCACCAAGTTTTTGTGCTAGGGTTTTGTCATATCTATGTTCCAAGGATTCAACCACAGTTTTTAGTTTTGTAAAGATCTAAGGCAATGGTTTTCTATTTTTTCTGATTGGAACTAACAATCACAACAGGACCTAGGGTTTAGAATACTAAATTTGTCGTGTCTTCATTGAGGGCATTAGTTGAATCACCAAGATTGTTTGGTAAATATATCAGGTGATTGATGGTTATTCTTCAGAATATCCATCATGTTTTGAGTGAAAATTTACATCAGAATCCTAGAGCATGTTCATGCATCAAACCATAGTTGGCAGACTCACAGAAAACAAGCGAGTTTTTTTTGAAAACGAGTTTTTTTGAGTTTAACTCGTTGGACAAGTTTTTTCGAGTTTTTCAAAAAACTTGCGAGTTTTTGCTGATTTTTTTGAAAAAAACTCGGTTTTGCAAAAAAAAAGTGTTTCTAATGAAATTTAAGCAATTTTTTTGAGTTCCCGAGTTTATCCGAGTTTTTGCCGAGTTTTACAACTATTTTTAGTAGTTGCTTTTTTAGAGGTCTTATTGTTACACCCCGGAATTTGTATAGTTACTATTCTAGTAATGCTTAGAGCATTCTGATTGTAAGGAAGGTTTTGAATGAATTAAATGTGATTGAACCTTGTTATCAATTTGAGAATTTGTTTACATGTTATGATTGGCTCATTCTGTATTCTTGATTGATGTTATTCTTGGATAAGCAATGAATAGAGGAAAGCAATTAGTCTTGTTTTATATATTTGATTTATATATACTGCAAATATTGTGAGCAATTGACTGCCGTGGTTTTGTGCCATGGATGCAGGAATAGGAACTATTCCTCCAAGTGGAGGGGAAACATCACTCGGGAGAGGAACTTGGTCGGCTAACCGGTAAAGTTGATCATATGAGCATACACACACTTCACTGAGGGTTTTGGGAACTGAGTCAGATTGAATTGTCATGATAAGTCATCCTTAGGCTTAGGAGTTTTTGATTACTTCTTTATACTTTATGAGTGGTGTTACTTGATTGACTAACTTACTGTTCAGTGAACCTTGAATGTGAAATGTGAACTGATAAGTTATACTGATGCCTGGAATTTACAGTTAAATGTATATGTACATGTTTGTGCAATTACGTATATTAAAGGTACTCTGAATGGCCTATAATACACATAATTGGATAATTGAATGTAAACATGTATAGATATGTTTAAGTGTAAATATGGATATGTTTATTAATATATTTAATATAGATATTATTATAGTTTTACCGATAATATAATATATTGATATATCTATAGTAATATTCAAATATTATATAGATATGTTCATATATTTAAATAAAGGTAAATTAAAACTATAATAAGTTATATTAAATATAATACAAAATATATTTATAACATTTTAATATATAAATTAAAATGACTTTGCCTTGGAAATAATGGAAATGGACTTATATAGTCATTTGGTAATTATTTGCATTTACCATATGGAATAAAGGTATTTCAAAATTTATTCACCATTGGAAATACGTGAAAAATATTAAAAGAAATGTAATAGTTTGAAACTATAGACTTTAATGATTTTTAAATCAGAAGTTCGAATAAAACTAAAAATCGCCGATTTCTTCACGGGAAGAAATCGCGCGACTGTTTGAGCTGAGAGCAATGGAAAATACAACAGGAGAATCCCGCGCCCAGTTCGCACATTATGGACTTGGTCGTGGATGCTTGTACGCCACCATTCTGGGACGCGTGGGCGGAAGGAAGCCAAAAATGTCTGTGTGTAACCCTTGACGTTTTCAACAGTGAACTTCAAACGCCATTTGTTCATACAGTTCGCCATTTTTGAGGGCATTTTCAGTGACTACGCCTGTACGTGGATGCTTCACGAATTCGCCATGTGAGAGTTGAAGCATTCTTCGAAAATAAGGTTGATTCATCACTTACATTTGCTGAGTGTCTGGTTATTTGTTTGCCACTACACATTTTGACAATGTCAATAGGAGAGGTGTTGAATTCTCATGCCTACAATGTAGTAAACATGAGAATTCGAAACCTATATAAAGAGGTTGCTCTCATTGTTAAACTCACCACTTTCCTTTGCATTTGGAATTACGAATTTCATTGCTGTTGCATTTTCTGTGTATTGCAATCCTTTTTTGCTGTTGAGTTTTGTGAGAGCCTTATTTCACCATCACTGCTGTTTGCATTTTCTGTGAGTTGCAAACCATCATTGCTATTTAGATTGTGAGAGCCATATACAATTTTGTGAAAGCCATCTACAATTTTGCTGAGAGCCATATATCATCTTGCTGTGACTGTATTGCTAAGAGCAACATTCCCTCATTACCGAACTGCATTTACCTGAGAGTTGTATTTGTTCATGTTGTGAGAAGTAGCTAGTAAAGGCTGTGAAGGACGGTGGAGAAAGAGCTGAAGCTACTGATCGAACTCATTTCGTAGCAAGGAAATCAGGCATGAGAAATGTCTTTGTAGAATTTCTGTCATTGATTTAAAAAAATGAGTTATTTGTTTGCTTGATTATGCTTTGCATTATGTTGTAGTATGAAAGGAAAATATTAGAAAGCCTCTATTTTTCCAAGGAATTGTGTTGAATTGGGAATTGCTTAATTTCATTAGAAAAGGCTTATCGAATTAAGGAATATCTTGTTTCATAGAGAAAGCATGCTATGTTAGAAATAGCTTAAGAGCTGTTGAATTGGAAATAGCTTAAAAGCTTGTTGAAATGAAATAGTTTGATTTCATAGGAAAGTTTGAAAAGGAATAGCATAAAAGGGAAATGTTTGATTACTTTTTAAATAGAAGTACTTTATGTTTTGTATTACTTGAATACTGCTTGAACTCCTTAAATAAAGGAAAAGGAACTAGTTATTAAATACTAAGATGAGGGTGGATTCAGTACCAAGGTAGTCTAAAGCTTTAGAGTTAAATAGGTTAACTAGAGAAAGCTATGTACTCCATGGATAAAGATTTCCATGTTAGGAAGTACCAGAGGGACCCCTTGTTGACTGTACTCCATTTCCTGTTTAAGTAGTTGAAGTAGGAAGTCTAGGGTGATTGACTACCCACGGAAAGGACTCAACCTACGCGTAGGATAAGGCAGCCTTAAGTCAAACTGAACCTGACTTAGTGCAAGTGATAGATGACCGTCAGTTTAAGTACTGCCGAAATGCTTTGGCCAAAGTAGTGTAGTATACCTAACGTCCACTTAGACTATGAGACGAATTACACTGTCAGTTCACAGTAATCCAGGTTACATGCTAGATTGAGATTGTGAGGGCACAAGGATTTAGTTATGTAGGATTACACACTATGCTCAGGTTGTTGTGATGTTTTTTGACGACATCAACACAGAATAAAATGCCCAACGGTCACTCCTATTCCCTCTTGATCAAAGTATTCGCATGCTAAGATTGTGAAAGTTCATGCGTTCAACTCCAAGGTTCCTTTTATTGCGAATAGACTCAGTTGGTTGATGTGAATATGCTGGTTATTTCAAGGGGACTTACGTGAGTTGCTCATTCAGAAGAAAGGATTCTCAAATTTCAGGAGATTTGTCAATGACGCTCGGGTTCTTAAACTAACCGGATAATGCTGAATGTAAAAGGATATAAGGATTAGAGATGCAACCATCTACTCCTAAAGGGTGGAGGACGAGGATCGACTTAAACAATCTTCAAACCAGACTTTGCTTCGTCTCCCTTCGGACAACTCTGACAAAGTTGATGCAATCTTCAAAGGATGAATAAGATGTTCAAATTGTGATTCAACATGTGCACTCCATCACAACAATGCAAATGAACACACGAATCACAACCGAAGTTAGGTACTGATATTCCAATGGACCACACAAGGCGAACTTACCATCAGCAAGCCCGCTAGTGGTATGGATGAAAGAAGATATGCTCAAACCACGACGCCACACTCCACTATTAACAACTACTTGCATAAAATAAAGTCTATTCTACTCTATCAATTTGAATTGGAAAGACGAAAAGGCCTTGCTAGCTATTCACAACAAAAGATAGAACCACCATGCAATGAAACTCTTTATATTATGAAAAGTGTTCACAACAACCGTTTACAAAACTTTCAAAGGGAAAGTTTTCTTTCCTTTCCAAACTAAGCTATCTTCTAAGCTATCTCTCTATCTATTCTAACTTCTATCCTCTCTATTCTCAATCTAATGTCTACTAAGTTACAAATGAGGGGGAATGCCCCTTTTATAGTTGGCCCAGTCCAACGGACGACTCAGATTGAATTACAATGAAGGGCTCAGATCGGGCCACATATGCCCTAATTAGGGTTTTAGCCCTAAAAACCGTCGCAGAGAGGAGTGGGTAATAAATGAACAGAATATTCTCCACTCCTCTGCAGGAACCATTATCTGTAATTAATGCCCACTATCTTCTTCTAGAAGATTCTCGTCCAGAAACGTGTTCCCACTGTTCTTCTTTGCCAATTATGTTGCGTTAGGAGGAGGCAAGCACACAACAACACTTGGTTCAAACCCTCCTTGCAAAAAGTTCTTCTTCGTTAAGTCCTCCTGTTGCTTTCATTCCTGGATGCATTTCTTTCTTGTGACTTTCACATTTCTCTAGCCCACTGCCTTGGGTGCATTTGCCTCTTTTGCATCATGTTCTTAGTGTCTTAGCCAAATCTTCACTGTCGTTTCTTCTTCCCAAAGTTGCAACGTTGTCTAGCTTCATCAAGTCCTCATGCCTTGGCTTCAACGTTCATCCTGCAAAACAAAAGAAGAGTATCAGAACACTTATGATATAAATTCACTTTACTTACCCAATTCCCATGTTCTGACCGATTGATCTCCGGATGTGGTAGAATTCATCACTTTTCTAGCGAACCTTCATCATGGGCGTATCCATCACCTTGCCTGGAGTTTGTGCCTTAGAAAATATTTCATCTTGAGGATGCATTTGAACGCTTGATGCTCGAGCTTCAGTTCATTTTCAAATTCCTCCATGCCTTAGACAAATTTCTTCCTTGTGAGTGTATTTGACCCCTTGTTGTTTTATTTTCCCTTAGACAATTTTACCTGCTTTATGAATTTCATCCACTGTAATCCAGGCGCTCACTTTGACATCACAAGCCAAAGCACTTTTTTGTAGAAACTTTTCTCGTATTTGCCTTAGAGATTTTATTTTTTATTTCACCTAGGAAATCCATTAAACGGGTGCCAGGCAAAAATATCTGTCGAAAAAATCTTGAGCGAGGTGAGGAACAATTTTAAATCATCTCCCAGTGGAAAATGTTCAATACCCAGAAGAAATTTCCCCTCAAAAATCATCGTTTCCATGTGTATCCAGACGAAGGGGTAAGTTTAATTTTTATTATTTTTGAAAAATAATAAAAATTACTAAGGTTTACTCCATTTTAATTCTGGGCGTACTTCTTACTTGTAGCCTTCGTTTTTCATGCCTCGGAGTTTTCCCCTTTTTCCTGAAGAATTCCCTCGTTCCCAGGCACATTTGATCTTGTCTCTGGAGCTTTTAACAATACCTCCCTCCTTAGGCGTATTTCTCACTTTGCCTTAGAAATGCCTTTAGAGAATTTTTTAAATTTTGTCAACTTACCCATGAAGGGCTCATTTTCATGTATCAACTTATATTTTCAATATAATGCCTTAGACGTTTTTGTCCTTTCAACACCTTGGGCGCATTTAGCATCTTGCACTTTCATGTTTATGCCTTAGAAATTTTTCAAACATTCACTCAAGGTGGGCGCACTTAGCCCTCTCAACTTCTATTTTCCACGTCTTAGACAATTTCCTCAAGGCCTTCACTATCCCTTCACCTCCTTTGGCGCATTTGAGGTAGGCTTCCTTCATTAGAAATATTTTCAAGTCATGTTCCTTGCTTGGGCGCATTTAGCCAGGCAAGCTTTAGTTTCTCACGCCTTAACATCTTTTGCTTGGTATCATTAACTTGGGCGCATTTTGAAGGGGGGACTTCCATTTCTCTTTACTTAGAAATGTCTTTACCTCATTAACCTTGGCTGGGCGCATTTCAGCCTTCTAGCTTCTACTTTCAATGCCTTAGAAGCTTTTACAAGTCCTCATCCCCCTTGGGCGCATTCTATGGGGTGTGCTGCAATTTTCATACTTAGAACTTTTTTAAGCTCCCTCACCTCAAGTCAAGGGCGCCTTTGAGGCCATGTGCTGCAGTTTTCCACGCCTTAGCAAATCTCTTTCAACTCACTTCTCAGCTGGGGCGCATTTTACCCTTGGTGCTTTCATTTTGATACTTAGAAAACATTTTATCATCACTTCTCTTGCTGGGCGCACTTCACCTATGGAGGAGATACTTTCCATGCCTTGAAATTCTCTTGACATGTCTTCTTTGCAGCCTTGTAAGCTGGGCGCATTTAGGGTCCTCTACTTCTATTTTCTAACTTAGAAACTTCACCTCTTACCTTGAGGGCGCATTTTGCCATGTCAACTTCCACTTTTGCTTTAGGCGTTTCTTTAGCCTCCAATAACCTTGGGCGCATTTCCTAGGTTCTACTCTCATTTCAATGACTTAGAAATTTTTGAGGGTCTTCACTTTACCTTGGGCGCAAATGAGGTAGGCCACTTTTATTTTGACTTAGGCACACTTCAGCTAGGCAAATTTCAATTTCATGAAGTGGGCGAATTTCATACCCTCAACTTCTATCTTCAACACTTAGAGGAATTTTCATCACCACTTACCTTGAGGGCGCATTTTGCCATGTCAACTTCCACTTTTGCCTTAGGCGTGTTTTTTTTTACATCATCCCTCAACACTTGCTGGGCGCATTTCAACCTTGAAGCTTCCACTTTTGCCTTTAGAAACTGCACTGAAAAGTGACTCATCCACTGCCGAATGATTTTGCATGTCATATTGCCTGTGGGATCTCAAGAAACCCAGAAAAACTGGTCTGCATGCATGCACTGGCTAAAAATAGTAAGTCCTCGAAATTTGATCTTCTCTGCTTGCATGTCACACTGTTGCGAAGCTCTTGGAAAACCCAGAAGGAGTATCCGGACATGCGTTGAAGAACTCTGCATGCAAACCCTAAAAATAGCCTCCGAAGGCTGAACTCTGAAAGTGATCGTCTCGGTTTGCATGTTATATCGTTGCGAAGGTTTCGAGAAACCCAGAAGTAATCTCCGGACATGCAATGAAGAATCATATGTTTGACCCCTGAAAATGGCTCCTGAAGCCTGAACTGCTAAAAATAGCAAGTTGTCTGATCTGGCTCAAAATTTACGTGCAAGCAGCTTGATGTGTTCTGAATGTGTCGAAGCTGACCGAATTCTGAAATTTCGATAAAATAGTCCCAAATTGAATACTTACTAAAAATAGCAAGTTGCTGGAATATAGTGAAAATTTAATGGGACCCTGCTGGAAGCCTTGTGATTGTTGTGTTAAGCTCAAACGTCAATTAGCCAACTCAATTCAACTTCAAACTATCTTGAAGAACAAAACCCTAATTTTACGGACTTAGCCAAAATTTCCAATTAGGTCAAATACAGAAACATCCCCAAAAGAACAGAGAAATAAGAGAGAGAGGGAGAGACGCAAAACCAAAGCCAAAAGACCAAAATGGAGCAAAAATAGGGGGGTCCCCATCTGGCATGGGGTGATGTGTGAAAAGGTCACAACAAGTTGGTCATCCGGTTACCCAACCAATCTCTTCGTAGAAGGGAGGGCCGTCTACTTAACAGTAAACGTGCGGGGGACCGCAATATAAGTCCGTGGTTGGTGGAAAAGCACCTGAGTGATGTTTCTCCTCCACCTTAGACTTCTGATGAACCAAGGTTTGAAAGGGAAGATCCTGGACAGTCTTATTCCTATTTGCTCAAAAGCTTCCGAGCTATGTTTGAAACTTGTAAGATTCTTACCTTGCTTTTTAATTGAAAGAAAAGTAATTATGAAAGTGTACTTTGTTATTTACTTGGAAAATAGAACAATGATGTATTGTGTCATTTATTTCTTTATGATGAAATGTTCAATTAGAATGAAAAGAAAAGTTATTTACTTTGTCATTATAAATGTATTTCCTTGTATCTTATTAGTGAAAGTAGAAATTTTTTGTTTACCCGGTTTTGGGGTTGTTACACTTATTTTCAAACAGAGGGACAAAGCCTATTTTTAGGTTGCTTTAATTAGATTTTATTTATTTATTTGCTTAGGATAGTTTCCTTTAAAGTTATTTCTTGATTTTCATAAGCATTAATCATTTTGCTTTAAAACAATGACTTTGGGAGAAATTAATTATTATCCTATGTGCTTAAAATTGTGTATTTTGTAACTATAATTAAGTGCTTCAAGCACAATAATTCAGAATGATAGTTGATGCAACACTTATGTTGTTGAAATATTGTTCAATTGGTTATCCTTGTGGCTGGATTACTATTTTAGTAATTTTGTTAATTGAATTGAAAGTAGATTATAACATCAAGCTTTATATTGATGATACTTATCTATCTATTTTGTAACTTTGCATGCAATGCTTTTCAATTCTTGGAATCATGTGTTGTTTGTTCAAGTAGTTATTCCTTTTCAAATATTTTGTGCATTGAACTATTTATATCTACTTTAGCCATTAGGAAGGTGTTGTTCATGCATTTAGAGTTAGATGCCTTCATTTTCAAAATTTATAAAATCTTGCTTGTGAGATAAGAGTTTTTACTAGTCTTGTGCTCATATCCGGGGCAAAAACACAACCCAAGAAATATTGCATAGCGTTAATAATTGTATTTTTTTCATAGCTTAGTGTCTAGGGTTACTTTAGATCTAAGGGAGGTTCTCTTTATAATTTAAAGAGAGGTTATACCTCACATACTATTCTGGTTTGAGTTGTCTTAGAAGAGGCAAATTTAAAATGCTAATAGTTTGGTCCTTAGCATGGGGCATAAGCTACAACAAGCCGATCTTGTAGTGGGAAAGCTAGTCTTATTATTTCCAATTGAAGCTATTCAATTTTAGCAGATATCTACACTAGATCACAAAGGAAAGTAGTCTTGTTTTTCAAATTATTTGTATTTCATCTTTGAGTGAAGACTTTCTTCACTAATTGTTCTTGAACTTATTGATATACTTTTAGTGTTGGACAAAGAACCTCTACAAATAAAGGGTGACCACACCAATGAAAAACATGCCACCAATAGCAACAATGATCCACCTTTGCTTCCTTTATTGGAGTCAATATTGTTCCCTTGACTCTTGCAGAACAACATGGTTTTTCATATGGCTCAAGGAAAGGTTTTCGAAAATTTCATGGTGATGAGACACATCTAGATGAGCATTTTTTAACATTCACCACAACATGCATTTTAGGAGTGGCTCTTGAAAATGTTCAAAGTTTTGTTGAGACATTCTTTGGGGGCATAGCAGATTGGTTCCACCATCTTATTATAGATTCAATCACTAGCTAGAACATCACACAATTTTTTTTTCTCATGTTTCAAACTGGTTGAGGAGTCATATCTTGTTTTCCCAATTGTTAAATGCAAAGAAGAAGAATAAAGATCCAACGAGAGAATTTCTTGCATGATTCAATTGCCTTGTCAATAGAATTAGCACTGCTTTGAAGCCATCTCTTAATATCCTCGAGTTGTTTTAATAATGCAATCCCACTAGATATTGCCTTCTTGATCAAATCCAATTGAATTGATGAACTAGAAGAAACTTAGGAGAAAGTAGTTGACTTGGAAGATGATATGATCACTATTAGCAAAATTAGAAAAGAATCAATTGAGCCCATGATTTAAAGTTCAAATGACCCTCTCTTGCTAAGGGTGTTGAGTAATGTCACAAACATGAAAATACAACCTCAACAAAATGTTTCAGTTTAGTAGTATCAAGGACATTCACATAGAAATATTGGTTCTTCCATTGGAAATAATAAACTTAGGTTACGTTCTCCACTTATAAGGCCTATTTCAGAGGAGCCTCTCGATAATAAAATTAATTATTTCTTTGATTTTAAAGAAACAAAAAGGCATGATGCCACGAATTGTCTAGAGATGAAACAATGTTGTAGCTCATGTGTTTTTTAGCATCAAATCATTAATGGGTTTTAGTTAATCTTCATCTATAATGCCCCAAATTAAAATAAATCACAAATTTGATCAATTTATGATATCCTATAAATTACTTAAAAATATCGCGATTTCCACAAAATGAACTTATCTCAATATCTGGAATTTTTATTTCTATCAATTTAAAATAGAGCAAATTGGGTAAACCTGAAAACAACACCAAAATGCATCAAATTGGAAATCGGGTAAGGTGCAATTGAAATAGAATGATTTATTAGATCTCCACATGGAATTATATCAAATTTTCTGTCATATACAACAGATAACAGCCATGAACAGCTGCAGAAAATTATATGTAAGAACCCTCCTGTTCTCCAAGTATTGAATGCTTTGCAATTGATGTATTTTTATTTGATTTCGTTTGCTTTACAAAATGTTTGGGTTTTGATGCTCAAGTGCAAATACATATATAAATTCTCAAAATGGAAGTAATGATAACTACTGCATCTCAAAATTACTGCTGAAGCAATTCCTTATTTCATTTATTTCAAATCAGATTCACTTATTCAATATATTCTATTGAGCATCTCATACAATAATAGAAGCATCACCAAACAACATACCCGAGAACATAACAACGAAACACAAGTCTGAAACTTATTGACTGCAGGGCTGGAAATCTTTCTCAGCAGCTGGTATATCTTTTATTTTGCATGCTTGGCAGCAAAGATGTATTTCTCCAACTTAAACTCATGCCACTTGAATGCTAGAACTCCGAATGCCCCAAAGGTCATGTAGAACAGCTAAAACCCTAGGCATTTTAGCCTGATAAGAAACACATCCTACTGTACCTTCCTGTACGGCCTGATCAACAACAGTACAGTCACCTTTCAAACCCCACGTGGCAATAAGTGAGGGTATAAATAAGCCTAAATGTCCTTCAAACAATTTGCCTTCAGTTCGCTGCACTAACCCTTGCAAATTCTGAAGAAAACATCTCCAATCTGCATAAATAATTCCCACATGCTATTGAAGATGATCTCTTGCAACAATAAAGATATTTTATAATATTTATCTTCAATGATAAACTGATCTGCAATGTAAACCCTTCTAATCTGCTCAAAAACTTGTATAATCCTTCACCATTAAGCTCAAACTTGACCTCTAGATGAAGCCAACAGATAAGCAAACCTTCAGTAGATCTTTCAAAACCTTAGGAATGCAGAAATCAAAGAGAGTATTCATTCTCAATGATCAAAATGTGCAGAAACCCTAGCACTTCTTCACTCCACAACAAGGCACCAAAAGATATAAGTATAATATGATCGAATGAATTGAATAATTCTTTATGATGGCTTTATATAGCTTCCTTGAAGAGGTCGACCCCCAAAAAGCATTTTTAAATTCATTTTAATATAATATCAAATGTGCACTTTAACTTTACTAAATGTCTCTTCAAAATGGGCGCCCAATTAATTAATCATTAATGAACCCTTTTGTTAGTGTTTCTTAGATCAGATTGAATAATGAAAGCACTTAAAAGAATTGCAACACATAAGACAATGAACACACAAAGATACCCTGGGAAAACCCTCCTCTTGAGGGAGAAAAACCCAGCAAATGAATCTCTTCTATAATATAGAACAACGGCAGAAATCTGTTTACAACTCAGGCCCAGCAATGGCCAATAATGAATGTAATGAGGTCGCACCTCTCCTAGATGCACAAGATACAAATGAATATATTCTTCCTTGAAATCGGACTGCTACTAAGAAGTGCGAATTCTGCTCTTGAAGAATAATGCGAACTTGCTTGAAATCGAATGTCTTACAATGACAAAATGACCTTGTACTTATACAACACAAGGCGCCTCTTCACTTAGGTCGGCCTCTTTAGAGAAACATAATAAAAGATAAAATACAAATGAGGTCAGCCCAAACAATAATAGGTAAATGCGAATCAATAGGGTCGGCCCTTTATTCTTTTATGTTTATTGTTTGATATAAATTAAATAGCCGAATGGCTATATATTTAATTTGCTCTTTCTTCTTGGAATTCGTGCAATGAAGTGCAGACCATAGCTGCTATAACATCAACACTCCCTCTCAGCTAGGGATGAACTTCCACCTGCACAAGACACATCATATCAGAATGAAAACAAAATAGAATATCACCTCAATGTGATATCAACCATTGTGGCTACCTCCACAGATGGTAAGAACAAGTGCTCATCACTTAATGTGATGTTGTCACCTCAATGTGACTTTCACCATGGCTCTCCCAGAGGGTGATACACAAGCACAAATAAAATCATCACGGATTCCTTCACGTGATGCTGTCATGGAGTCACACACATGACATCCACCATGGCTCTCCCAGAGGGTGGAAACAAGGGCTTTCACCTCAAATCTCTCTCAATAGAGAATTGCATTATCAAGGGCTTTCGCCTCAACTCTCTCTCAATAGAGAATTGCATTGTCAAGGGCTTTCACCTCAACTCTTTCTCAGTAGAGAATTGCATTATCAAATAAAGATCATTGATACTGAGACTCTTTCTCAGTTAAGGCTGCATTCTCCACCATACCAAGTTTCTCTTGGAAGTACACAAACTTAATCCTGGCGAGAGGCTTGGTGAGAATGTCTGCCGTTTGCTCTTCAGTGCTGATATATCTCAACTGTATAGCTTTCCTTTGTACCATATCTCTAATATAGTGGTACTTGATCTCAACATGTTTTGTTCTGTCATGAAACACGGGATTGACATAAAACTTTACACAGCTTTGATTATCACAGTGTATAATAGTAGGCTCCATTGATAGTCCAAACAATCCTGCAAGGAGCTTATGAAGCCACATTGCCTCACGAGCTGCCACACAAACTGCTATATATTCTGCCTCAGTTGTACTCAAGGCCATTGAAGACTGTTTCTTGCTACACCAAAAAATCATAGCAGTCCCCAAATTGAAGCAACAACCAGAGGTACTCTTTCGATCTGAGACACATCCTGCCCAATCAGAATCAGTAAAACCATGCAGCTCTAAATCCACACCTGAAGAATATCTCAACCCATATCCAATTGTGCCACATAAATATCTCAGGATATGTTTAGCTGCTACAAGATGTATTTGTCTTGGTTCACACATAAACTGGCTAAGTGCACTCACTGCATAGCAGATGTCAGGTCTAGTGTTAACTAGATACATCAATGAACCAATCAACTGTCTATACATCGTAGAATCCATTGGTTCTGAACTAGCTGCAACCTCTTTCAACTTATCTAGATTAGACTCCATGGGTGTAGACATAGGTTTGCAGTCAATCATACCAAACCTTTTGAGAATGTCAACAGTATACTTGCCTTGACTTAGAATCATCTCATCTGACTTTTGCCAAACTTCTAAGCCAAGAAAGTAATGCATAAGACCTAGATTCTTCATCTCAAACTCTGAAGCTAATTCCTTCTTGCATTTTAGAATTAGATATTCTTCACCAATGATAATCAGATCATCAACATATAAAACTAGAATCAAAGCCTCACCCTTTACTACCTTAAAGTAGAGGTTAGAATCTGCATCATTCTT
This sequence comes from Sequoiadendron giganteum, assembly GCA_007115665.2. Lineage (NCBI taxonomy): Eukaryota > Viridiplantae > Streptophyta > Pinopsida > Cupressales > Cupressaceae > Sequoiadendron > Sequoiadendron giganteum. The sequence continues at coordinate 519,245,048 of CM021102.1, forward strand.
TGAGAAGCTCAGGCTTGATAGATACTGATCAATCCTTTCGTACCAGGCACGAGGAGCTTGCTTAAGACCATACAAGGCCTTCCTCAACTTACAAACATGAGACTCCTTTCCATGTACCTCAAATCCTTCAGGTTGCTCAATGCAAACCTCTTCTTCTATTACACCATTTAGAAAAGCTGTCTTTACATCCATTTGGTGAATCTTCGATCCTCTAGATGCAGCAATAGCAATGATGGTTCTGACAAATGTATATCGAGCCACAGGAGCAAAGGTTTCTTCATAGTCAACTCCCTCTTTCTGTGAGAACCCTCTAGCCACAAATCTTGCCTTATGCTTCTCAATGCTCCCATCAGCTACATGCTTGATCTTGAAGAGCCACTTAGAAGACACCATAGATTTGCCATTGGGTCTATGAACTATATCCCAAACATCGTTCTTAAGTATGGACTGATATTCCTCAGACATGGCATCTTTCCATACTTGTTGACTAGAAGCTTCATCAACACTTGAAGGCTCTGACTCAATAATCTGACTCATCAAGGCGACATAAATAGAGAACTTGTGAGGTCTCTTGCTTTCTCTGAAAGCTCCTCTTGGAGCTGCAAAACTTTCTGCTTCCTGCATTGTCCTACGAGCCCAAAGAGGTCTTTTCTTTCCAATCACAATATCTAGAGGCCCATCGGTAGGATCCAAGAGTTCAACTGGATCAACATCTTCTTTAGGTTCTGGAGCCTCCTTCAGGTTCTCTGGAATATGGTCAACTTCCATATCTTGAGGAGGTTCTTCTTCATCAATCTCCATAGGAGTGCCCTTGGACCTTCTGAAAGCAACATCTTCCTCAAATGTGACATCTCTACTAATCTGAATAGACTTTTGTCTTGGAATGTATATCTTGTAAGCTTTTGATGTCTCACTGTAACCTACAAGAATTCCTTTCTTCCCAGAAGGTTCTAGCTTAGTTCTTTTTTCCTTTGGAATATGAATATAGACTGGACAGCCAAAGATCCTCAAATGACTAACTTCAGGTTTCACACCTGAAAATGCTTCTTCAGGAGTTTTATTCTCTAAGATCCTATGGGGACTCCTGTTTTGAACATAGACGGCTGTCCTTGATGCTTCCGCCCAAAGAGAGATTTGCAGGTCTTGATCATGGATCATAGCTTTCACTGCTTCCACAATAGACCTATTCTTTCTTTCAGCAATACCATTTTGTTGTGGATTATAGGGAACACTGAACTCCCTCTTAATCCCTGCTTCAATACAAAAATCTCGAAAGGTGCCAGAAGTGTATTCTCCACCATTATCGGATCTCAATACCTTGATCCTTTTCCCAGATAGGTTTTCAACCTGTGCCTTGAATTCTCTGAATCTTTCTAATACTTCTTCAGATTCTTTGGATCTCAAGAAATAAATCCAAGTCTTTCTAGAGTAATCATCAATAAAAACAATATAATACAATAAACCACTAGATGATGCAATAGACATTGGAGCACACAAATCAGAATGAATGAGATCAAGAATACATTTAGATCTTCTTTCACTAGTATGAAACGTACCTTTTGTATTCTTGCCTAGAGTGCATCCTTTGCATGTACCTTCATGTTCCTGGTTGAATTTTGGAAGACCGGTGACCATCTTCTCCATGATAGGTAGAGCACGAAAGTGAACGTGAGCCAACCTTCGATGCCATAGATTGCACATGCTGGAACTGTCATGCACAAGCGCTTGAAGAGGACAAGTGCATAGCCTGTAAAGACATTCATGTCTAACTCCAATCACTTGAGCAGTTTTAAAGCTGGAGTTCTTTGCCCATATAAGAACTTTGCCTTTAGAGAAGGCAACTTGATAACCCTTGTCTTCCAATGCTGAAATTGAGACAAGGTTCCTCTTTATCCCTGGAACGAACAGTACATCATTCAATTCTAATGAAATCCCGGAATCCAAGTGAAGAGAGGAGTTTCCAATTCCTTTTACAGAATATCTAGCATCGTCTCCAATAACGACTTGATCACTAGAGTTGCTCTCCACTAAATTTGAAAGGTGATCCCTGAAACCGGTGATGTGCCTAGAAGCACCACTATCAATCAGCCAAGTGTTGATGTCGGTAGAAACATTGGTTGACAAGGCTGAAGAGAACAGATAATCACTGGAGTCCTTCTGTGGAGCGACTTCTTCAACATCTGCAGTGGCAACTTGATGCTTAGGTCTTTGAGGACAATCCTTCGCAAAGTGACCATACTTATCACAACGAAAACATTGAATCTTGGACATGTCTCGTTTCCTTTTGAAGGCAGGAGCATCATCATTTCCATTCTCTCGATTCCTCTTGAAGAACCCTTTCTTAAAGCCTTTTCCTTTGTTCGATGAATGAGAGGCAAGAACTTGTATTTCTTCATTCTTTGAACTTTGACCAATTCCCCTTGCCGTTAGTCTCGACTCTTCTTGAATGCAGTCAATCCTCAATCGATCAAACTTGGGAAGTTTAGATCTTGCACTGATTCCTTGAATGAACGCCTCCCATGAAAACGGAAGACCATTGAGAGCAAGCATAGTTAGGTCCTTGTCGTCAATCATGTGACCAATTGTGGAGAGCTGATCTCTTATCTCTGAAATCCTCATGAAGTATGTAATAACAGATTCTCCTTTCGTCATTTTCACATGATGAAGTTGTTGCTTCAGTGCAAGAGCTTGACTAGTGTTGTTGATTTCGTACATCTCTTCCAAGGTTGCAAACATCTCTCTTGTTGTATCCATCTTGAAGACAATCGGTACAACATGATCCTTGACGGAATCAACCAACACTTTCTTTGCCCTAGTGTCTTTCTTCCTCCACTGCAATTTCTCTTCTTCCTCCTCAGGTTCAGGAATTTTTGATTTCACAAACTCAGCCAAATCATTCTCTTCCAATGTGAGCATGATCCTGAACCTCCATGATGTGTAGCTCGAAATCCCTTCGAGTCTATCCTCGATTTTCAGACCATTCACCATCTTGAATTTGAGAAATAAGAGATAGACTGAAAAAGAATAAAGGAGTGTTGCACACTAAATCTGATCACGATCTTTTTCACATCCGCTTTGATACCATGTTAGTGTTTCTTAGATCAGATTGAATAATGAAAGCACTTAAAAGAATTGCAACACATAAGACAATGAACACACAAAGATACCCTGGAAAATCCCTCCTCTTGAGGGAGAAAAACCCAGCAAATGAATCTCTTCTATAATATAGAACAATGGTAGAAATCTGCTTACAACTTAGGCCCAGCAATGGCCAATAATGAATGTAATGAGTTCGTGTTGATGTGTGTTTTATGACAGCGCCAGCACAGAATAAAATGTCCAATGGTCACTCTATTCTCTCTTGATCAAAGTATTCCGCATGCTAAGATTGCGTGAAAGTTCATGCGTTCAACTCCAAGGTTCCTTTAATGCGAATAGACTCAGTTGGTTGATGTGAATATGCTGGGTATTCCAAGGGGACTTACGCAATTGTTCGACTTTATTGGCTCAAGCAAATGAAAGGTTTTGACTATGATGCTCTGGTATTTGAACGGACCAGGAAATACTGAATTTAAAGGAGGTAGGGGTAGGAATTATACTATCTAACTCTAAGGGTGGAAGGCAAAGACTAGCTTCAACAATCTCCAAACCAAGCTTTCTTTCGTCTCCTCTTTGGACAACTCTGACAAAGCTAATGCAATCTTCAAAGGATGGATAAGATATTCAAATTGAGATTCAGCATGTACACCCCTTCACAACCGAAGTTAGGTGCTGAAATTCTAGTTGACCACGCAGGGTAGACTTATCGTTAGGAAGCCCGCTAGTGGTATGGATATAGGGAGATGTGCTCAAACCAACACTGCATTCCACAATTAACACTACTTGCATGAATTAAAAGTCTATTTTACTCTATCTATCTTGAATTGGAAAGATGAAATGGCCTTGCTAGCTACTCATAACAAAAGAAGAAATCACCAAGCAATGAAACTCTTTGTATAATGAAAAGTGTTCACAACAACCGTTTACAAAACTTTCAAAGGAAAGTTTTCTTCCCTCCTCAATCTAAGCTGACTTCTAAGCTAAATGCTATATGCTTTCTACTCTCTAGCTCGACTCTATCTCTGATTCAATTCTAACTCTAATAATTTACAAATGAGGGGGGATGTCCCTTTTATAGTAGGCCCAATCCAATGGATGGTTTAGATCTGATTACAATAAAGGGCTCAGATTGAGCCACCCATGCCCTAATTAGGGTTTCTGCCTTAAAAACCGCCACTGAGAGGAGTGGGGCAATGAATGCTCTGCAGATTCTCCACTCCTCGTCACGAACCACTAACTGCCATTAATGGACGTCGTCTCCCTCCAGAAGGTCATCGTCCAGAAGGGTGTTTCCCTTCTCCTTCTCGCTGGGTGCAAATCTGATGAATCTGTCTAGTACTGCCTCAATTTCCTGATCCAAAATGGGAGGAATGTGATCCAACTGAAACTCCAAAACTGTAACTATTTGCCCATGCCGGGCACATGATTTCTTCCAGGCAACAAGGGCGTCCTGGGTGTTCTGTATGATACTGGAGAACATGGTTGTGTTCTCGAAATCATCCTGTGTGAAGGTCTTCACCTTAGAGAAGAATGGCGTCAATCTGTTCTTCAGTCCATCTGCAGTTACCTCTTCAGAAGTCAGCCTCCTAGCAAAGATTACTTCCAATGTGTTGAGGATTCCATCTAAGATGTTCGTCATGGCCTTTCTGACCCTGACAAAATCTGCCTGTGATGCATCGTAGAATCCCCGACCTGTGACTATTGAAGAATACCATCTGGCAAAGTCGTATCTATCCCCCTGCTGAATAACACCTCCCTCAACCAAAGTGTGTTGAGGTACGCTCATCAAAGCCCCTAAACGGAGAACAACTCTCGTCTGATAGATGCGAGCCTCACCCCAAGCATGGTTAACTGCCTCCACCCTAGCCATAATATCGGAAGCTTGCCCATAAGCATGTGCAAGATCTTCCATGAACTTTCTTGTTTCTGTACGCACACTGGCAACCCACTTGTTTGCCTACTGTGCCATTCTCTTCAAATCTTCTAACCCACTGATTGACTCCCTAGAAAACTCAGCTGGAAGCTCAATTGCCGGATTCTCTTGCCCACAAGGACGGGACAAATGCTGTACGTAGCCAATCAGTGTCTTGTGCTCTACCTTCAACTTTTTGTATTTGCCCTCAACGTAGGACAATCTGTCCTTGAGTGCTCGATAGGAATTATCGCACTCCTCTACCACTTGTGCTCCAGTAGGGCGGCCTAGTTCCATGGTTGTCACAATATAGTTCTAAGGAACGGCCTAGTTCCATGGTTGTCACAATATAGTTCTAAGGAACGGCCTCGTCTCTATCACACTCTGCCCGAGGCATCGCCATATGCAAGGTTCAGGATCCATCTTCATCTGTTGAGATCTTGGAAAACTTCCTAGCCTTTTTCTTTGCTGGAGGTGCACTGATCCTCTATATCAACTCTTCCATTTCGGCTGCAGGATCAGTCTCATCTACAGGATCACGCCTCATCCTATCCCTTAGCCATTTTGGCACCTCCTGCCGCATTTCTGATATAATAAAAGGTTGTTCCACCTCAGCCTCTTCCTCGTGAACTTCTCCTCTACCCTTGTTCTGACGAGGCTCTCCGTCATCAATAGGCTCCGTGTCTCTTGAGCTCTGGGCATCCTGATTTGAAGTAGCATCACCCTCGAGAGCTGCCTCAATTTCCTGTTGAAACTGAGTATTAGTGGCCGTCCCCTCATCTGTCTCTTGCTGATTTGCTTGTGGGTTACCTTCTCGGGGCATGTTGATGCTCTGGCCCACTGATTCTCTACAAGGTGGCTGACTCTCCACTCGCACCGTCTGCTCTACATCCAATCTCTCCCTCTGATCAACAAACAATGAAACCTCCTGTAAGCTTGGAGAATGTGCCCGAGATGGCGTATGCATGGACTCCTCAACTACCACAGGCTCAGGTCGAACTGGCTCCTTTCCTCTAAGCTCTGGAGTTGGATTACTTTGTCTCCTCTGATTAGTTGCCGGTAATCTGCTGTCTCCCATCAAATTGTACATGAGGGGAATTGACCTTCCCTTAAGTCGGCTGACATGCCTCTCTATCCAACTCCGTGTAAATGTCAGGACTGGGATACAAAGTGTATCCAAGTCAGTGATCTCTGGCTCAGACTAATCTGGGAGTGGCGGAGGCGTATCTCTTACTGTCTCGTAGTCAGCCTGTACAACATTTATGTCTTCCTCAATCTGATCTGGTACTGGGATAATCTCACACTCTCTGACCATTACCAACGGTATTCGAGAGAACATTCTCTTTCTGACTTCGATCTCATCCACTGCACTTGCCCAAAAGTCTTCGATCTGCACCTTGTGCCTGAACTCTTCTGTCAATATCCATTTGATGTTTCGGTGGGGATCGTAGTAGTGCCTGCTGGTGTGATAGGAAAGGTGAAAGAATTGGAGCTCTGATTCTGCCTCTCTTGCTGCTTGCAGTGATGGACAAATTTTATCTGAATTCCCCATGGTAATTGGGAATGCAAGACCACCTTTCTTCTTCTTCTTCTGAATCTTATCATAGGCAATCAGTTGCCTAGATACTTCCGGCATCACTATCCTGTTTATGGGATACCGAGGCAATCTGTATGGATAGGAGGAAAATACTTGCAGTCTTATGTAGGTGAATTTTGGAAATTAGATAAACCAACATCCGAATTTGTCAATCATTTCTTGTTCCTCCCTTGATATTCTGTGATGGGTTCTTTGCTGCAGGGTCCTCGTTATGTGCATAGTAAAGGCATCATTGACCCTTTTGTAATTAGTTGTGCTTGTCAAACGCAACTGTGGACAAGCCTCATATATTTTAAACTGATGGGAACCGCAACCAATTGGTTCCTTGTAAGAGATACCCCTGTATCTCATCATGCGAGCTAGCATATAGACAAGGTAGGAGCCCATATAAAATGTTTTCGTTCTCCTGACGCCACGAAGCTGCTCATGTATGCTATCACTGATCATCAGTGCCCAATCCATGTAATCTTTTCCCTCTAACAGCAAGTTGACAAAGTAGAACATCCAAGGTTCAAAGATGAACGCTTGGGGGCATCCTCCAACTCTGCTTATCATCATGATCAGATCACCAAACTCCTGCCTCAAATCCTCCGAGACTATCTGCTTGGGCAATTTTGTGCAAGTTGGCTTGGGTTTAATCATCCACCTAGTATTTATCAAATCAGCACACCGGTCTGTGGTGGATGAGTACATCTTTCCAGCTCTTTCCTTTGTCTTGTAGATCATCTTCCCATGGACTAGAATCCCGAATGCCTCTCCGATTGCTTCAGGTGTCAGGTTGGCCAACACCTTGCCATCTGGTGCAGTGATTGTCCTCTGCTCTGCATTGTAGTGGTGGGCGCATTCCATGATGAGGTCTGGGCAACGGATAGCTGGCGGAAAGTTGGCAGCTGCATACAGTCCACTTCTGACGATACTGTGCGAAGTCACTGATGGGTGATGGCCTCCAGTCCCCATTATCCTTCTTTTGAATGCCTCGAGGTTGAATGAGCCTAAGTTCGTGTGAGCTAGCCTGTCGAGTTTTGATGAAAATTTTGACTTTGGCAAGAATGACTTGCCCAGTTTCTTGATCAACGCCTGTCTGGACTCGGTGTGGTTGTTTTTGCCTGCAGCTCTTCTGCTTGATTCAGCCATTCTGCAAAAAAGGCAAGATAGTTAGACGACAAGATTTCAATAAAATAAAATAATCATCGTTGAGGGTGTCAGCAGATTTTTAAATAAAAAGGCTGCAACACTTCTGCCATTTCCAACCGCCAACCTCAATTGTCTTGTTCACTTCAGCTGTGAAATTTCTGTATTTGCAGCAGCTCTTGAGACCTCTCTTAAACTCGTATTTCTCTTCTAAAATGTACTTCAGCAACTTGAGACTTCTCCTAAATGCGTTTTCAGCAACCTTGTGAAGTTTGTTCTTAAATTCTTAATTCTTAGCAACTGCAGCCCTTTGAACTTCAGATTTCTCAGGAACTTCAAACTTAACCTTGTTTATTTCAGCAGTCAGATGAAACTTCTTCACAAAGTCGTACCCTCTCAGCAACTGCAGCAACTAGAAATTAGGAAGTTCGCACCTCTTCAGCAACTTGAGACTCAACAAGCTAAGTCGCACCTCCTTCAGCAACTTCAACTTCTGCAAATTCGTACTTAGCAACCTCCAGCTCTCTCACAATTTCGAATTCCTCAACAACTGCAACCTCTTCAGAAATTCGTACTTTTCACTTCAGCAACTAGTGAGAGAAATGAAGAGGACCTCAAAATCTTATAGCCAGGTCGAATTCCTGTAGAGACTATTCTTAGCAAATTTTCGAATTCGTTTTCCCTCTCTTTTCCAGTTGTAACACTTGTCATCTAAGGCATCGAAATCTCAAACTTCTAGAATTATGAATTCATCATTTTTGCACAGGCCTGCCTTGTTGCATTGGATTTTTTTAAAAATATTAAATTATTCACTTCTTTGAACAACTTCGAATTGTTTGGCTAAGTCGTTTGATCTCTCCTTTGATTTGGGAAAATCATCTAGCTCAAACCTCTAGCGAAATGCTATTCATTTTATTTGTTTGCCTTAGAGAAATTCCTCAAATTTGCCTTAGAAAATTTATTTGAAATAAGCACTGGGCAAAATATCCACCGAAACGATATGAGCGAGGTGTGGAGTAAGTTTGAATCACCTTTGAATTGCAAACGTTTAATACCCAGAAGAAAAAACTTTCCAGAATCCACCATTTCATGGGTATCCGGACGAAGGGGTACTTTTAATTTTTATTATTTAAAAATAATAAAAATGGCTAATGTTTATTTCTTCTTCACATCCGGATGTCTTCCACTCCTGCAATTTCGAGTTTCTCTGCCTTGGCAAATTTTCTTGATTTCTCTGTGAATAATTTTCCCTCTTGAAGATTTTTTCACTTTGGAAATTCTAGCATCACCTGTAGGCGTATTACCCATTTTCTCTTTAGAAAATGCCTTAGGAAATATTTTTTAAAATTTATATTTCATCATCTACCCTCTGAAGGGCGCATTTCACATGTCATGTTTCCATTTCATTCCTTAGGCAATTCTACGCCTAGACTTTCTTTTTCATACTTAGCAATTTTCATTCTTCAAGTCCCTACTCACTAGGCGCATTTCACATGGTGAGGAGGAAAAATATTAACCCTTAGTCTCTTAAAATCACGACACCCTTAGCATTTCTTTCCCTCTTGGCGCATGGTGACCCTTCACCTACCTCGAGCGCATTTCACATAGTGGACTTCCTTACCTTGGTGTTTTCACATTCACCACTCAACGTTTCATCTTCAACCTTTTACCTTTTACCTTGGGCGCATTTGCCATAGAGAGGAGGAACTTGAGGGCGCAAATGAAGGTGTTAGAAGGAATCCCCACGCCTTGGGTGACTCTTCACCTCCCCTAATCGCATATTGCCTAGGCAACTTCCATGTTGAGCGCATTTCATACATGCAAAGGAAAACGCCATCATCTTGTGACCCTTCATCTCCCTTGGGCGCATTTAGCCCATGCAACTTCCATTCTTGGGCGCATATGCTAGTGGACAAGGAATTCCGCCCATGTGGTGGCTCTTCATTTCCCCTTGGCGCATTTTGGCTAGGCAACCTCCTTGCCTTAGGCGCATTTGCTATGGTGAGAGGGAAAACATTACGCCTATGGTGACCTTTCACCTCCCCTTGGCGCATTTAGCCTATGTTGCTTCCAAGTTGGGCGCATATTGAGGTGTGTGAGGAAATATCCACGCCCTAGGTGACTCTTCACCTTCCCTAGGCGCATATAAGCATATAGACTTCCTCCTTTGAGCGCATTTGAGAATGCTTTCGGAATTTTTTTGCCTTAGTGAATATTTTCATGCTTTGGGTGACCTTTCACCTTCCTTGAGCGCATCTAGGGGTACGAGGAGGAAACTTTATGCCTTGGAAGAATTTCTATGCCTTTGCCATGTGGGCGCATTTGACTTCCGTTCAGGAAATCTTGTACTTGGAGATTTTCATGCCCCTTTTATCTTCTTGGCGCATATCATGTGTTTCTATGCTAGTTGCATCTTATAAATTTCCAATGCCTTTTGTGCCCTGGCTTTTTAGTAAACTTGAAGAAGTTAGGGTCTCTTCGTTTGCTTTGAAATTTGTTCCAGTTGCTTTTGATGCTGTGAGAGACCTGTTCACACTTTTCTCTAGCAATGACGTGCTATTTTTAGCCACCTGCTATTTATAGTAAGTTTCAAAGTTGCCTGTCTTCAGTAGCTCCGTTTGACTTGAAACTTGCTATGTCTGATCCTGATAACTTGAGTGCTCTGTTCATACCAACTTCCGGCGCAGACCTGCTATTTATAGCCGTGTCCTGACTTACTAAAAATAGTAAGTCCTTCGATTTCACTCAAAATTTGCCATTAGGTAGCCTAAAGGATGCTGATCATGGTGGCGTGCCTTGCCTTGACATCTCTGCATTTTGTTCCACCTATTTTTAGACATAGCATGGGAAACCCTAATCTGACTTGTATGCGCTCCCGACTACTCCTAATTGCCTTGATTTCTACTGTTTGTCGTTCTGCTCGCTGGAATGAAGTGCTAGGTGACCGCTGGGCTGAAGCTGCTATTTATAGTAAGTGTCTAGAAAGTGGTCCATCGGATGTCGGACGAATTTGCATGTCATAGTGCTAGTGTGATCTCAAAAAACCCAGAAAAACCCAAAAAATTGGTCAACGTTCCGGCACTGGCTAAAAATAGTAAGTCCTTGAAGACTGACTCATTCCGCTTGCATGTCATATCATTGCGAAGCTCTCGCAAAACCCAGATGGAATATCCGGACATGCATTAAAAATTCTTGCATGCAAACCCTAAAAATAGCCTCTGAAGGCTGAACTCTGAAAGTCCTTGTCTTGGTTTGCATGTTATACCGTTGCGAAGGTCTTAAAAAACTCAAATCCATTCTCCAGTCATTCACCGAAGAATTGTATGTTTAAACCTTGAAAATAGCCTCTGAAGGTTGAACTGCTAAAAATAGCCAATTGTCTGAATCCGTTCAAATTTCACGTGTGGATGCTTTGAAGCTTCCTAAATGTGCTGAAGTAGTTAGAATCCCGAAATCCTGAGGAACAAGCCTCAAATTAGGTACTTACTAAAAATAGTAAGTTGTCAGATTTCAGTAGGATTTTAGTGGGACTCTGCTTTGAGCTTCCTGACTGTGCTGCTGCACTTGGATTTCACCTTGGTAACTCAGTTTGACCTGAAACAAGCCTAAATGATGGAAACCCTAATTTCGTAGACTTGGCAATCATTTCAATCTAGGTCAAAGACGGGACATCCTCAGAAGGACAAAAGATCAGAGACAGAGAGAACCAAAGCCAAAAGACCAGAATGGAGCAAAAATTAGGGGGTCCCCATCTTGGATGGGGTGATGTGTGAAAAAGGTCACAACAGGTCGCACCTCTCCTAGATGCACAAGATACAAATGAATATATTCTTCCTTGAAATCGGACTGCTGCTAAGAAGTGTGAATTCTGCTCTTGAAGAATAATGCGAACTTGCTTGAAATCGAATGTCTTACAATGACAAAATGACCTTGTACTTATACAACACAAGGCGCCTCTTCACTTAGGTCGGCCTCTTTAGAGAAACATAATAAAAGATAAAATACAAATGAGGTCGGCCCAAACAATAATAGATAAATGTGAATCAATAGGGTCGGCCCTTTATTCTTTTATGTTTATTGTTTGATATAAATTAAATAGCCGAATGGCTATGTTGTAACAAAACCAAAAATTTTGCTTCATTAAGGCATTTTGCTTAAAATGGTCTAAACCTTGTAAAAGTGAGGTCAAAACTCAGTTTTTGGGCAAATAAAGTATGGGCTTTTAGTCAGTGTGATGCTAGTAAGATACTGGCAAAATTTGAAAATTTTGAAAATTAGGGTTTCTGAAATCTATTTTTAGCCTGAAACCCTAAAAAATAAGAACTTGTCAGGATTGACTGAAATTAATTTTGATTGGCTTATTTCACATCACGATCACAGTGGTGAAGTCAGTTTCAGTTAAAAGTCAGTTTAAGGGTGGTGGGTAGTTATAACTTTTTCAGGAGAAAAGTTAGGACCTCTGAGGTCATTAATGGCAGTTGGCCAGTACCAGGTGTTAATATCTAAGCCTGAAACTCAAAGAAGAACGCTCTATGATAAATGATGTTGAAAATTATGCTTTTTGACGGAGGAGATTTTCAACGAGGTAAAAGTACTGTGAAATTGGCTAAGTCTGGATTGAAAATATTCTAAGTCTGGAGGTCAAAAGCACCACTCTCAGCTAGGGGCGCCCATCATTATGGAAGTTGTATTCAACTTTTTGTGAAATTTTCTACCAAGATGACTTCTCAAGTTTCCTGATAGCTTCGCAATGAGCTAGCCATCCAGTCTGATGGAGGAGTAAAACGCCTGAAGACGGAAATTCATTACAGAACGAGGGAAATGCAAAGTAGATAACTTTGAAGAGAAAAAATGCCCCTGGAGGCCAGGGGCGCCCATCTTTTTGAAGATTCAGATGAAGTCTTTTGATCAAGTGACACCCAGGAAGTTTGTTTCTATTTTTGGTCCAGCTCCGCGATGCATCTGTCAGCAGGTGAATCTGAGTTGCCGAGTTGCCGCCATCAGTGGTCAAACTTGAGGTTTCAGACTTGATCAAAGATTGTTCAGAAAGGACAAAAGCGCCCCTGGCGGTTTTGAGACCTTTAATGAAATCTGTTTGATGATTTCAGATACTCATCTCGTTCGTGTCAGCTTCAGCTTTCCGTTCCCTGTCTCAGCCGGTTCAGAAGATGTCTTGGCAATCCACAGCCGGAAGTTGAGTAATTTTTGCCAGTTGCAGTAATGGATGACATTGGTTGAGAAAAGCGCCCCTGGAGGCCAGGGGCACCCATGATTTAGGAAGGTTAAATGATGTTTTTATATAAAGTGTTCATCAGGAGCCTTTACTCAGAATTCAGCCTGCTTCGCAGTGAGCCAATCAACATGTTTTGAAGTTTTGTCAAATGCCGGGAAACGTCAAGTGAAATATAGTCAAGTTATCAATGAAAATGATGAAAATGCCTGAAAATATTCTAACACTGAGGTCAAAAGCGCCCTTGGAGGCCAGGGGCGCCCATCTTTTTGAAGCCTCAGATGGTTGAATTTTGAATTTCCACCTCAAGGAATCTTCTTGTCAGTTTTGGTCCTGCTCTTCATCGAGATTGTCAGCCAGTTGATCCGACATAACAGTCAACTAGAATTAGTGATCGAACATGAGCTTCGTTTGAGGTTTTAGATTCTAAATTTTCAAAAAATGTCTAAGGAGGGATGCCTAAAGTCAAAGGTTGACTTTTTGAAATTCAAAAGTAGAAGTGCGCATGAAGAGAGTTTTCAGTTTGCCAAATTTTGATCTTCAGTTAAACTCTTTTTCCGGTCGACTTCTATTTTACCTATTTTTAGTCATAACTGACTAAACTTAGTTTGCATGCACTAGTTAACTGAATCTTCAAGATGGCGCCCTAACTTGGGTTGGTTCTACATCCAGTTAACTGAGTTTGAAGCCAAATATAGGCCATGCGTGAGTTTTGAAGCACTAGTTGTACTTCAAGCGCCATTTCCAAAGCTTAGCATGCATTCCACACGCCTTAGAAGATATTTTTCTATATATTTTGCTAATGGCGTCCATTATTCTTCATCAGAGTTGACAAGAAACATCTTTCTTGAGCATAAAATTGATCTGCAGGTGCTACAGGTGTCAGATTTCAATATTCTTCGTAGCTACAGATTCAGATTGTTCAAGGGAAGATTATTTCAGACTTGGTTTCTATTTTGCATGCAGGTTTTATCAATTCTACTTCAAGCATAAGCGAATTTTTACAGAAGAAGAGAGAAAACAAAAAAATAAAACTTCTATTCTTCTGTCGTACTTTCTTCTATTCTCGTGTTAGGTTTTCTTCGCATGTCAAAGAAAACGGCAGATTTTTCAAAAAAGCATCATCTGGGTTCGAGTATTTCAGCATCAACAACAATACCCATGTCTTAGATTATTTTGCAAAAATTGCCCCACTGCCTCTTTTCTAGAAGCACTGTGCTTTTTTCCAGAATTCTCTTTGCATGTGGGCCTAAATCATGTTTTTTCGCAAATCTATTGATCTGGGTGGTTTTAGGATTCATTTCTATACAAAACCCATGTTCCAGATTTTTGCGGGAAAAATTGCCCCCAGTGCCCCTAACTGCCAGTTTAAATCTCAACCGGAAACCTTTTGCATGCAAGCCTAAATCCCATTTTTTCACAATTCTAACGTTCTGGGTTGCATTAGAATTTGATTCTACACAAAACCCATATCTTAGAATTTGTTCGAAAAAATTCACTTCCCCTTGCTATTTTTAGCCTATCCCCGAGCTTTTCCAATTTTTCCAAAGCGGTCCAAACATACCCGACTTTACAATCAAAAGTCTAGTTTTTCAGAATGTAGTATAATCCCATAGACTATAAGGCCAAACAGGTCTTTCTTCATAACTTTCTGAAAACTATCGATATCGACTTAAGTCATGTTTTTCCCATCGTCAATCTGAACTCATTGGAGGGTATCAGCAGTACTACAATCAAAAATCTTGAACATGCAGGGATACTTGCAGCGGCATCCATTCCTATCTCAGTCTTTGATCTTGAGTTCGTACTTGCTTGTGTTAAGCATTATGACTCGTCTACCAGACAAATCAGATCGACAGATGGAAGGATTATTTGTAGCCTTAAGCCGAGGGATGTAGAAAAATGTTTTTCTATTCCTCCACGTTCAGATCATTTCGCCGTATCCATTTCAGATTGTGACAGAATATGGGAAGAGGACAAGGATAGATCACAGAAGAAAGTAGCTCAACGATGGTTGAAGGTTCAGAAAACCAAAATGCCAAGGAAGATTGCACGTGGGGATTTCAAGGACAAGATTGCTATTTTGATAACTTTCCTTAATCGGTTAGCAGGTTCTGAAGACGCAAGCGTTTTCCGAACATGGATGTTCTACCTCATCTCACGAGTTATTGATAAAAAAGAAACATTTGACTGGGCCATGTTTATCAGCGAGTGTCTTCACCAGTAAATTACAGAGTTCCTAAAGATTCGCGAATTCCATATGGTAACTTTTCTGGTTTACTTAGTTGCATTTCAAGGCAGCTTTAAATTATTAAAGACCGATGGAGTTCTGGGTGTTCAGCGAGTGCACGAATACTACCCTCAGTTGGAGTTTTTGAAAGCTGAACAGGACTTTACAGCAGTGAATGATCACTTTCTTATGAGGACAGTCAGAAATTTGGATAATGAGATGCATGTGAGGATTTCTACAGAGGCACAATCAGCAATGGAGAGTTGGGCAGATTGGTTTATCCAATTTCCTACTTTCACATATATTCGTGTATATGGATATACAGGAGAGCCTCTGATGCTACCGAGGTACCCATCGGATAAGGTTCTTTTCATGGAGTTCATGAGACAGGCACATGAGGTTCACACTTTTCTTCGCAATCGACATAAGCCAGCTTTCACCTTTCCGTTTGAGTTAGGTATTTACAAATGCAAAACAGCTGCTGATTGCAAGTTAATGGCACACGAGTTAGAGAAACTTCAGCTTGGGTGTTTTCCTCAGAAGCGTTCCTATGATCCGTTGGGTCATTATTCAGCAAGGTTGGAGCAAAATGTTTCATTCGGCAGCGCTTGAGGACTTTTGGGTTAATTGTGAGGATGAATTTGAGGTGTGCCGCGTCATTATTGTAGGCTTACTGTTCCACAGATTGCTGATTTCTTGTCAGAAGATGTGGAAGGTTTGTCTGATGATGATGGCGAGATACTTTTTCATTCATTCATTAGAGACCAAGTTGCTCGCCAGCCACTTCGCCAACCTAATTGGTATGTCCCATTGAACACTTCAGTGAAAGACTTATCCAGGTCTGTTATCAAAACTACCATGTACTTCCTTGAGAGCAAGCGGAAGCGAAGGGTGATCCCAATTACAGAGCCGCCAACAGTGGTAGTTTCTTCTTTACCTTCTACTTTTAGGGCTAAACCTCGAGTCAAGGTTACTATGAGGCCGCCTGAAGGGGTTAAGATGGGAATTAATTCAAAAGGAAAAAGCATCACCAAAAGGAAACAGGTTGAGAGAGAGCCAGCACTTCCAGTTGAGAAAGAGCCAACGCTACCAATTTCAGAGACAGTACTTCCAGAGCCAGTTATTTCATCGGAACCTGTTATTCAGACTGAGGCCGGTTTGTCATCTCCAGGTTCACCTTTTTCACCACACTCGTCTCCCATAGATATTGATTCAGAGCCTGAGACTCCGATACATGAGACCTTCATACTAGTGGATCCGCCAGCAGCTGATACTGTAGAAACGGCTCCACCTCAAGAGGACAGTATTCCTTATTCATCTTGGCTCGAGAAGTCATTGGAGAGGGAGAGGCGTATGCCTTCATATAATCTTGATTTGATTGAGTTTGGTGAGCCCTATCAGAACAGGTTGAATAAGAGGGCCAGAAAGCAAGTAAATATTGAGAAGAATCTTGAGGCAGAGATCGTCATAGAGGTTGCTACTCCTCCAGAAGTCAAATACTTGGATGAAGTTGATGTTGATGATTTTACCTTCGTCAAAACTAATCTAGGTAAGAATACTCGACACACCGACGTGAATCTATTCAGAGTCATCGCGAGTAATCTAGAGGAGCGTGTCATGAAAGATGGTGAGGATAAGGCAGTTCTCAAGGCTGAGATCAAACAACTTTGCAGGTACATCTCGGGTTTGCTTCATGGCAACGAGGGGCAAGCACCTTTACTCCCACAACTTCGAGAGACCGCTGCAGAACAGCAGAGGATTCAACACTTGGTTAATCGAGGAAAGCTACTGGATACCTGGATTGAAGACTTTATTGTTGCTGGTCGACACCTCCTCACAGAGCTATATCAGTTGAGGGTTGACGCACATAGTCTTCGCCAGAGAATTCAGGAGCTCGAGATTTGCATAGCCGAGCGTAAGCCGAAGGACCTGATTTTGATATCACAACTTGCAGGAATTTGTGACGCCATTGAAGCAGATGGAGATCAGAAGAAGGTCTTCGCTTGGAGAGAATTGTATCTTTGCAGGGTGGAGACATATGACAGGATTTCTGCTAAGATGAGCATGATTCAGGAAAAGGTTGTTGCAGCTCTTCGTTTCATCAGCGAGTACATCACTCAGATCCCATGTCATTATCGGCATGAGGATGGTACCTACGCCGAGTTAGAGGCAGTTCAAGCTGAGTTCGAAGAGTTAGTTCGTGATAACCTATGTGGAGGGCCAGAGGCGTCCAAGATGGAGGAGTTTACAATGCTGACTATCAGTTTCAAAAAGGTGACCACAGAGGTTAGAGATAGTCAGAGGGAGATCCGAGATGGAGACAAAGAGTTGGACAAGCAGTTAATCATCGTGGACAGCGTCAAAGTGCCAGATGATGATACTATTGATAAATTCCTGGAGGAGATGATAAACTTGGAGTAGACTTTCAGTTAGACCATGCAGTTGCTTACAATGATGAGTCATCAGAAGTAGTTAACTCGAGGCTTCTTTCCGAGTTAACTTGTTGTTATACATTGCATGCATGTCTTTCTTGGAAACATCTACATATACTTGGAGATTAGATTAGATTTTTTCAGTTGACCGATGATAGCATTCCAGTTGACTTGCTTTCAATAAGGACGTGCATGTTGCACCTTGTCCATTTAGATTAGATGTTTCAATTAACTGATGATAGTTCCCAGTTAACTGTATAGTTTCATTCAATTAGGGTTTAGGAATAAGATCTTGCATGCATTGCAAGACTTTAGTTGACTCAAGGTGATTTTAGGGTTGCCTACACCTTGAAGTCTATAAATAAGAGCTTTAAGCTCATTTGTAATTTAACTTTTGCTTGATAGCATACATGCTGCGCCTACCTTGCCTGTAGTATTGCTATTATTGTATCTGTTCAAAGAGTAATTGCTGTTATAATAAATTGCTGCGCCTACCTTGCCTTCATGTTATTGTCATGGTGTTTATTCGATCTTAGTTAAATGGGGTTGCTGGTTTGATCGTTATTGCATGCGTGTTGCGTCTATACAATCTACTGTCCCAGTTGCTTACCTTTTGTTTTGTTTATTATAAGCCTATTCAGAAGAGCAAATAGTTGTGCCTACCTTGCCTTCATGTTGCGAAACTGTACTCAAAGCTTATCGTATGATGTGTGTTATAGTAGACTCATTCAGCCAAGCAAATAGTTGCGCCTACCTTGCCTTCATGTTGTGAAGCTGTACCAGGTTTACCGTCATTTGTTTGTTTTAATAAACTTCTTCCCGGATTAGCAAATAGTTGCGCCTACCTTGCCTTCATGTTGTGAGCCCGCACCTGGAGTTTATCGTACAATACATTCCTGCTCCATTTCCTCATGCTCTGTTTCTTGAGGAAATTGGATAGATATTAAAGAAGTTAGCTTAGTTGTAGTTACATGATCTGCGAAACCAGAAAATACTTAGCTGCAACGTTCTAGGTTTTCTTAACCTTGTGCCTTTACCACCAGCTGAGAACAAAAAGATAGGACATTAGTTTAGTTTTCTATTTCATGCATTCTAGCACAACGAGGGAGCTTCCCCTCCTAATTTGAAGAGCACTCATTACGTAGTGTGCATAGCTGTCCGTACAAACTTACACTCCAGAGGTGTTAGTTCTTACGCCAACAGGCTATACATTTAATTTGCTCTTTCTTCTTGGAATTCGTGCAATGAAGTGCAGACCATAGCTGCTATAACATCAATACCTTTCACGTGTCATGGCCCCATTGACTTAAAGTGCAAACATAAACTTTATAATATGCTTTTAATGATTAATTATTATTAAAGTCACTTTTAATAATAATTAAATGATATAACTTGCACATTAATCCTTATTTTGTTAGAACAACTAAAAATTGGGATCAACACTGAAATCACCACATGTCCAGGTGCCTTATTATAAATAACATAGATAACTGCCTAACAGGTCCTAATGACTTATTATAAATAGTAAGTGTGCGAAACTGAGTCCCGAATCACCAAACGAAGGCCAATCTTGAACCAAACTGAACTCTGGAGAAGAAAACACATAGATAACTGCCCAACAGGACCCTCTAACCATCTGCATTAGCCTACGAGGGTCAGCTAATAGGCTAATTCATCAAAAAATTGGAACGAGTTAAAAAGGGGACATTACATTATATAAAGAAATCTCTAATTGAATACCAAAAATGCACACTAAAACTGAAGCCAACTCCTCACAATTTCACTAAACTTCACACCAACGATCAGGAACAACAAATAACATATATGGAATACTCAAATAGCATCTAAATATGCCGCTAACAACAACATTTACACACAGCAACCCCTATTCTGAAATATGCAATGCTATAGTAAATCACTTGTCATGGACTGTTCAAGGGGTTGTGCAGTCAGTTGGGAGTTTGGTGTATTGCTGGGTGTAGTTTTCTGAGGTGGAGGGTTGCAAGTTTCAATTGCTTCTTCCATTTATTAGCCGTGACACTTACAGGACAGTTGTGGCTATTCACAAAGAAGTCAACCATAACAGAGACCTGCAAAAAGGAGCTGCATGGGTATATGGTTGTTGTTATGTTGGAGCTGTGCATCATTTATAGTTTGGTACTGCTGTGTATGAACATTACACCACATCAGAAATATTATTGAATGTAAACCTGCTGTTTCAGCTGCACAGTAGCTTGTATTTATTTCCATATTTTGTATCTCAGACATATTTCATTTGAATGAGAATAAAAATCTTGGTTGATTGAATCAGAATGTAATGTCATGATAATGCATTTCTTACGAATATTGTAACCAAACTCTATGTAATGTGATGCCATACATTTGACAAAATGTTTACAAATGTCAAATTGTGAAAATCATTTAAAAATATTGTGCAAAACCAAGAGGGGATTTTACATGGGCCATTTATGAAATGCCAATTTTGGGGCTTCAAGCAAACAAAATTTCTCATATGGGCCATTTATGATATGTCAATTTTGGAGCTTCAACTAAGCAATTGCAGAATGATATAATGCAGGCTTTCACAATTTTTTTGCAGAATATTGAACTTATTTTACAGATCTGAATAATCAGAAAATAAAAACAAATACCTAAATTTTCTGATATCATGGCTCATCTATACTTCCATCACTGTTCATCTGCATTGTACGAATTCTGTACAGCCGTGTCCTCCTGATGTTTTTTCTTGTGTGCACCTGCACTGATTTCTTATTTCTGTCTGGAACTATTCCTACAACATTTTGAGAGCAGTAATTTGTAGTTACAGCATTTTGACAGTAATTTTTCCTTTTTCTTTGGACAGCAATTTGCAGTCCCTCTCACAGTGAGTCCATCAATTCTTCCTGTTCCAAAATGATAGTATCAGCATATTTTGATAGCAGCAATTTGTAGTGACAACATTTTGACAGCATTTTCTCCTTTTTCCTTGGACAACAGTTTGCAGTTCCTCTCACATTGACTCCACCAAATTCTTCTCCTTCCAAATGGACTGGATCAGCATACTTTATCCCAGAGCTTCCTTGATTTGATTTAGTGTACTCTCTCCAAGGACTTCATCACTTTGAATTGGCATGCCTTTCCTAAGGCTTCCTTGCTTTGATACCAAATGTTGGAAGAATGAATGCATGGAGTTTGAGAAAATTGGATGGCACAAGCTTCAATGTATTATGTTTGTATTTAGTATTGAATGAGGAAATTATATTGGTGTTTATAACGTACATTTGAAAATTAATTTTTAGACATACCTAAACTAGTGTTATTACACCATTAACATAAGTAATAAATGCTTATGCGTACAAAGTGTATTCTAACATTATATTATATCTAATACTTCTTGTTCTACACATTTTACTTATCATTTCTACAGATTTTCTACATTCTATAGAGTGCAACTTGTAAATCCAGACATTAAGAAAGTATTTATGATATTATTGTTGGCGTAAAAACTAACACCTCTGGAGTGTAAGTTTGTATGGAAAGCTATGCACACTACGTAATGAGTGCTCTTCAAATTAGGAGGGGAAGCTCCCTCGTTGTGCTGAAATGCATGAAATAGAAAACTAAACAAATGTCCTATCTTTTTGTTCTCAGCTGGTAGAGGCACAAGGTTAAGAAAACCTAGAACGTTGCAGCTAAGTATTTTCTAGTTTCGCAGATCATCTAACTACAACTAAGCTAACTTCTTTAAATCTATCCAGTTTCCTCAAGAAACAGAGCATGAGGAAATGGAGCAAGAATGTATTATACGATAAACTTCAGGTGCGGGCTAACAACATGAAGGCAAGGGAGGCGCAACTATTTGCTAATCCGGGAAGAAGTTTATTAAAACAAACAAATAAACGGTAAACCTGGTACAGCTTCACAACATGAAGGCAAGGTAGGCACAACTATCTGCTTGGCTGAATGAGTCTACTATCACACACATCAAACGATAAGCTTTAAGTACAGTTTCGCAACATGAAGGCAAGGTAGGCGCAACTATTTGCTCTTCTGAATAGGCTCATGATAAACAAAACACAAGGTAAGCAACTGGGACAGTATATTGTATAGACGCAATACGCATGCAATAACGATCAAACCAGCAACCCCATTTAACTAAGATCGAATAAACACCATGACAATAACATGAAGGCAAGGTAGGTGCAACAATTTATTATAACAGCAATCACTCTTTGAATAGATACAATAATAGCAATACTACAGGCAAGGTAGGCGCAGCATGTATGCTATCAAGCAAAAGTTCTAATTTACAAGGGTGAGCCAATCTTGAGAATAGGCATGTTGCCGACAGCGCAACAATTTTCTATCACCAGGAAAAGCTAATTACAAATGAGCTAAAAGCTCTTATTTATAGACTTCAAGGTGTAGGCAACCCTAAAATCACCTTGAGTCAACTACAGTCTTGCAAGAGATGCAAGATCTTATTCTTAAACCCTAATTGAATGAAACTATACAGTTAACTGGGAAACTATCATTAGTTAACTGAAACATCTAATCTAAATGGACAATGTGCAAGCATGCACGTCCTTATTGAAAGCAAGTTAACTGGAATGCTATCATCAGTTAACTGAAAGATCTAATCTAAGATCCAAGTGTTTGTAGATGTTTCCAAGAAAGACATGGCATGCAATGTGTAACAACCAGTTAACTCGGAAAGAAGCCTCGAGTTTAACTCCTATGTCTAATGTCTATCTTGGAAAAGGTGGGACGCCTTGAATTGAAGTTCACTGACCTTGATCTCGAGCAAGTAACCCCTCCACGAGGTTAGTGACTGCATCACCATCTAGAGGTCGTCACATGTCTCAACTGTCAATTCACTGCTTCTCAGCAACTCAAGCAAAACTGAAAATCTTTGCATACTTAAACTGGCCCTTCACTGGCTGGTAACTCTGGCGGCTCTGTAACTGAAGTGATGGCCACTGTTTTCCTCTGAAGCTTGACGTTTCTCATGTTTTTCATGCTTATCAACCCTCTAAACTGGCCTTGGAAGACAATCAGCTATACGAGGCACAAAACCATGTGGACTTGAGTGACTACGCTTGTCAACCTTTCCGATGCGCTTGATACAAATCAATGTCAGCTTTTATGATGAAATCATGAATTAAGACCGACATGGTCTTGAATTTGATCTACGTGAACTGCATCTGGAAAAACTTGCCTGTTGACTGTGAACATGGCTACATTCTGACAACTTCTCCGGAAAACCAAAAATCACTCCAGATAAGGCTAAAAATAGCTCTTCGAAGGGCAATTTTCACAAAATATTCTGAGACGTGGGTTTTGTGCATAATCAAATTCTAAGATGACCCACAACGTCATAAATTCAAAAAAAAAAAAAAAATGTGATTTAGGCCCGCATGCAAAAGGTTTTCAGTTGAGATCTGAACTACAGTTAGGGGCATTGGGGGGCAATTTTTCTCGTAAAAATCTGGAACATGGGTTTTGCATAGAAATGAATCTTGAAACAACCCAGATCAACAGATTTGTGAAAAAATGTGATTTAGGCCCACATGCAAAGAGAATTCTGGAAAAAAGCACAGTGCTTCTAGAAAAGAGGCAGCGGGGCAATTTTCGCAAAATAATCTAAGACATGGGTATTGTTGTTGATGCTGAAATACTCGAACCCAGATGATGCTTTTTTGAAAAATCTGTCGTTTTTTTTGACATGCGAAGAAAATCTAAGATGAGAATAGAGGAAAATAAGATAGAAGAATAGAAGTTTTTTATTTGTTTGTTTTCTCTCTTCTTTTGTAGAAATTCGCCTATGCTTGAAGTAGAACTGATGAAACTTGCATGCAAAATGGAAAACGAAGTCTGAAATAATCTTTTCTTGAACAATTTGAATCTGTAGCTACGAAGAACACTGAAATCTGACACCTGTAGCACCTGTAGATCAATTCTATGCTCAAGAAAAGATGTTTCATGTCAACTCTGATGAAGAATAATGGACACCATTAGTAAAAATATAGAAAAATATCTTCTAAGGCGTGTGAAATGCATGCCAAGCATTGGAAATGGTGCTTGAAGTACAACTGGTGCTTCAAAACTCACGCATGGCCTATATTTGGCTTCAAACTCAGTTAATTGGATGTAGAACCAACCCAAGTTAGGGCGCCATCTTGAAGATTCAGTTAACTAGTGCAAGCAAACTAAGTTTAGCCAGCTATGACTAAAAATAGGTAAAATAGAAGTCGACCTGAAAAAGAGTTTAACTGAAGATCAAAATTTGGCAAACTGAAAACTCTCTTCGTGCGCACTTCTACTTTTGAATTTCAAAAAAGTCAACCTTTGACTTTAGGCGTCCTTCCTTAGACATTTTTTGAAAATTTAGAATCCAAAACCTCAAACGAAGCTCATGTTCGATCACTGATTTTGGTTGACTGTCACGTTGGATCAACTAGCTGGCAATCTTGATGAAGAGCAGGACCAAATCTGACAAGAAGATTCCTTGAGGTAGCAATTCAAAATTCAACCATCTGAGGCTTCAAAAAGATGGGTGCCCTTGGCCTCCAGGGGCGCTTTTGACCTCAGTGTTAGAATATTTTCAGGCATTTTCATCATTTTCATTGATAACTTGACCATATTTCACTTGACATTTCCCGGTATTCAACAAAACTTCAGAACATGCTGACTGGCTCACTGCGGAGCAGACTGAATTTCGAGTAAAGGCTCCTGATGAACACTTTGTATAAAAACATCTTTAAACCTTCCTAAATCATGGGCGCCCCTGGCCTCCAGGGGCGCTTTTCCCAACCAATGTCATCCTTTACTGCAACTGGCAAAAATTACTCAACTTCCGGCTACGGATTGCCAAGACATCTTCTGAACCGGCTGAGACAGGGAATGGAAAGCTGAAGCTGACACGAACGAGACGAGCATCTGAAATCATCAAACATATTTCATTAAAGGTCTTAAAACCTTGGGCGCCCCTGGCCTCCAGGGGCACTTTTGTCCTTTCTGAACAGTTTCTGATCCAGTCTGAAACCTCAAATTTGATCACTGATGGTGGCAACTCGACAACTCAGATTCACCTGCTAACAGATGCGTTGCGGAGCTGGACCAAAAATGGAAACAAACTTCGTGGGTGTCACTTGATCAAAAGACTTCACTGAATGTTCAAAAAGATGGGCGCCCTTGGCCTCCAAGGACGCTTTTTCTCTTCAAAGTTATCTACTTTGCATTTCCCTCGTTCTGTATTGAATTTTCATTTTCAGGCGCTTTACTCCTCCGTCGGATTGGCTGGCTAGCTCATTGCAAAGCTATCAGGAAACTGGAGAAGTCATCTTGGTAGAAAATCTCACAAAAAGTTGAATACAACTTCCATAATGATGGGCGCCCCTAGCTGAGAGTGGCGCTTTTTCAATCCAGACTTAGCCAATTTTCCAGTATTTTATCTCGTTGAAAATCTCCTATGTCAAAAAGCATAATTTTCAACATCTTTTATTGTAGAGCGTTCTTCTTTGAATTTCAGGCTTAGATATTAACACCTGGTACTGACCAACTGCCATTAATGACCTCAGAGGTCCTAACTTTTCTCCTGAAAAAGTTATGACTACCCACCAGCCTTAAACTGACTTTTAACTGAAACTGACTCCACCTCTGTGATCGTGATGTGAAATAAGCCAATCAAAATCAATTTCAGGCAATTCTGACAGGTTCCTACTTTTTAGGGTTTTGGGCTAAAAATAGATTTCAGAAACCCTAATTTTCAAAATTTTCAAATTTTTTTGCCAGTATCTCCGTGGCATGACATTGACTCAAAGCCCATACTTTATTTGCCCAAAAACTGAGTTTTGACCCTACTTTTACAAGGTTTAGACCATTTTAAGCAAAATGCCTTAATGAAGCAAAATTTTTGGTTTGGGTACAACAATTATAAAATAAAAATTTTAAAACTTTTAATGTATACACATTGTCCTTTGTAGGTAACACAATCTACACATGTTATTTATAGATGTATTTGCATATTTATTACATGTTCTATCTTGGATTTCTTGTGCATGAACTACATTTGGCATGAAATGGATATAATTTATCCTTTTTGCTGATTGTTTAAATATTTTCTATATTTTCATAATATTACCCTAGTGTTTCTTTAGCTTTTCTGGATTGAGGGTGATACCTTTGCAGTCTTACCTGTTGGCTATGTTGTGTCAATGTTGAGTCTGAGTCTGGCTACTATGGTTTGTATGTACCAAAATTCATTCATTAAATACAAACTTCATGAGAATGAATACTGATTTTTCCCATTACAATAAATGTTGCTTTGGTTTTACAATATAAGTTTATTTGGGCTTATTTTCTTATGCATGTTATGTAATTTATGGTTGATGTATCATATGTAGCAAAACACATTTTATGCACTTTTGTTTCCTTGATTTTCTCTAATGAGCTATTGTATATGACTTGTTTGCAAGACAGTGCAATCCATTTTGTTTTCACAATGCGTTTACTTTCCTTGGGAGCGTGCCATGATGGCAGATTCAAATTGTTGGTAAGGAAAACATGTTGGCAAATTTGCATTGTAATATCAATTTGCTTGGATCCTAATGCAATATGCTTCTGGTTTTTGAGTAGATTTTTTATTTTCAAATGTTGAATGAAAAATTAGGTACTAGATTCACTACAATCAGAGATTGAATGCAAATCAGTTTGTAATGTCCCCTTTTTGGGATAACCCTAAATCTTGCCCTGATTTTCTGAATATGTTCTTTTATGATAGTTTATTGTTCAGACTATATTCTTTTCCTCCTTTCCCTGATCAATGATAGGATAAAGACATTCACAAATCTATTCATTTTTCTATTAAATAATCACGATTACTTATAAGGCTCAATAATTGCTGCAAGCATCATTATTGTATAATTGTATTACCATATATTATATGTATGATTCATATGAATATATATATGTAATTACATACTATAATGTCAATGGAGCAAACATATCAGCAATGTTATAAGATAACTAGTAGCATGCATGATTCATTATTCCCAATGTCATCAATGAAAACTAGCTAACATTATCATGTATGAATTATAATTAATTATACTATTATTTAAATCCATGATGTATTTATTAATTCATTATTCAAATGTACAAACATTTATCTAACTTATTATTTAAATTCATAAAATACTTATCTCTTTAATGTTGATCAATTTCTGCAGATATCCCTATTTCTTCAAGCTACCATTCTGTAGAACCTCTTTATTTCCAGCCAGCGATGCCTTTTCAGATTCTGATCTCCATGTCTTTTTCTGATCCTACTACTCCTCTTTTTATATCTTTGTGTCTTCATGTTTAAAGACATCATTTTGAAGGGGTGACAACTCAGCATTCGCATGACCTTTCATAGATATGATCTTTCCTTATTATTTGTTTGAATTTGCCTCTAATCGCCACCCTTAGCCACACAATCACTGCCTTATAGTTAATATCCTTTTAACTAATTGTTGCCTTTGTCCGCTGCTGCATTGGTTTGTCTTTGCTCTTTAAAATATAATCATCGCACTTTTATCAAACATAACTTTTAATATATATCTTTGTCTTAATTATGCAGCGATAGTAGTGGCAGCATATACTGACTCACGGAAGGCCCTTATTCTTGTCTTGGCTCACGCAGGGGATAAATCACATCTAGCACTGAATATTGGGTAAGCCATTGGCACAAATGTCGATCACTTCTTAGTTCCCATTCAATAATGATAGGAAACGATATATGCCGGAAATGATAAAGACTTTGGAAAAGCCCGATAAAACAATCATTCTATATTAAATCAATTCCTCTGATCAGGATAGCGAGTATATGCATATCGTAACCATTTCCTTCAACAATCGATGCTCTTTATAATGATCCGAAGATATTCCTAAAGATCGCTAACTCCAGTAATCTCCAGAATACAAGCAGGCATTTGTATATGTATATTCCTAGTGGATTGCATAAGTTTGGGTGTAACTCTTCATGCAAGCAATGCTTGATCTGGTCGGCTCTTTGACTGGGTCCTATAGACTGGCTGGTCTCGTGGATGTAATTAAAATCATTCATTCATTCATTCATTCATTGATCGTGGCTTGTTTGTTACCTATTTCTATTAGTTTTAAATTATATTTTATTTTATCTTCTTTATTCTATTTTATTTGATTTCAATTAATTTATCATATAAATTATTATATGATAGTGCTTGTCATTATTTTATTTTTTTGTGTATTTATCTTAAATCTATATATTTTAATAATATAAATAATGGTTATGATATTTAAGTTGTTAATCTACATTTATATATATTTATAATTACCATATTATCTAATGATAATGGTAATTATAAAAGTATTGAATCGATAATATTCCTTCTTATAATTTTAATTTGCATTTTGTTATTCATTTGATTTAATCATGTTTATTTCAATGTTAGGGCTTTTAGCATTGTAATTTAGGGGACATGACATAGTTAAAAGTGTTAACGATTATTTTTTAATACTTCTCATATATAGTTTATGTAATTCTTTTTAGTGTCAATAGTAAATACTAGAAACTAAAACCTACCAAGATTTTTTTTTATATGTGGCACCTTGCCTCATTTGAATCTTTTTTGCTGAATGGAAAGAAAAGTTTTATCATGTTATAGAAGTCCTATAGCTTCTTTAAAGACAGGTTTAATATAATATAACAAGGACATAATACTTTCTTATTTAATGACTAATTGTGCCCAACAATTATTCTAACTAATAGCAATATTTGATAAATAATTATGCTCACTAATAAAAATGATTAATATTACCATTTACATTAATATTTGAACAATAAATAAATAAAATATTACTATTAACGAGATATTACTCTTATATTTCCTTCTAATGGTCACATCGTTTACAACATATTCACTTGAATTTTTTTATCTCGACCAAAGAACTAGTGAAAAATGTTTGCATCTTGATCTTATGTCATACAGTACTACAATGAGCCCCTATATTTTCAACAAATTGCCAAATACAATGATGATGCACCAGGACAGTTGTATGCAAATGATAACTATGATTCTTCACAAGCTTCAAAATACACTCATTTTTCTCTTGCAATATTGTAGGCTATGTTTGCTGCATCTACAAATCAGCAACTTCTCCAACCAAATAGCTTTGAAACCTGTTGTTACTGAAGCAATGAATTCAGCTTCTATGCATGATATAGATGCAATAGGCTGCTTCTTTCTTGACCAAGAAATATCATTTACACCAATGCTGAAAATAGCTAGTTGTGTTTTTCTTTCATTAGAAGATCTAGTCCAGAAGGAATCAGAATAATCTATGAAACAAAACTCTTCTCAGAAAAATCTTATAGTTCATAGTCTATTTGCTGAATGTAACTCGAATTTCTTTTGGTTGTGTTCTATTAGATACCATTCGATGCCATCATGAATCATGAAAAACAAATCATGGTCTGAGCATGTGCTCACAAATGTATAGATGGAGGCAAGTAGGTGCAAAAGCTGTTGCTGTACATGCTTCACTGAGTTGTTAATGTATTTACAAGAGGAAGGATGGGTGCTTCAAGAGCATGCAGAGTGCCTGACAACTTTGCATGGAAGATCCATCTCAATAAGTGAAACATGCCATGTTTAGAATCAGATATTTGAGGTTAATTTCTTCTCACAAGATGAATCTCATATCACTTAATATTTTTCCATCAACTGGAATGTTCTTTCATTAGTGCAATATTTTCTGTCTCATTTGGCTGCACGTCCTTTGAAAAGAGTCTGGATGACATAATTTAAAATGTTGCAAAAAATATTTTTGGAGAAATCATCTTAAGAGAAGAAATTTATTGACATTTCGGTCTCCTAGCAGATCTGCCAAAAAAATGAGAGTGATGAAATATTTAAGGTATAAGGCTCCTTAAATAGATAACTTCTTACAATTGCATGTGGAGGGACGTATCTCATTCTGCCTTAGAGCATTAGTTAAGAGCCCTCCTCCCTTAGTCTTAAATATTACATGATTAACAAGGAGAAGTCAAATACAAAGAATGTGATTGGCAACCCCTGCACAATAGTATTTACTATTATTTTTTTTTGGTCGATAAAAGGCTTATGCCGATAATATATTAATGTTTCAAAAAGAATATAGAGTCTGATAATAGGGCCGAGCTATGCTTCCAGGCCAAACCACTGCCCATTATGAGTACAAAGTCACCAATATCTTCCATCTTAGGCATGGAAGAGACCAAAGCCAAGTATCCCCAGAACAATAATATGCTGGAACTAGTGTGAGGCTTTGCCACCTACTCGATTTCTCCTACCCAGTCATACACAGATCAATAAAGATGTTCTCACCAGGTAGGGGTAGGCACTTCACAGGGGCAGAGCCGTCTAGGCTTTCCCGGGCTTCCTGCCAACTGCTGCGATCAACATTCCTAGCCATTGACGATGAAGGCTCATCTCTTATCGAGTCTAATATTCTTTCCACCAAACCTCGTCAAAAGATGTCTTCAGACCAAGCCAATTCTTTGTCTATGATGAGTCACCGAGTTCATACATCCTCCCAACACATCATGTGACTAATCATGCCTGTTGCCACAAGGCTTAAGCCACTCACTGAAGGGTACTATGATTCTTCCCATCTGCTCCCAAATTAGCCAATTTGTCCGCTTCCTGATTAATTTCTTTGTAAATATGATTGATGGTGAAATCATCAAAAGAGTCGATCAGTTCTAAGGCTTGCTCAAGGAAGCCATTCAACTTCCAGCTCAGGGTGCTTCTAGTTCTAACTGCATTGATCAATAATGCTGAATCACCTTCTATCTCTAATTTATTGATCCCTAACTGCTTGCACAAAGTTAAACCTTTGATGAGGGCCTAAAATTCGGTTGCATTATTGGATGAGGCACCCAATGAAGAAGCCAACTCAGCCACTGCCTTACCCTCTCAATCATGAATAATGCAACCCGCACCAGCCACCCCTGGGTTTCCACGGGAAGCCCTGTCAAAGTTCAATTTGTGCCACCCATGTTTGGGGGGGGGTCCAGCTGGCCTGAGCTCTCCTTGACTTGCTTTCCATACCACCCTGACCGAGGAATGCAAGAGTTTTCAAACCAAACCACTTTTTCCTAACTTGATTATCCCATTCTGAGAAGGAGGAATTCTTGTTAATAGTATTTACTATTTACTATTAATTGATCGTCATTAATAATCATTAATTGATCGTCATTTATAATGAGTAGTTAATAAAATACATTAGAGGACAAAAAAATGATGTCTGGTATCATGGTCCATGATGTGAATTGGCCAAACACAGTGAATTTCTTTAAGGGTAATTGGAAAGAGTCAAGACAACGTCCAGGGATTTCTTTGCCAAAGCTGAATTTCACAAAGTGTTGGTACTTTTGTTTTAATCTTCTAAAGCGTGTGCTTTGGGGAGCTAGCCATATTAGAGATTGTTGGCGTTACAATTCGCACCTCTGGAGTGCGTATTGGCAATGGAAAGCTATGCTTAGAATTAACTGCTCTTCAAATTAGGAGGGGAAGCTCCCTCTTTGGATGATATGCGTAAAAAAGTAAAGTAATCTAATTTCCTATCTTTTCGAATTAGCTGGCAGAGGCACAAGGTTATTAAACCAAGAACATTGTAGCTAAATTTTTCTCTAGTTTCCGTAGGTCTTAACTACAACTAGGCTAACGCTAAAACTATCCTATCTCCTCTAGAAAAACAGAGCAAGAGGAATTAGGAGCAAGTGGGAATGGTTGACGATAAACTCTATCTTAGGATTCCCAAGGAGGTGGAACACCTATCCGAGGTGTAGGCTGAAATGAAGGTTATTAGAAACAACATCAAATTGCAAGCTAGTTCTCAGGATTCCCAAGGAGGTGGAACACCTATCTGAGGAGTAGGTTGAAAGTAGATTACAAGAAACAAACACTAAACAACAATCTTTATTTCTAAATTCCCAAGGAGGTGGAACGCCTATCTAAGGTGTAGATATGAAAGAAAGACTATTAAAAACAACATGAAACGATAATCTCTATCTCTAAATTCCCAAGGAGGTAGGATACCTATCCGAGGTGTAGATATGAAAGAAAGATTATTAGAACACAAATAAATCTGGGACATTAAATTGCATGAAGGAACTAATGCACAATAAACGATCAAACCAACTTTATATTAACAAAGTGAACCAATACTTAATAGCATTATTGCACGGCAAAGTGGGCACAACAATTTGTTATCACAACAAAAGTTAAAATACAAATGAGCAAGGGTGCTCTTATTTATAGAAGCTCGAAGGAGTAGGGAACCCTAAAATCTCCTTGGGTTAACATCAGTCTTGCAAGCATGCAAGATTTATTTTTAGATCTAAATGTATGCAACTTAATAGTTAACTGGAAAAACTATCTCAATTAACTGGTTCTAAACTAAACTGATTGGACTTTGCAAAATGCAAATCTTATTTGATATGAGAGCCAATTGATAACTAACATCAGTTAACTGAAATCTAACTCTAAATGCACATAGGTGACTCCAAAATAGACATGCAATGATATGTAGGACAGCGAGTTAACTTGGAAAGAGGCATCAAGTTAATTGCTGTGTTTATTGCCTATCCTAAAAAGGTGGGACATCCTGATTTGTAGTTCATTGGCTGTGTCTCTAAGCAATCAACTCCTCCAAGAAGTTGTTAATTGCATCTCCATCTGGGGCACTGATACTCCTTTGAAGTACTCGATGTCTTTGCAACATCTCTTCACCATCTATGATCTAACTCTGCAATTCTCTTCTACTCTTGGCCGCCTTATCAAATTGTGCTCACATGGCTGCAAGTTGACTTAACTTACAACCAGCTGAATCACTGCTGAAAATGCTATGGATGAGTTTTGTAAACTCCAACTATATGTCTGCGAGCTTGATGTATACACCATCTTCACGCTGATACTAGCAAGGGACTTGTGTCACGAAATTTCTCACGAACATTAGTGCACTTGTCACCTTTTCTCTACTCTCGGTTAACTCTGTTGAAATTGTTTCATGTGTCTTTACCTTGAATATTTGTTGTTCTTTCGAAGTAAAATGTAAAGTGCCTTGCCAAATCTGATGTAAAAAGTCTGATTTTCTGTCTTAGACAATTTGACAAACACTTTGTATGCAATCTTCAATTTGCTGGTAATTGATCTCAGATTGCTTTGCCTTTGATTAGATGAATGCAAATGTTGTTCAAATGCTTGGAAATAACTTCTAGGATATGTATTCAAAGATCTAAAATGAAGATGCAACTCTTTTTGTGTTTTAGATGCATATAGATGAAGTTCTGATGTAAAATGCATACCTACAGCCAAGGAACATTTTTACAAACACTTGGCATGCAACTAGCTTAAATGAATGCATGAACGTGTGATAGACATTATGACAAATACATTGCAAACAATCTCCTTATAACTCCAATCTGATATTGCAAAGATGAGGAAATGATTACAACTTGCATTTAGGAAGCAATCAGACTTTTCTCAATGAAGTATTTGCTTACAATTTGACTGAGACTGAGAATGCATGCTTGCTGGGACTGACATCAAAATGCTTCTATTATGACTGAGATTTCATTTAAGACATGCCTATTACATTTGCCAAAATTCTATATGACTGATCTATTAAACTTTTTAATGCAACAATGTAATTAAGGAACCTGTTTGACTCCAAACTCGACTTCAAGATGATGCTAAATGCAGAATACTACTGTAGCGAAATCACTATAGCGCCATCACTGTTCACCATACTGTTCATGTACTGTAGCGCCGTCACTATTCACGCTCTGTAGCAATAGACAAATTGATCTCAAACTAGAAATGGAATTATTTAAATTTTGGAAATAAACTTTTCAAAATCTGCAGTTGCTCCTTTCCTCCAAATCCAAATTCCACCATTGTCTCCAAAAATTGGCCAAAGGCCACTAATTTCTGCTCAATGTAGAAGACTGAAATATCTTCCACTCCCAACTAGCTAGGGTTGGTGTCACACAACCGAAACCAGCAATACAAGAAGGTATAAACCCTCAGGCTATGCCAGCTCTCAAGCTCTCCAATAATCAGAAGTATTCAAGTCAAGATCCCTCAAATGTACCTTTTGCCACTCCTTATATTCTTTCCTTGAAAGAGTAACTCACTTTCCCAACCAATGTGGGATAAAAGATATTCTTTTACTTTTTATTTATTTACGTGACTTTTTGATATTATTTTATTTTCTAGTCACTTTAATATTAAATTAATTAAATATAAGGTCACCTTGAAATATTTATTTTTTTAATAACCTTATGAATAATTAATTTAATAATATCACCTTATTGCTCCAAAATGGGGACATGACATAAAAATTGCTTCTGTAATATCCCTTGCAAATTCTGATTGTAACAGCTTCTGATTTTGACCCTAGTAATTTCACCAAACACTTTGCATAGAAGGGATATATGACTGATATAACATTTCAGTTTGCTTTAATGGTTCTTTCCTCCACTTAACACCAATTAGAATGTTTGCAAAAGGAGTCTAAATTGTCTAAGCAATGTCCTAGAATGAATGTGCACTTATTCTGGTAATTTTCAATGCATACATATGATCTAAGTATGAGAAATGATCACCTACAGCCAACTGGTATTTTAACAAACAGTTGGTATGCAAACTTCTATCATCATCAACATAAACATATCTTCAAATAATTAGACCTGCAACTTATTACTCCTTTATTATATGCAATCTCTAAGTACAAAAGCATATGTAGACGCCAAGACTCTTGGCTAACAATGTGAACTCAATACAATGCCAAGTCTGATATAAATGTTCATATGCATCTACAACAACTCTTACATGCAAAAATGAGCTAAATAAATATGCAAGAACCTGGTACAAAATCTGCCTTGGCTTGAAGAAAAAGTGGCAACTTGAATGCAAAGGAAGAAGACTCCTCTTAAGTCCCAATCAGACCCAACATGAGCTGCCCCTGTTCTCAGACCTGCACTCTGATATAAATTAATATACAGCTGCAAACTTTGATTCTTCACACCTAAAATCACTGTCAACCTTAAAGGAGATAGGCGCCTAAACATCCAAGTGAAATCGATTCAAGTGCAAGCCACTATGAATTAAAGCATCCTTCTTACCTGGTCGCCCCTGCTCTCTAACATCAGATCACTGTAATAAATCATAGACACCAAAGATCTTCTTCATATTGCATGAGACATCATCACAAACTGCCCTAGAGTGTAGCACTTTCATTCCCATGAAGATTCGATTCCCAAATAAATAAGATACAAGCAAATTCGTGTGATACCACTATAGCGTTTACTGTTCATGCGGGTACTGTAGCAGTAGGTAATAAACTTAGAATTTCTTCATCGGATTCCTTCAAACCCTTAACAAATCTTCTCCAATATGCCCTAAATGATTCAAGAGGAATGACACACAACCAACTATAAATGTTCTTCAACAATAAACTTCAAACCCTTGTAGAAAACTTCACCAATTTGCACAAATGAAAGGACTGAATTATCCTCTCCTCAATTTGCAACCCTTCAAGAGATCTTTCACTCCCTCAGTTATGCTATCAATAGGAAGTTTTCGTTTCCTATGATCAAAGAAGAAAACTCCGAAAGCCCTAGGCTCCACAATAAAAATCAATCAAAATAATATTCATCAACTGGATACTGAGAATGAGCTCCTACCTCTCTTTTTATTCTTTTCTTAGGAGAGCTCAAACACCTTCCTGGCCAATGTGGGATAAAAGATTTATTCCCACATTAAATTATTCACTTAACACATTTTAATATACTAAAGTGACTTTATTATTATAAAGTTACTTTATAACTTTATAATAATATTAAAATATTAAATAAATCACTTAAGTCACTTAAACTTTAATATCTCTTGATGTACTTGTCTGATTGCTAAGCCGTCTGAGCCAGGAGTCGACTCTCCCTGTTCTCCATATGATCGGATGC
This sequence comes from Sequoiadendron giganteum, assembly GCA_007115665.2. Classification (NCBI taxonomy): domain Eukaryota; kingdom Viridiplantae; phylum Streptophyta; class Pinopsida; order Cupressales; family Cupressaceae; genus Sequoiadendron; species Sequoiadendron giganteum. The sequence goes on from CM021102.1 coordinate 519,280,710, forward strand.
CCGTCTAACCCTGAATAGTGACTTACTATAAATAGTAAGTACGTGAAATTGAGTCTAGAAACAACTGCAAAGGCCTAATGAAGGTCGACATTGCCAATATGCTCTACTCAGGTGTCTTTCTATTAATAGGAACCCCAACTCTCCAAAAATAGTAACTTACTATAAATAGTAAGTGTGCCAATCTGAGTCAAATAACCTATGCAAAGGCCAAAACCTGAATCCAGCTGAGGAGTAATGTCTCTAATCACCGGGTAACTGCCACAGAAGACCCCCTATCCATAACTATTGCCTACGAGGGTCAAGTGATAGGCTAATCCTTACGAACTTTGATGCCCACGAAAAATGGGGACATTACAGCTTCCTTATCCTCTTTTTCTATAACCGAGTCATATGCCATCCTCAAGTGAGAGATCAAAATGTCATTCCATGCTTTGTCAACCGCTATGTCTTGCTACAACTAGTCAATTTGTAGGTGAAGTTCGTGGGCATTGTATCTCAACTGGTACAACTCTGAAAGTATGAAGCAGCCCCTTGTGAGAAACTCTTCTTCCTACTCTTTCAGGAGCTTCCCATTTACAACCAACTAACTTAGCTGATTTTTTTCTGCTGGTAACTCTAACATCCGTGTGAGCAAGGCGGTGACATTTTCAGTGTTGTGCATAAGGTTGGAGATATACTGGCGAAGCTGCTGGTTTTCAACCTTGAGGGCTACTTTATCTTCACCATCCTTTATCACTCTCTCCTTTATAATTCCCGTTGCAACTTTGAGGAGATCCATATCTGCTTGGCATGTGCTTTTGCCAAGATCGACTCTTATCAAAGCGAAGTCATCAACTTCGACTTCATCCAAGTTTTTATCCTCTGGTGGTGCGGCGGTCTCAATGAATATTTCTTTGTCAGCGTTCCTTTCCATATAAACTTGCTTCTTACACTTTTTATCTGGCGTGTCTTGGTAGACATGATCGAATTCTGCAAAATCCGATTGATAGGATGGCTGCCTCCTCTTCCTTCCCAGAAAATTCTCAAGCCAAGACGAATCTCAACTAATCTTGCTGGAAGGATCGGTGTTCGTCCTAGGAACTCCTGATGAGTGAGAATGTGTTGAAGCATTGCTACGTGGTGGCGATTATGGCTTCAAGTCAATGCGAACCGGGAATTGTTGTGGTGTTGGTGACGAGATGGGAAGCTCTGCTTCTATTTCTGGCACATTCTCTGTTGTATTTGTGGCTATCTCCATATGTTTTTCTTGCCGGACCAAAACAACTAGTGCTTTTCCCTTTATACTTCTCGACGTCCTTCTTGATTTAGGAGGATTACTCCATGTCTTTTGTTTGGGTTTTGATTTTGACATGGAAGGAAATGTAGTAGTAACCAGTGGCAGCTCTGTGTTTTGGTATGGCTACCTTCCTTGACCTCTTGCTATCCAAGTAAAGTGTTGGGTGAAAATAGTGTAATCAACTTTTCAACAGATTACACCATCTAGACTTCAACCATAGCTGTGTGAGATATGATCTCTCCTCTCAGAAAGGGGAGGCGCCCTTCTTACTGCTAATTAGAAGCTATAATAAACTTAAAAGAATACTCACAAAATGTACATTGTACTCATGAAATGGGGGGTGTGTGTTACATTCATACTTCTCTCTTTTTTCAGAGAAGTTTACAATGCTTCATGATGAAAAGCTTTAGATCTGAAATAACTTAAACTTAAACAACAGTAGTAATGCCAATATTCCTATCTTGACAAAGCACAACTTAGAAATACGAGGTATGATTTATAATAACAAAAGATAAAAAGAAAAGGGAAGGCTCACGAAGGCACAAAGTCGTTCCGTAGCCTTTTCAATGTTGGATCCTGTAATGATATCGTTCTTTGTATTAGAAGCACAAAGTCTTCTTAGACACAGCGATTCCTCGAACAACATGAATGATTACAAGCACAAAGTCTTGTAGATCCTTCAACAAAAATCTTCAAACATAAACAAATCCAAACGACAAATGTAACACAAAGTTTACATCAACCACTTGAAGCCCTTTCAATCTCATACACAAATCACTACTGATATAATCAACACACAAGACAATCGATTCCAACACAAAGTCTGGTATGCAACCCTCTTCTTTATTGATTAGATCTGAATTCACAATATTGAACACAAAGTCTCAATGCTTGTTTCAAAAGAGCAACACTTCATTGCAAAATATCAAAAGGTAAATATTACAAAGGAAATCCCTCTTATTTATAGAAAGGAGGGAAGAGCAAAATTAGGGAATCAGATGAGTAAAAGTAGGAAACCCTAATCTAACTGAGTGTAATTTATTTCTACGTAATTGCACCTCATATTTTGGTGTAGTTACGTTTTACAAAAAGACACCTAAAGTGTCAAAAACTATTTACAATGTGCAAAGTAGGGGACACCAAAAATGGCGAACACTGGAGACGAAAAGCAGACTATTGTTCTTTGCACTGGGTGCGGAAGTCTTCATATTTCTTTGCTGTCTCTCTCATGAACTTTTCGTCTGGCCCGACTGTATAATCCACCAGTGTGTGTATTTTGGTAATCTATTTTTTTGCAGACGAAGAAACCTTTTTACACCTTTCAAGATGAGCCTTGAAACAATCAAGTGAAAGCCGTAGATCACATACAATGTGCATGGTGTTTTTGTTAAAACCTTTGTCATCCACCAGCTTCATGAAGGCCTCTTTATATACTTGAATTATTTCGCTGAGGGGAAGGAAGGTGTGCTCGTCATCAAGGAGATCACTCGACAACTCTTCCATTCCATTTACCAGAAGAACCCGATAACCTTCTACATCCTCCTGTACCTAGTGAATGTCATCAATCAAAAACTTCAATACCTGGATTCTATGTTTGAGCGATTCTTTCACTTCCACATATTTCTCCTTCTCAGGTATTACTCCATTTTTTACCAATTGGCTGATCTTGGATTCCTTCATTTTCAGCCATGACGACAAAGTCCTTTCCATCTCATGTAGATCCTTCACAAGTGATCCTTCCTCTTTATTAAGCTCAGTTTGCAGCTGGGCTACTTGTATTTTCTTCTCACTTGCGGTGGTGATGACCCGCATCCCATGATCTATGATCTCTTTAATGAACTCATTTAAGACTTTACCCTTGGCTGCAAGCTTTTCTGCCATTTGAACAGCTGGTTCTTCGACATTTACCAAGGTCATAGATTGGGCATCACCCATTGAAGATCCCGGTATGTTTCTGAAGATGTTTGCATAGCGTTCAACTTTCCCCTTGTATAGATTTTTAGCTTGCTCCATCTTGTCAAGCCTTCCTGCAAGAGCACCTAATACTACTTGGGCATCTGCTTTTGCACTTTCATTGGTTACCTTCCCAAGTTGTATTCTTTGTATGGTATAATCTTACATGTTTACATCTCCCTTTGGGTGTGGAGGAAAACCTACCTCAACAAACTTCTGGCCAGCTTTATCAACCTGGAGTCTTGACAACACCTTAGCCTTTTTCTTTTCCTTGTTCTTGGGAGCAGGTATTTCTTCCAGGTCTAGCTCATCGGGGGAGATCATCTGCTTTTTTTGCTTAGGAACCTGCGACACCAACCAAGGAGTGAGGGAAGAAGTATACACATCACTTGTTACTGCTAATTCTTGAGCTGCAGGGGCTCTTTGAGGAATAGTTGAAACAGTAACTATGGGCGCCGTTGTAGTCATTATGGGCCCAGTTGTTTGTACGCCAAGCTGACTCTGCAAAGACTCATTCATGAATCTGTTAAACTCAGCCTCCGAAGAAATGTCAAAAGATAGTGATGACAAACTAGGGAGAGAAACTGGCGAACTAGATAGGTCATTGATATTTTGTGCTCGACCAACTACAGAGGAAACCAACACCGTTGACACTACTAGTAGGGAAGAAACATCTTCTACTCCTGTAACCGTGATAGGAAGACGAGAAAAAGGAATGGGTGGAACAGGAGATTTAGGAATTGAAGGAGTGTAAGGAGGTGAAGATATTGGAACTTGTTCGGTTTCACCTCGAGGAGGGGACAAAACCTGCTCATCCTCTTGGTACTCCTCAATCTCTTCTGTTGACTACTCTTCTTGTTCATCTGATTTGGTTTCTCCAGAGTTCTCATCATCTGATTTTTCAGACTCAAACTCTGTATCTCCTCCTTCCTCATCTGAAGATAAATCCTCGGAAACAAGCTCCCTCTCTTCTGCACAAGATGTGGTAGCCCTTGTTTCTTGTATTTCAGTAGTCTGTGGAGTATGCTTCCCCATAGTGAACTTAATCCTTGGCCCTCTTCGTGATGAAGAGGTAATCGCGGCCTGTTTTTCTTTGGCGCGAGATTTTGGCGTTGGACTAGGTTTCTCTTTAGGAAGCTCACCTTTAGAACCTGTCTTGAAGGCTTTTATCTGATGGCCATGTTTGTGAAGCCATTTTGCTGTGTTGTGTAGGATAGGGGCCAACCTTTCTCTCATGTAAGTACATTCTTTTTTGGACCATTGTACTGGAGGCAAAGGTTTCCCGGCGATGTTATCCTCATTATAGGCAGAATTGAGGACGTCACCTGGATCTGTGAAATCTTCAGGCAAATCAGCTTTTTGGAGAGCCCTGATTTGATCAACTGTCAACCTGCAGAAATCCATTTTACGTACATCCTCTTCATCTCTACACTCTGCCCATATGTCTTCAAAATGGTAGACATGGTTGTGACCTTTCTTGAGTTTCTTCTTGACGTCCTTGAAGTCAAAGTCACGCCTGTACCTGTAGGTCTTGATAGTATTTATGTGCATCTCAGCTGAAACATTCTTGGCCTTTTGCACAGTTTTGATCGTATATCTGCCAATGGTTAATGGAAACTTAAAACCTGGCTTATGATTCTTTTGTCGTTCCTTGTGCACAAAAATTGATTGCCTGCACAACTCCATAAGAATCCATTTATTAGATGGGTATCTGGGAAGCATATAAGGGCATCTCGTGAAACAACCTACCCTTATGTAAGTAAAGGTTGGAAATTGTAGAAACACACATCCCACCTTGCTGACTGCCTTGTAAGCTTCATCTGAAATCCTTTTCTTTTCCAGAGTTGGATCAAAAGTGAACAGCAAAGGAGCAAAGAAAGCATCTGCGACTCTCCTAAAATTGTGGAAGCTTTCCCTCAGGTTCAATTGGTAATAGTAGTCATAGATAGGGGTAGAATGTCTATTACCTTTGGTAGATAAACCTGGAAACTTCCTCATTATTGCTGCTGAGTACACCAAGAAAGAAGTCATATAAAACATTAAGGTGGTGGGCACCTTGATCAGTTGCTCATGGATTTCGTCACACACACGTGTTCCCCAATCAATGTGCACTTTCCTTCTTCGGATGATCCGGATGTATTCATACATCCAATCTTGAAAATAAGAGGATCCAGGCAAACCCTTGACTCTGCTTAACAAGGTAATCATATCTCTTACATCTTCTTTGAAGTCACTCCTGGGGAGTCCCTTAGGCCACCTAGAAATAGCATGCCAGGGAGTCTTCAACCACTATGAGTTAATCAGTGTTTTGGCCTTGACTGGATCATTGTCAAATATTTCTTGAGCTCTCTAGATTGTGATAGGAGTGTATTGTTCCATTTGTGGAACTTTGAAGACTATGTCAAAGAATTCACCATCAAGCCTCATTACAACTTGACCTGCTGAATCCCTTACAGTTCTGTCTTCTTAAATGTAGTGTGCGGCTACCTGAAGTACGAACTCTGTGTGATGAGCTGAAGTTGGGAAAGTAGAAACCATATGAAGATTGCTATGTACAATGTCTTTCAGATTCTCATCCCATGGCCTTTGTTGGATCCTCCTCACGAAATCTGCCAGATCTTAATGACTGATCTCAGTGTCTTTGATTTCTTCCACCTTGGACAACACCACAGTTGGAGGAAAAATGCCCTGGTACTTATACTTCATCTTCCCTTTAGCTTTAGGAGATGGTGATGGCGTTTCAGCTGACATTTAGGAGAGCAGACACCGATGTATTTCTTATCTCCAAGGATCTTTGATGGAACTTTGGAAATAAACTGTAAGAATGGCGGATGCAATGATTGTCAAGAAATATATGTCACATGGGGAAGCATGATATGAACATGGTGATATGGAGTCACTGTGTTTTGGCCATGTGGTGTGGAAAACAAGGAGAGAAAATGAGCGTGGAGGCGAAAATAAAGAGAAAACACTATTTCGAGTGTTAGATGAAAAATGCAGATTTTGGTGCTCGGGCGGTGAAAATCACCACTCGAGCATCGAAGTGATATTTTGTTTTGGTGTCGAGGCGGTGAAAAACACCGCTCGAGCACCAAAACTTAGGAATTTTGGGGGCGACAATGTTGGTGTCGAGGCGGTGAAAATCACCGCTTGAACATCGAGACTTCAAACAGTTTGGTGTCGTGGCGGTGATTTTCACCGCCTCGACACTTGGAGCATTTTTGTGTGGGTGTCATGGCGGTGATTTTCACTACCAAGACACCTGCATGACATGGTGCCTTCGTGCGAAGGCATCGAAAAACCCCGCCTATACACCAAGAGGGAAACGAAGACTGATGTGTTTGGAGAATGGGGAGATCTTTGCCATGAAGTGCAAGGTTTGAACTTTAAGAAAGAACGACAACAAAAGACACGAGAAGACAAGAAAGAAGAAATGAAAAGACAAAGCGACATGAACAATGGGTGAAGAACGCCAAAGACAAAAGAGAAATCGAGGTATTCAAAACTTTAAACAAAGAAAACTAACAACTGAAACAAAACAAGGATGCATACATACCTGAGATAAATGTGGTGAAGATGGAGTCACAAACCGCGCGCTGGAGGACAACACCAAGAAAGATCTCAATGAAGGCAACTCGTAATGGCACGGGAGTGAAGTATGGAGAGGAGGCATTAAAAAACAATCATGCGAAAATGACTCAAAGTCGGAGTTAATAATCCTAGGAAAAACTTAAATCGCACGCATTGAATGCGGCTGGGTAACCGAACTCACAAATAGGTGCTCGGGCGGGGTTTTTCGACGCTCGAGCACCAACTCAAAAAAAATACAACTTAAGGTGCAACGGCGGTGATTTTCACCACTCGATGACCAAAAGTTAAAAACTAAGTTAGGTGCAATGGCGGTGAATTTCACCGCCCGAGCACCAAAAACAGACTGAAAAGACTTAACTCCTGGGTTCTCAAGGAGACAACTTTTAAACTCGAAACTCGAGCCTATCGTCACCTACCCGGACTCGGTAGGATTAGAGACCTCGTAAAATGAGTTTTGCCTCGTTTTGCGTGCTTGAAACACACGGTCCTAGGAAACGGACTAGTTTCGTAGGGGGGTTATCCGTGAATCAAGCGCTGCTAGATTCTGTGATAACATAAAGCATGCTATTTTTGACAACCTTGCTTGATCTTTCCTTAATAGATGTGCATTCTTTGGTGTAACAACCAACGGTTGGAAGTGGTTGCATGTCAACTTCATCTTTGAAGAATTGAGGAAGTGTGACATCCCCATCATCATCAGACAACCCTTCCACATCCTCTGATATAAAATCAACAATTTGTGAAAGGGTGAACCTACTGTAGTTGCGCCTTTGCACCTCAAACTCGTCCTCACAGTTGAACCAATCATTTTCCATAGAAGGCTTGTGTGAAGAAGGACTGCCAAAGTGTGCTGAAAAGTGACCCCAAGGGTCATATGAGCGTCTTTCAATGAGATACTTAAGGTTAGGCCTCCTCATCTCATGGCTCATAGCCTTGGCATCAACTACCTGTAAATCCCCATCTGTATTGGAAAGTGGCAGCCGACTTACGCTTGTTGCGCAAGTAGGAGTGGACCTTGTACAACTCTCGTAGAAACTCCATGAAGACCACCTTATCCGAGGGATAATAAGGTAGCATGGCTGGGTCATCGGAGTATCCATACACGCAGATGTAGGTAAAAGTAGGGAATTGAATGAACCAATCTGTAGTGTCCCACCACTCTGCTGATTTGTTTTCACTATGTTTGTAGGTCTGATTTTTGTTTTAGTTTGATATTTCTCTTTCTTGTCTTTGAGTTTGTTTGCCAATAACGCTAAAATGGTACCACGAAGCATATGCAAACAATGAAAAGACTTCTAACAACCTAATCTACTGAAAATAGCTCAAGTAATTACTCAATTTAAGAGCCAAAGATGCTTTCTTCATTACACAATAGATCACATAAAATAGTTGGCTTACATCAGATTTTAAAAGATACATCTTATGCCATAATTTTTACTTGCAACCATACAAACACTGTGAATAGTGACTTGCTATAGTACCCGCCCCCAAGGAAGTGCACACAACTCTTGAAACCCGAACTTCTCCCACCCAAATCCGGATTGGGAAGCCTTCTAGGATAAGGGCGCCCCCTTTAGGAATGACAACAACCACCAAGGAGAGGTCTTTTTTTCTTTCGCTGATACAAACCCTCATAAAAGTGGTTGTAGCTTTCCAAAACAGCTCCAAAACTCCACGAAAAGCGAACTCTCGTACTAACGTGATTGAAGACTATGGCAGTCAAAACCACTCAAAAATATGTTCGAAATAACTGCAAACAACAACTTGTGTCTCCAAAATGAAGCCACCAAGAACTGACCAGCAACCTTAAGGTGGTGTTTCACACCCTCAAGCAACTCAAATTCAAAGAACAAAGCCCCACTAGGCTTACCCACTACAAGAAATCAGGAAACCCTAGTCTCCTTCTTCCTCCAAAGCAACACTCCCAAGTTTCATCAAGCAAAATCATCTATTCATGAAGAGGGTCGAACTTTCTCACTTGCTATTTATAATTTTACAAAGAAAACACTATTCATTAAAGTGAGCACTATTCACTTAAGTTATAACATTTTCCACTTTAGCAATGAATAATAATTGAAAAATATAAAGTGACCCCTTCCTTTTGAAGGCACATGGTCCCTAGGCCAAGGATGGTGAAATTGAAGGTGAGGATCATAAATTTAAGCACAAGTATCGTGCCAAACGCCACAATTTACTCTGCCACCATACTTTGGAGATCCACACTACAAATTGACGACCAAGTGCCCGTCCAAGAAACCCTCTATCCAGAACTATTAGCCTACGAGGGTCAGGAAAATAGGCTAATCCCCCAACTTTGATGCTCGTGAAAAAGGGGACATTACAAAATCTTCCCATTCTACCATTGCTGATTTGGCTTCTTCTCAAATACGCACATGTAACTCACGATCAAGATTCCTCACGGTGTACATTAAGAATGCTTCTTGCACTTGCTTGAAGTGTCGCTCAGACTATGTGAACTCAAGCTGCAAGTAATATTGATGAAATTTCTGTACACTTAGAGTTCCCACAGTGTTCAACCCTCTAAACTAGCCTTGGTAGGCTATCAAATACACGAGGTATGAACACATGTGAAATTCGTGAGCAACCAAGAAACTGGTCATTTGCTTGTGGAGAACATCGCTGATCAAAGAAGCTTAGTTGTAGCGTTCCTTATTATGCACAAGTTGAGCCATGATGTAATACATCCAAGGTTTAAACTTGTTGGCATCTGCGTGACTGGTGACCTGGTTGAGTAGGGTGATCATTACCGTATATTCATCTCTGAATTCTTTGTGACCCACATTCTTTGGCAAGTTAGTCCTTTTCTATTTGAGCCATCTCTCTACCATTCTCCTTTGACATTTTTCCTTTTCAGAATTGAACGCGGTTTCACACTTTTCCATGGATATGACCAAATTACTTGTATTCGGAGGAATACCGAAGCACTTCTCGATGTCTTTGGGCTTGAGATTGAATATCATTCACCCATCCACTGATTGAATTTCTTGTGTAGAAGGGTTGTAATGCCTTACACAAGCAATTACGAACTCTATACATTGTGCTGAGATGGGAAATGAGGCCGCTTCTAGCAACCTAGATTCTTCAATGTTTTGAACTGTGGTTTGGTCTATCTCTGAAGCATTCAAGTTAACCTCCGGATCCACTTGATGCAAATATGTGTCAGTCGTATTGATGAAATCATGAATTAAGATCAATTTGGTCTTAAATTTAGTCTGAGTGAACTGCATTATGAAAAACTTGCCCATTGATTATAAACACGGATATCTTCTGACAACTCCGAAAAAGCTAAAAATAGCTTCTGGCGAGGTTAAGAGGGGCAATTTTCACGAAAAATTCCGAGATATGGGTTTTGTAGAGAATGTGATTCTAAGCCAGCCCAGATCGTCAAAAATTTGAAAAACTGACTTTTACTTAGGCATGCAATGACTTTTCAGTATAGAAGTTATGAAGGGCATCGGGGCTATTTTTTCTCGAAAAAATATGACATATGGGTTTTGTTGGCGTATATGAGTTGAACAAACCCAGTTTCTCCATTTTTTGAAATTTTTACTTTTTCTAGAAACCCTAATTTTAGGGGGTAGCGGGGCAATTTTCTCGAAAAAATCTGTCACGTAGGTTTTGTTGCCAACATTGTGCTGAGTGAACCTAGATGACCGGATTCTGAAAAAGATGTTGTTTACTTGTGCATGCAAGAGAAAATCTAAGACAAGGATAGAAGAAATATGAGAGAGAAGATAGAAATTATATTCTACCTTTGTCAATCTTCAAGAAAATATCCTCGTCTTAATTTCATGAAATTTGCCAAGAATCTGTTGGAAAAATGAAGCATGCAAAACTATCCTACTGAGTAATCTGGACCTGTAACTGCGAAGAACATTGAAAAATTCTTCCTGTAGCGCCTCCAAATCTTGCTTGCGTGAGAAAATGTGTTTTCCTCCAACCTGTGATGAAGAAAATAGGCACCCAAATGCTTTAATAAATAGATTTCATGAATTAAGGCATCACCCATCATGGAAAACCCTAAATTTAGGACACAATAATCTTATTGGACCTCAATTTAGTTAATTGGATCAAGATAAAACCCTAAAATGGGCACCACCCAGCATGCAAGAAGAAAACACGCCTCATGCAAGCAAAATGGAGTATTTTGCAGTTTGACTTGGAGGTTAAACTGAAGTTTTATTATTATTTTAATTCAGTTCAAAAATCCCTCCATTATAGGGCATCCACAACACTTCAGTTCAAGAAGTCAAAGTTTGACTTTAGGTGCCATTATTCTCAGACTTGAAATTTTTCTTGAAATTGTCACCAAAGCCTCTATTTGACCCTGAATTTCGGATGCTCGGTTGATCCTGAAGCTAAGTTGATGGATTCATCGTGTAGCTAGATCAAATTTGAAAAGATGTTGCTAGGAGCTATGAAAGCTAAAAACCTCATTTGGTGCCTTGAATTCTAGGGCACCTTTTTCAAAAAAGGTGCATGTTTCACTAGATAGTCATTTTTGGATTTTGACTCTTCGTGCATTCAACCTGCAAGTGTCGGCGACTGACGACTCCCGTTGACTAGATATTGAATCCATCGTGAAGTTGCAAGAATTCCGCAAAGGATGACTATATATGCAACGTCTGAAAGTTGGATTAAGAACCTCAAATGCAAGTGCGCATCTGGCTTGCAGGGGCACAATTGAGCTTTTGAGACTTATTTTGCAACTTGTAACTTTCAACGGAATGCTCTAGCTTGATCTTAGCTGTTGGGAGTTGGATTGCTCCGATGTTCGTGTTGACGGTCTCATTGCGGAGATTGAACAACTTGGAAGAGATGTTCATGGGAGTCATTAGGCCAAAAAACTACATCTCAGGCCTCCAATAGAAGGGCACCTTTCTCATGATTGTTTGCTGGTGTTTCACAAATCTGATGGATTTTCTTGATGACTTGCTGGAAAGGTAGTAGAATTCCAGAGAAAATGAATGTCTTTGCAATCATTATCAACTGGATTAAGGTCCTCAAATTCAAGGGCACCCTTGGCTTGTAGGGGCGCAACTCTCCAAAGTCAGTGAATTTCGGATGATTTTCGCCTCTGTCGTGCTTCACGAACACCATGTTGCTTGCTGAGTTGACTATGTTGAAGCATTACTTCCACTGACGCGACTACGTGACTGCATTGCACCATTTTTACGTGTACGGACACTACAAAGTTGACTCGCACATTGATTGTGCAAGTACCTCCATCGTAGCAAGGCGTGGTGTTTCCAGATTTAGAATATTTTTTACAATTTTCACCATTTGAAAATCCCCTTCGTTGCAAAGCATCTTTTTTAGCATCTTTCACCATAGAATCTTTTTTGATGAGTTTCGGGCTCAGATTCAACACTTGGTACTAGCCAACTGCCATTGACGACCTTGGAGGTCCTAACTTTTCTCCCGAAAAAGTGAAAACTACCCACCAGTCGTAAACTAATTTTTTCTTGATTTTGACTTTGCCAACGTGATCATAACATGAAATAAGCCAATCAAAATAATTTTTAGGCAATTTTGAGAAGATCCTATTATTTAGGGTTTTTCCTGAAAAAATAGGGGTCCAAAAACCCTAATTTTCAAAATTTTCAAATTTTTCCAGTACTTCTAGATAGAAAACCCACTAAAAGCCCATGCTTGGTTTGACCTAAAATTGACTTTTGATGACAATTTTACAAGATTTAGACCATTTTAATCAAAATACCCTAATGAAGCAAATTTTTTGTTTTGGGTACAACAAAGATCATGAAAGTGCATGCCCAGGCAATTTCAATCAAAATCAGTTAGAGTGTCTAAGAAAGTAAAAGTGGTAAACATTTTTGAAGCACACACTGGTCAAGTTTGAACTAAGTGGCAGAGACCCTTGAGGCATGCATTTCTCCAACGAGATCCAATTTTCAAGTGACAAGTTCATCTAAAGAGCATGCTTTATAAGTTAAGTTCAAAGATTAAGTGGCAATGAACAACTAGGCACATTCTTTTCATAAAAAAAAGCAACATTTCAAGTGGCAACCCTCCCATTGGAGCTTACTTTTCTGTTTGCTATCAAGTATTATATCCAAGGTGTGTATCTTGTGTGGTTGTGTTGCACCAAGTGTGTGCCTGCCCATTTCCTGCCATAAAAGAAAAAAGAAATAAAGACTAAGGTATAAAAGCATGCCATCCTTATAAATCAGCAAGAGGTTCATTATCTTGTTATTTTACTTTGAGTACTCAAAATCAAGAGTCAGAGCAGCATTGGAAAGTCATTCAAGCTATGGTTTGCAAATTTTCAAAGGAGTCCAACTGTGCCTCAACATGTTTTCATCATCTTTCAATCTTTCACAGGCACCATTAGAGTTGGTAATTTTTTATACAAAATAATTTTTGTCTTGGTTTCGAAAACCGTAGGGTTTCTAAAGTAGTTTTTAGTTTTGTTAAAGGGTTTTGAAGAAGTTTTTTTTTTCATGCCAGGGTTTGTCTTTTCTAAAATCAACATTTCATTTTCAACATTTACGTGCTATAGTTTCACTCTTTCATAGATAGAGCTTTGAGAATTGGGGTTAGCAATTTTTCATGGCTAGACTGTGCCTAGTGTTCTGGTTGCATTTTAAGGTAAATTTCAGTCATCAAAAGGAAGAAATAGCAGTAGTACTTATTGCAGATTGGTGTGAGTAGTCTCTACATCATTGTTGATGATATATCAAGCCTAAACTGGTACTTGAGGTAGCTGGTCATTAGTGACAAATAGTTTAATAAGCATCATGGCTTCCCGATTTTTCTCATCAAACTTTTCTTGATCTTTGTTTGCCATTGTAGGTCATGTCTTGTTTCCCAGAATAATCTGGTCAAGGCATCGATATTCAAAAATTGTCATCATACCCTACTTCCGGGTGTTGTAGTTGCGGTCGTTGAATTTCTGTTTGTCCTCCAACATGATGTGAGACAAAGAGGCCATTTGTCACAAACTTGTACAAAGTCCGACAAATAAGAGGCACAAAAACCCCACAAATGCAGAAATCTGTCAAAAAAGGAAGGCTCAAATCTCGAGTCTCTTGAATACGGAGATATGAGGACAAAATCAAAGTCAACACCCACCAAATAAAAGACACCCAGAAGTTTGATTTTTGAGAAATCGATCCAGCAAAGAGGATACATGCATAATGGAAGACCATAGAAATGCACAAAAAACAAGGTAGAGATCCGACCGACGCAAAACAGGAGCACAAGAGCCAGAAGACGCGCACACAGGAAACTTTGCAAAAAAACGTGCACAAAATAAACAGCCAATAGCCTTGCAGGCAAAATAAGAAAGAATAAAACAGACAAACAACGCCAGAAAAATGCGTAGGGTATAAATGTGTGCAGGAAAAAATAAGGCATAGTCACAGGAAAACATCGCCCAAAAATCCCGTGCTGAGAAAAAACGTGATCTAAAATTGCCCAAAAGAGAGGTGAGACGTGCGGGAATCTTTATAGAAGCCCTCAAGGAGCTCGACACGATCACTCATAGGAAAAATGCATCCAAAGAAATCCCCACGAACACAAAAGAATGCCCAAAAACTTGAAGAAGTCGCACAATAAAAAAAATGTGAACTGAGACGTGCGCTGATTTTCCTTCAAGAATCCATGCGTTTTTTGATGTACACATGAATTCGAGAAAAGCAAAGAAAATCCACATGAAAGTCGAAGCATAGAAAAATTGATATTTTTCCCTCTCTGGTACCATGTGAAGATGGTGAAATCTTCGAAATATAAAATGAAGAGATAAACACTCTTCTTATAGATTTTACACTATAGATGTTTCTAAAATGAAACATAATTGAAGAAAAGAATAGAAGGTACCTAATCTAATCTAATAAAATACAAAATGACAATATTGACCATTAATAATAATCTAAATATTATTTTAATATTTTGCACAGTATTTTAATATTAGGGTTTAGCAATAAAATTTTGCATGCATTGCAAGACTGTAGTTGACTCAAGGTGATGTTAGGGTTGCCTACACCTTTGATGTCTATAAATATGAGCTCTTTGCTCGTTTGTAATTAACTTTTGCTTGTGATAGAGAATTGCTGTGTTGTCGGCAACATGCCTATTCTCAAGATTGGTTCACCGTTGTAAATTAGAACTTTTGCACGAGAGTAATATATGTTGTGCCGCCTTGCTTGTAATATTGCCTATTTTGTATCTGTTCACGAGTATTGGTTATGATGATGAATTGTTATGCCACTTGGGTTTCATGCAGTTATTATGGTGAATGCTCATCTTAGTTAAATGGGGTTGCTGGTTTGATCGTTGTTGTATGCTTGTTTCGTCTATGCAATACACTGTCCTAGTTGCTTACCTTATGTTTTGTGTCCAATAAGCCTATTCAGATTGAACAAATAGTTGTGCCACCTTGCCTTCACGTTGAAAATCTGTACTTAAAGCTTATTGTGTGATGTGTGTGTCAATAAACTTATTTAACCAAGCAAATAGTTGTGCCACCTTGCCTTCACGTTGTGAATTTGTGCTTAGTTTATGGTGTATTTTGTTTGTTTTAATAAAGTTCTTCTCAGCCAAGCAAATAGTTGTGCCATCTTTCCCTCACGTTGTGAATTTGTACCTGAAGTTTATCGTATAATCACATTCCTGCTCCATTTCCTCATGCTCTGTTTTTTTGAGGAAACTAGATAGATTTAAAGTAGTTAGTTTAGTTGTAGTTAATGATTTGCGAAACTAGAAAATCCTTAGCTGCAATGTTCTAGGTTTTCTTAACCTTGTGCCTCTTCGAACTGAGAACAAAAAGATAGGATTTGTAATACTTTACTTTTTCATGCATATCAACAAAAGAGGGAGCTTCCCCTCCTAATTTGAAGTGCACTCATTATGCAGTGTGCATAGTTGTCCGTACTAACTTATACTCCAGAGGTGTAAGTTATTACGCCAACACTTTTTTGGCACCCACCGTGGAGCACGAGGCAAGAAAACTTCAAGAAAAGCTAGACGCTTTTATTTCATGGGAATGATACTCTGGCATCCGATTGCATGATCTACACAGAAGAAGTGGATGATAACAACAATGATGCTGGTAGGAGACCTTCACCCCCATTACCTTGGGGTAATAACATTGGACCTTTGGCTTTTCAGGTAAATCATGAGTTACCTAAAGGGTCAAGGAAGCACTTTCCGAGGTTTCACTGCGATGGAACTCAACACTAGGAGGAACATTTTTCTGCATTCACAACGGCTTGCGTCGTCTTGCACGTGGCACATGAAGACATCACAGTGCGTCTCTTTGTTGAGACTCTTGTGGGAAATTCTTCCAGTTGGTTCAATCACTTGGAGCCAGGCAGTATCACAAGCTGTGCAACTATGAATGAGAAGTTTTTAGTGAGATTCAAACCCGCTGAAGACAGTAACCTGTTGTTTGCCCAACTCACAAATTCAAAGATGGAGCACAACGAATACATGAGGGATTTTGTAGCCAGATTTAATCATCTTGTTACAAGAATTTCTTCCTCACTCGATCCATCACCAGAGATTCTGATAAGCTGTTTCATAAATGCTCTTCCATCAGAGATAGCCTTCTTCCTGAAGATGGCCAAAGCGACAGAGTTGAAGAGTGCGCAAGAACATGCCATCAAGTTGGAGGACAATATGATCACTTCCGGCTTGATGAAGACATATTCTATCAAATCTCCAGTTCAACAACCGTACCAGCCAAAGAGAGACAATCTTCAGCCACGGTTGCGAACATCTCCACCAAGACCAATGATTGAAGTTGCACACCATGCAGTATTTTGTTGTTTCCATGACACTAATGCACATACCGGATTCACATGTCCAGAGAATTTGAGAATGATCCAAATCATGGGATACACTAAAGTTGCTCCTAGTTCTAGTTTTGTACCAACACCAAGTTTGAAGGTTGTTTTACCACAAACGGACAACTTCGATGGCAACTCTGCTGCGGGATACTTTGATGAAGAACCTGTAAATCAAGAACAAGAAGAAGAATACCGTCAGTACGTTCCTCTTGTGTTCACACGTGCTCGAAACTTCAAAGCACAGAAAGAAGAAGAAGAAAGGCAGAAATCAAACGAAAAAGGAAACGAAGTGAATTCCACTTCCAATCCAAGATCTTTACAGGAGTTTACTATGCCAGTTGCTCAAGAGACGTCTTCAGCAAATTTTGACATTGTAGCTTCCATGATGAAGACCAAGGTACAAATCTCTCAACTGGAATATCTTCGGGATCATCCAAAACAACTAGACCAGATTCTCGAAGTTGTAAAGAAGAAGGTTGCGCTCAAGTCATCTGTTCCAGCAGAAGCAAAGCCTGAAATGGGTCTTGGTAATTGTGTGACACTGTTAGAAGTAGAAATTGAAGAACAAAACATTGCTTGTTTTGAAAAGAGACCGATAGAGGATGCAAAGTCATGGACAATATAGTTCGATGGAGGTTGTTTAAATACAATTTCAGAAGCAGGGGAATTGATCATCTCCCCTAAAGGACAATTGCACACATCCGTGCAATTGGAATTCACTAAAGGTGAAAAAGAGGCACTTTTGCTAGGCCTCAAAGATGCCGAAGACATGGGAATCAAACTTCTATGTGTTAAAGGTGATGTAGAGCTGATTGACGAGCCGGTCAAAGGATATTTTCAGGTCAAAAAGGATCACTTACGACATTATAGAAATTGAGTTTGGAACTCGATCGACTGGTTTGAAGAAATCAACATTCTGAGGATGGACTACAACAAAACTTATGTCTCAGGGGTATCAAATTTCAGATTTGCATCTGTTGGGTGAAAATAGTGTAATCAACTTTTCAACAGATTACGCCATCTAGACTTCAGCCACAACTATGTGAGATATAATCTGTCCTCTCAGAAAGGGGAGGCGCCCTTCTTACTGCTAATTAGAAGCTATAGTAAACTTAAAGGAATACTTACAAAATGTACACTGTACTCATGAAATGGGGGGG
Source organism: Sequoiadendron giganteum (assembly GCA_007115665.2). Taxonomy (NCBI): domain Eukaryota; kingdom Viridiplantae; phylum Streptophyta; class Pinopsida; order Cupressales; family Cupressaceae; genus Sequoiadendron; species Sequoiadendron giganteum. The sequence goes on from CM021102.1 coordinate 519,298,520, forward strand.
TGTGTTACATTCATACTTCTCTCTTTTTTCAGAGAAGATGTTTACAATGCTTCACGATGAAAAGCTTTAGATCTGATAACTTAAACTTAAACAACAACAATAATGCCGATATTTCTATCTTGTCAAAGCATAGTGTATAAATACCAGGTATGATCTATAATAACAAAAAGCAAAAGGAAAAGGGAAGGCTCACGAAGGCACAAAGTCGTTTCGTAGCCTTTTCAATGTTGAATCCTGTAGAAGTATCGTTCATTGTTTTAGAAGCACAAAGTCTTCTTAGATACAACAATTCCTTGAACCGCATGAATGATTACAAGCACAAAGTCTTGTAAATACTTCAACCAAAACCTTCAAACATAAACAAATCCAAACAATAAATGTAACACGAAGTTTACACAAACCACTTGGAGCCCTTTAGATCTCATACACTAGTCACCACTGATATAATCAACACACAAGACAGTCGATTCCAACACAAAGTTTGGTATGCAATCCTCTTCTTTATTGATTAGATCTAAATTCACAATATTGAACACAAAGGCTCAATGCTTGTTTCAAAGGAGCAGCACTTTGTTGCAAAAAATCCAAAGGTAACTATTACAAAAGAAATCCCTCTTATTTATAGAAAAGAGGAAAGAGAAAAATTAGGGAATCAGATGAGTAAAAATAGGAAACCCTAATCTAACTGAGTGTAATTTATTTCAACGTAATCGCACCTCATATTTTTGGTGCAATTACATTTTACAAAAAGACATTTAAGATGTCAAAAACTATTTACAATATGCAAAGTAGGGGACACCAAAATTGATGAACACCGGAGACAAAAAGAAGACTATTGTTCTTTGCACTGGGCGCGAAAGTCTTCATATTTCTTTGCAGTCTCCTGTAGGAAAGTTTCGTCTGGCCCAACTGTATAATCCACCAGCGTGTGTATTTTGGTAATCATCTTCTTAGCAGATGAGGAAACCTTTTTACACCTTTGAAGATGAGCCTTGAAACAATCAAGTGAAAGCCGCAGATCACACACAATGTGCATGGTGTTTTTGGAAAAACCTTTATCATCCACCAGCTTTATGAAGGCCTCTTTATACACTTGAATTATCTCGTTGAGAGGAAGAAAGGTGTGTTCATCATCAAGGAGATCACCTGGTAACTCTTCCATTCCATTTATCAGAAGAACCCGGTAACCTTCTACATCCTCCTGGACCTGGTGAATGTCATCAACCAAAAACTTTAATACCTGGATTTTATGTTTGAGCGATTCTCTCACTTCCACATATTTATCTTTGACAGGTATAACTCCATTCTTCACCAGTTTGCTGATCTTGGATTCTTTCATTTTTAGCCATGATGATAAGGCCCTTTCCATTTCATGTAGCTCTTTCAGAAGTGATTCTTCTTCTTTATTAAGCTTAGTTTGTAGCTAGGCTATTTGTATTTTCTTTCACTTGCGGTGGTGATGACTTGTGTCCCATGATCTATGATCTCTTCAATGAACTCATTCAAGACTTTACCCTTGGCTGCAAGCTTCTCTGCCTTTTGTACAGCTGGTTCTTCAACATTCACCAAGGTCATAGATTGGGTATCACCCATTGAAGATCCCGCTATGTTTCTCAAGATGTTCGCATAGCGTTCAACCTTCTCCTTGTATAGGTTCTTAGCTTGCTCCATCTTGTCAAGCCTTCCTGCAAGTCTAATACTACTTGGGCGTCTTCTTTAGCACTTTCATTGGTTACCTTCCCAAGTTGTATACTTTGTATAGTATAATCTTCCATACTTACATCACCCTCTGGTTGTGAAGGAAAACCTACCATACTTACATCACCCTCTGGTTGTGAAGGAAAACCTACCTCAACAAACTTCTGGCTAGCTTTATCAACATGGTGTCTTGACAGCACCTTAGCCTTTTTCTTTTCCTTCATCTTGGGGGGAGGTATTTCTTCCAGGTCCAGCTCATCAGGGGAGATCATCTGCTTCTTGCGCTTAGGAACCTGTGACACCAACCAAGGAGGGAGGGAAGAAGTATATATATCTTCTGTTACCGCTAATTCCTGAGCTGCAAGGGCTCCTTGAGGAATAGCTGAGATAGTAACTATGGGCGCAGTTGTAGTCATTATGGGTCCAGTTGTCTACACGCCAAGCTGACTCTGCAAAGATTCATTCATGAATCTGTTAAATTCAGCCTTCGAAGAAATGTCAAAAGATGGAGATGACAAACTAGGGATAGAAACTGGCGAACTAGATAGATCATTGATATTTTGTGTTCGGTCAACTGCAGAAGAAACCGACATAGTTGATACTACTGGTAGGGAAGAAACATCTTCTACGCTTGTAACTATGGTTGGAAGAGGAGAAGAAGGAATGGGAGGAACAAGAGATTTAGGAATTGAAGGAGTGTGACGAAGGCAGACAGGATGCAGTGAAGATACTTGGATCTCTTCGGTTTCATTTTGAAGAGGGGACAAAATCTGCTCATCCTCTTGGTATTCCTCAACCTCTTCATGAGATTGCTCTTCTTCTTCGTTTGATTCGATTTCTCTAGAGTCTTCATCATCTGATTCTTCGGATTCAAAATCTGTATCTCCTCCTTCCTCATTTGAAGATAATTCCTCGGAAACAAGCTCCTTCTCTTCTACACGAGATGTGGTAGCCCTTGTTTCTCGTATTTTGGTGGTCTGTGGAGTATTCTTCCCCACAGTGAATTTGATCCTTGGCCCTTTTCGGGATGAAGAGGGAATCGCGGCCTGTTTGTCTTTGGCGCGGGATTCTGGCCATGGACTAGGTTTTTCTTTGGGAAGCTCACCTTCAAAATCTGTCTTGAAGGCTTTCATTTGATGGCCATGCTTGTGAAGCCATTCTGCTATGTTGTGTAGGATAGGGGCTAGTATTTCCCTCATGTAAGTACATTCTTTTTTGGACCATTGTACTAGAGGCAAAGGCTTCCTGACGATATTATCCTCATCATAGGCAGAATTGAGGATGTCTCTTGGATCTGTGAAATCTTCAGACAAATCAGCGATATGGAGGGCCCTGATTTGTTCAACTGTTAACCTGCAAAAATCCATTTTACGTACATCCTCCTCATCTCTACATTCTGCCCATATGTCTTCAAAATGCTAAACATGGCTGTGACCTTTCTTGAGTTTCTTCTTTACATCTCTGAAGTCAAAGTCACGCCTGTACCTGTAGGTCTTGATAGTGATTATGTGCATCTCTGCTGAAACATTCTTGGCCTTCTGCACACTTCTGATCGTGTATCTGCCAATGGTTAATGGAAACTTAAAACCTGGCTTATGATTCCTTTGTCGTTCTTTGTGCACTGAAATTGATTGCCTGCACAACTACATAAGGATCCATTTGTCTGATGGGTACTGGAAGCATATAAGGACATCCCGTGAAACAACCCACCCTTATGTAAGTAAAGGTTGAGAATTGTAGAAAAAAACATCCAACCTTGCTAGCCACCTTGTAAGCTTCATCTGATATTCTCTTCTTCTCCAGAGTCGGGTCAAAAGTGAACAACAAAGGAGCAAAGAAAGCATCTGTGACTCTCTTGAAGTGGTGGAAGCTTTCCCTCAGGTTCAATTGGTAATAGTAATCATAGATAGGGGTAGAATTTCTATTACCTTTGGTAGATAAACCTAGAAACTGCCTCATTACTGCTGCTGCGTACACCAAGAAAGAAGTCATATAAAATTTCAAGGTGGTGGGTACCTTGATCAGCTGCTCATGGATTTCGTCACCGATTTGTGTTCCCCAATCAATGTGTACTTTCCTCCTTCTGATGATTTGGATGTATTCATACATCCAATCTTGAAAATGAGAGGATTCAGACAAGCCCTTAATTTTGCTTAACAAGGTAATCATGTCTCTCACATCTTCTTTGAAGTCACTCCTGGGGAGTCCCTTAGGCCACCTAGAAACATGTCGGGGAGTCTTCAACCATTATGAGTTGATCAATGTCTTGGCCTTGACTGAATCATTGTCAAATATCTCTTGAGTCTTCTGGATCGTGGCGGGAGTGTACTATTCCATTTGTGGAACTTTGAAGACTATATCAAAGAATTCACCGTCAAGCCTCATTACAACCTGACCTGTAGAATCTCTCACAGTTCTGTCTTCTTGGATATAGTGAGCAGCAACTTGAAGTACGAACTCTGTGTGATGAGCTGAAGTTGGGAAAGTAGATACCATATGTAGATTGCTATGTACAATGGCCTTCATATTCTCATCCCATGGCCTCTGTTGGATCCTCTTCACGAAATCTGCCAGATCTTGATGACCGATCTCAGTATCTTTGATCTCATCCGCCTTGGACAACACCACGGTCGGAGGGAAAATGCCCTAGTACTTATACTTCATCTTACCCTTTGCTTTAGGAGATGGTGGTGGCGTTTCATCTGACATTTAGGGGAGCAAAGACTGATGTATTTCTTATCTTCGAGGATCTTTTGATGGAACTTTGGAAATTAACTGCAAGAATGGTGGATTCAATGTTTGTGAGGAAATACATGTCATATGGGGAAACGTGAAATGAACAGGTGATATGGAGTCACTGTGTTTTGGCTGTATGGTGTGAGGTGCGAAAATGAATGTGGAAGCGAAAGTGAAGAAAAGATACATTCCAAGGTGTTAGAGAAAGAATGCAGATTTCGATGCTCGGGCGGTGAAAATCACCACTCGAGCACCGAAGTGTGAGACTTGGAGTTCGAGGCTTGGCAATGCTAGTGTCGAGGCGGTGAAAATCACCGCTCGAGCACCGACATGTCAAGGTTGTTGGGTGTCATGACAGTGATTTTCACCGCCCAGACACTTGGGTATTTCTGTGAGTGGGTGTCATGGTGGTGAAAATCACCGCCAGGACACTAGTCAAGACTTGGCACTTTGGTGTGACGGTAGTAAAAATCCTTGCCTGAACACCAAGAGTTAAACAAAACGGCGACGTGCATGAGGGTAGAAAAAACCTTTGCCATGACTTTTGCTAGGGTTGCGCGGTAAAAACAACGGTATTTAGCTAAGGAGAAACGAACCGACATGATGGTAGAAGCAAAAAAGAAAAAATTAATCGATAGTGTTGGCGTAAGAACTAACACCTCTGGAGTGTGAGTTTGTACATATAGCTATGCACACTACGTAATGAGTGCTCTTCAAATTAGGAGGGGAAGCTCCCTCGTTGTGCTGGAATGCATGAAATAAAAAACTAAACTAATGTCCTATCTTTTGTTCTCAGCTGGTAGAGGCACAAGGTTAAGAAAACCTAGAACGTTGCAGCTAAGTATTTTCTGGTTTCGCAGATCATCTAACTACAACTAAGGTAACTTCTTTAAAATCTATCTAGTTTCCTCAAGAAACAGAGCATGAGGAAATGGAGCAGGAATGTTTTGTACGATAAACTCCAGGTGCGGGCTCACAACATGAAGGCAAGGGAGGTGCAACTATTTGCTAATCTGGGAAGAAGTTTTTATTAAAACAAACAAATAAATGGTAAACCTGGTACAACTTCACAACATGAAGGCAAGGTAGGTGCAACTATCTGCTTGGCTGAATGAGTCTACTATAACACACATCAAACAATAAGCTTTAAGTACAGTTTTGCAACATGAAGGCAAGGTGGGCACAACTATTTGCTCTTCTGAATAGGCTTATGATAAACAAAACAAAAGGTAAGCAACTGGGACAGTAGATTGTATAGATGCAATACGCATACAACAAGGATCAAACCAGCAACCCCATTTAACTAAGATTTAATAAACACCGTGACAATAACATGAAGGCAAGGTAGGTGCAGCAATTTATTATAACAACAATCACTCTTCGAACAGATACAATAATAGCAATACTACAGGCAAGGTAGGCGCAGCATGTATGCTATCAAGCAAAAGTTAAATTACAAATGAGCTTAAAGCTCTTAGTTATAGACTTCAAGGTGTAGGCAACCCTAAAATCACCTTGAGTCAACTAGAGTCTTGCGGTGCATGCAAGATCTTATTCCTAAACCCTAATTGAATGAAACTATATAGTTAACTGGCAAACTATTATCAGTTAACTGAAACATCTAATCTAAATGGACAAGGTGCAACATGCACGTCCTTATTGAAAGCAAGTCAACTGGAATGCTATCATCAGTCAACTGAAAGATCTAATCTATTCTCCAAGTGTGTGTAGATGTTTCCAAGAAAGACATGGCATGCAATGTGTAACAACCAGTTAACTCGGAAAGAAGCCTCGAGTTTAACTCTTGTGTCTAATGTCTATCTTGGAAAAGGTGGGACGCCTGGAACTGAAGTTTACTGGCCCTGATCTCTGGCAATCAACTCATCCACGAAGTTGCCGATTGCATCACCCTTTGGGGAACTGAAGCTCTGGCGGAGAATCCCATGTCTATGGAGCATGTCTTCTCCACTAGTTATCTGACACTGGAACTCACCCTTACTCCTGGTCGCCTCATCAAACAATGTTGACATGACTGTAAGCTGATTCAACTTGCAGCCAATGGTCTCACCATTGAAAATATTGCGAATAAGTGCTTGGAGCTCTAATTGAACATTAGTAAGCTCAACATAGTCACCACCCACATGTTGATACAAACATGGTAATTGAGACACAAAGTTTCTCACATAGTGGAGTGCATTAGTAACATGCACCCTACTTTTAGCCACCTCAGATGCTATCTTTCCTTCTATCTCCGCCTTGAAGATCAACTGTGTTCTCCAAACGTAGACATCTTCTTTATCTTCTACATTTGGGACTGGGTCAAATGACATTCCCAGGTTAGCAATCAGAATCTCATCCCTGGGTCTAGTGATGGCCAAATCACGCTCCTCCTCCTGAAGTCATAGACGAAGCTCACGTGCATTATACCGCAATTGGTACAAGTCTGTAAGTACAAGGCGGCCTCTAGCAATGAATTTCTCCTCCCACTCATCCAACCGCTTGCCATATGCAACCAAGTGATCAATCTGACCCTATTCTATTGGTGGTTCTAACCATAGATTACATACTCTCCGATTACTCTCCGAGTAGCCGAGTAATCTCCAAAAAATTTGCATGCCGAGTAATTTCTGCTTTTACTCTCGGGCAGTATGCAGATGGATTTTCTCTTGTCAAATTATCGAGTAATCGCCAATAGCTCGCAAAAAACCCACAAACTTGGCAAGTTTGTGTGTGCATAAATATTTATGTGTGTGTATATGCATGCAAACTTGGCATCCTGTGTATGTTTATAGATATGTATGTGTGCACAATGCAGTCCTGAGTATACACATACATAAATATCCACACACATTTGCCGAGTATTTTCCGAGTATTTGCCGAGTATTTCCCGAGTTTTTCCCGAGTCAATTTTTTTGGGCTTGCCGAGTACTCTCAATTCGGTATGTAAACTATGTTCTAACATGTGGAAGCGTGATGACAACATCCCCTGTCCTTTGTACAAGGCTGGAAATGTATTGGCGAAGCTGCTGTATTTCAGCCTTGAAAGCTGATTTATCTTCACCATCCTTAACCATCCTATCCTTGGCACTATCTGTAGCAACCTGTAGGAGGTCAATATCTGTCTGACGAGTACTTCTACCGAAGTTGACTGTGATAACTTCGAAGTCTTGTGCTTCCATCTCGTCCAGACTCTTATCTTTAGGAGGTGCAACAGTCTCGACAATAATCTCCTTCCCTGCATTCCTTTCAACGTGGACCTGTTTCTTGATCCTCTTTTTAGGCACATCTTGATGGTCATGATCGAAATCTGAATGATCAAGTACATAAGATGGCTGTCTCCTTTTCCTTCCTAGTTGACTCTCAAGCCAAGACGAATCCCGACTAATCCCACTGGAATGATCTGTACTGTTCATAGGATCTGATGAAAGTGAATGTGTAGAAGGGGCACTGTGAGGAGGTGAATCCACGTCCAAATCAATGTGAATTGGAACTGGAGGCTGCTCTGGTGTTGGCGACGGTAAATGTGTTTGAACCTCAGGCTGTGGTGAACTCTACACAACTTCTACAATAGGCTCTACATGTGGAATCGCAACAGATGATTTTCCCTTAGAATTACTAGGCGCTGGATTCCTCCTAGGCACGTTACTCCTCTTCTTCTGCTTCGGCTTTGATGAGGAGGGTGGTATATCTCCTTTTGGTGGCAGCTCTGCTCTAGGCATGGATGCCTTTCTCAATCTTCTACTTTCTAAGTAAAGCATACTATTCTGTATAACCCTGCTCGATCTCTCCTTCACTGATGTGAACTCCTTGGCATACCAGTTCACTAACGGCAGTGGTTGTCCATCAACCCGCTCTCTGTAAAATTGAGGAAGTGTATCTCCCTCATCTTCTGACAATCCTTCCACATCTTCTGCCAAGAAGACAAAAATCTGCGGAAGAGAGAACCTGCTATAGCTACGTCTGTGAACCTCGAAATCATCCTCGCAATTCACCCAGTAATCTTCTATCGTAGGTTTGTGATAATAGAGATTACCAAGGCGAGCTGCGTAATGACTCGAAGGATCATATGTGCGTGTATCACTTAGGTACTTGAGTTTGAGATTTTCTAACTCTTGACCTGCAACCTTAGCATCGACTACCGTCTTACACCAATATTTATCTTTGAAGAAATTCGTCACTTTCAATGCTCTGCATGCAAAAATATTATTTTTATCATTTTGCCAAAAATAGCCTCTTGCTTTGTTCAACACACTTTACTGATTCTAAAAAGTCAAATTTTGACCTTTTAGGCATCCATCTTCAAGAGTTATGAGATTTTTGAGAATCTCCTATTTTATAGTTGATTGCAAAATTACATCTGCCCATGTTCAACTCTGATTTCCGGATGATTGAATGATCTTGCAACCGTGCTGAGATATCCATTGTGAAGCTTGCATAACAAGGATGAAATGTCTGCTGGGAGCAACAACTGCTAAAATCATTATCTGACACCTTAGAAAATTAGGCGCCTCTGATTAAATTGATGCTTTGACTCTAGACTTAAGCCATTTCATCGTATTGCCTTCTGATGCTTCAAACTGCTATTGACGGTGAATGATGAGCCCTGCTGACTAGATAGTGGATTCATTGTGTGACTGGAAGTACTCTGCATCTCATGAATGTATGTAAGGTATCTAGAAATTGTATTAGGAACCCCAAAAGGATGGGCGCCCCTATTCTGTGATAGCTCAAATACCATTTTGAGAAAAGTGTGATTTTCATCTGAACACCATACTTTGACCCTTGATACTGGGAACTGGAATGTTCCGATTCGCGTGCCACTTGTCCCTTTGTATAATTTGGTCAACTTGCAAGAGATGTTCATGGAGAAGACGAAACCAAAAAAATGCTTCTAAGGCCCTTAAAAGAGAATTGTCTTTTTCAAATAAAATTCTAGCCTTATACTTAAGTCATTTTTTGAACTGTCTTCAACCACTTCCACTTTACAGCATTGTCACCTTGACCTTGCATGTACGAACACTCGCCAAATCCTGGAGGCTATCGGCTGGACTCGTTGAATGGCTGGAGTAATTGCACATAAGTCTTGTGAAGACTGGAATTGCAAATAACCCCATCTGGCAGGCCTAAAGGCTGGGCGCCCCTAGCCTACAGATATATAGCTTTGTGTAGCTATGCTTCACCATCCTCTGTTTTACGTGCTCGGTAGAACCTCTATCATGATTACTCAGAATGCCGGATTGTCTTGTGAATGGGTGCATCACGGAGTTGGACTGAGCTGGTAAAGATCTCAGGAAGACATCAATCACAAACTCATCCATCAAACAAGTCATATTTAGGGGCGTGTTGTGACCTTTTCACACATCGCCCCATTCAAATGGGGACCCCCCTAAATTTTGCTCCATTTTGGTCTTTTGGCTTTGGTTTTGGGTAGTTTTGCGTCTCTCTGACCTTTTGATCTTTTTGTCCTTCCGGGGATGTCCTATCATTTGATCTAATTTGGAAATTTTGGCTAAGTTTGAATCGCGTTTTGATGAAATTAGGGTTTTCATTCTTCAGGCCAGTTTGAAGTTAAATTGAGTTGACTAATTAACATCTGAGCTTAACATTGCTATCAGAAGGCTTCCAGCAGGTTCCCACTGAGTTTTCATTGAAATCAGACAACTTACTATTTTTAGTAAGTGCTCAATCTGGGAGCTTTTCATCAGGATTTTGGAATTCTGACTATTTCACCACATCCAGGGTACTCCAAGGTACTTGCACATAAAATTTGAACAGATTCAGACAACTGGCTATTTTTAGCAGTTCAGCCTTCGGAGGCCATTTTTCAGGGTCCAAACATATGATTTTCCAATGCATGACTGGAGGATTGATATGGGTTTTTCAAGACCTTCGCGATGGTGTAACATGCAAATCGAGATGGTGACTTTCAGCAGTACAACCTTCAAAGGCTATTTTTAGGGTTTGCATGCAAAGTTTTTCAACGCATGTCCGGATATTCCTTGTGGGTTTTGCGAGAGCTTCGCAGTAGCGTGACATGCAAACAAAATGGACTAGTTTTCAGGGACTTACTATTTTTAGCTAGTGCCCGCATGTTGACCAGTTTTTTGGGTTTTTTGAGATCCCACGGGCGCTGTGACATGCAAACTCATCCGACATCAAATTGACCACTTTTCAGACACTTACTATTTTTAGCAGGTTCACTCCAGCAGCTCTCGACACGTCAATTTCACGAGCAGAGCAACAGGCAATAGAAATCAAGTCAATCGGAAATCATCCAAGGCACATGCAAGACAGATTAGGGTTTCCAGCTTCAATGCCTAAAAGGAGGGGTAAAAAGCCAAAATTTTGAAAAACGAAGTTATCCCATTGCGATCAGCATCCTTTAGGCAATCTACTAGTGAAATATGGGCGTAATCCGGGCACTTACTATTTATAGTTAGTCACCTCCAGAATAAGGCTATAAATAGCATGTCTGTGCCAAGGTAGGTGTGAACAGGACACTTAGGTCATCAAGATTTGGTGGAACAAATTTCAGGTCAAACGGAGCTGCAGAAGTCAACCAATTCTAGGGTTTGCTAAAAATAGTAGGAATGCTAAAAATAGCATGTCAACATGGGCAACAAGTATAGACAAGGTGGCGAGGTCTCAGAAGGCATAATCATGCCAGCTCCAGTTTCAGAACAGGTGAAAAGGCATGGGAAGGCACACTTCTCCAAAAAATTACTAAAAATAGATGGCAAAGGTAGCTGAGGCGTTGAAAGAAATTTCTAAATCCACAAATGGAAACTGGCAGGAGGAAGTGTGAAATGTGCCCAAGAATGAAGGCTGGCATCAAGAAAATTCCAAGTGTGAAAAATGGAAGTGGCATGGGAGAAATGCGCCCAAGCTTGATTGAAATTCCTCCTCATGGGGTGGAATGCGCCCAAGAAGAAGGATGCTTGATAAAAAAGTTCTAAGTGTTAAAAAAATCCTCCTCATCCCTCCATATGCGCCTAAGTTATGAAATTTCCTCCACCACATAGGAAATGCGCCCAAGGCATAAGCAAATTCCTTCACCCCAAGTGAAATGCGCCCAAACTTGCAAGGCTATGGGGTTGAAAATATTGTAAGTATGAAAGTTCCTTCTCATAGTATGAAATGCGCCCTTGAATGGAAGTGGCACATGTGAAATGCGCCCAAAGTAAGTTGAGGGAGTTGAAAACGCCTAAGGCATTTAAAATGAAAGCATGCCTGCCTAAATGCGCCCTTGATGGGGGAATCAAGATAAAATTTTCTAAGTATGAAGGTAAAAGCTTGCATTTCTAAATGCACCAAGGATGAAGTGAGGAGGTGTTATGAAATATTATAAGTTATGAAAATTGCAGCACATAGGCTGAAATGCGCCCAGCTTGTGTGTGACTTGTAAAAGTTTCTAAGGCAAGTAAATGGAAGCTCCTCCATCAAAATGCGCCCAGCTATCAAGGATGTGGTGATAAAAAATTGTCTAAGGCATGGAGTTTCTCTCACCCATCTCCAAATGCACCCTCAAGTAAGATGAAAGTTCCTACACCTCGTATGAAATGCGCCAAGCTTGGGAGTGGAAGCAGCCTAGGTGAAATGCGCCCAAGCCTAGAAGAGAAAAATGCTAAGGCATGAAGAGTTGAAGTAGGCACATGAATATGCGCCCAAGGGAGATATGAAGACAAGGTAAAGTCCAGGCGTGGGAAATTCCTCCTCCACCCCTCAAATGCGCCCAAGGCAATGTGAGGGCTTTAAAAAGTTTCTAAGGCAAGAAAATTCCTCCTCACACCCCTAAATGCGCCCACCACAAGCAGAGTGGCTGAAAGTTTCTAAGGCATAAAACAAAAGCTCCAAGGGTAAAATGCGCCCAAGAGGTGTAAGAGGTTCAAAAACATTTCCTAAGGCATGAAATGAAGGCTCAACTAGGTGAAATGTGCCTAAGGCAAGCAAATTCCTTCACATTAGGCCAAATGTGCCCTCAAAAGAAAGTATCATGTGTCAAATGCGTCCAAGGGGTAGAATGGAAGTCAACACATGCAAATGCGCCCAAGGGGTAGAATGGAAGTCAACACATGCAAATGCACCCAAGGAGTGGAATGGAAGTCAACACATGCAAATGCGCCCACAAGAGGAGGCAAGGTAAAAAATTTCTAAGTGTGGAATTCCTCCTCACACCCCAAAATGCGCCCTCCAGCAAAGGTAAAGTATAAAAACGCCTAAGGCATGGAAAATGGAAGTAGCATGTAGGAAATGCGCCCAAGGAAGACGGTGGTTGATGAATATATTTTAAGGTATGGAAAATGCTCAAGGAGCATACATTAGGAAATACGCCTAAGGAGGAGATAATACAAAATTTCCAAGTGCAAGATGAAATGTGCCCGTAAGCAGAAGGGAATTTCTTCAAGAAAATCAAGAAAATACTTGTTGACGTGTTTTTATGACGACATCAACACAGAATAAAAATGCCCAACGGTCACTCTATTCCCTCTTGATCAAAGTATTCCGCATGCTAAGATTGCGTGAAAGTTCATGCGTTCAACTCCAAGGTTCCTTTTATTGCGAATAGACTCAGTTGGTTGATGTGAATATGCTGGTTATTTCAAGGGGACTTACGTGAGTTGCTCATTCAGAAGAAAGGATTCTCAAATTTCAGGAGATTTGTCAATGAGCTCGGGTTCTTAAACTAACCGGATAATGCTGAATGTAAAAGGATATAAGGATTAGAGATGCAACCATCTACTCCTAAAGGGTGGAGGACGAGGATCGACTTAAACAATCTTCAAACCAGACTTCGCTTCGTCTCCCTTCGGACAACTCTGACAAAGCTGATGCAATCTTCAAAGGATGAATAAGATGTTCAAATTGTGATTCAACATGTGCACTCCGTCACAACGATGCAAATGAACACACGAATCACAACCGAAGTTAGGTACTGATATTCCAGTGGACCACACAAGGCGAACTTACCATCAGCAAGCCCGCTAGTGGTATGGATGAAAGAAGATATGCTCAAACCACGACGCCACACTCCACTATTAACAACTACTTGCATAAAATAAAGTCTATTCTACTCTATCAATTTGAATTGGAAAGACGAAAAGGCCTTGCTAGCTATTCACAACAAAAGATAGAACCACCATGCAATGAAACTCTTTATATTATGAAAAGTGTTCACAACAACCGTTTACAAAACTTTCAAAGGGAAAGTTTTCTTTCCTTTCCAAACTAAGCTATCTTCTAAGCTATCTCTCTATCTATTCTAACTTCTATCCTCTCTATTCTCAATCTAATGTCTACTAAGTTACAAATGAGGGGGAATGCCCCTTTTATAGTTGGCCCAGTCCAACGGACGGCTCAGATTGAATTACAATGAAGGGCTCAGATCGGGCCACATATGCCCTAATTAGGGTTTTAGCCCTAAAAACCGCCACAGAGAGGAGTGGGTAATAAATGAACAGAATATTCTCCACTCCTCTGCAGGAACCATTATCTGTAATTAATGCCCACTATCTTCTTCTAGAAGATTCTCGTCCAGAAACGTGTTCCCACTGTTCTTCTTTGCCAATTATGTTGCGTTAGGAGGAGGCAAGCACACAACAACACTTGGTTCAAACCCTCCTTGCAAAAAGTTCTTCTTCGTTAAGTCCTCCTGTTGCTTTCATTCCTGGATGCATTTCTTTCTTGTGACTTTCACATTTCTCTAGCCCACTGCCTTGGGTGCATTTGCCTCTTTTGCATCATGTTCTTAGTGTCTTAGCCAAATCTTCACTGTCGTTTCTTCTTCCCAAAGTTGCAACGTTGTCTAGCTTCATCAAGTCCTCATGCCTTGGCTTCAACGTTCATCCTGCAAAACAAAAGAAGAGTATCAGAACACTTATGATATAAATTCACTTTACTTACCCAATTCCCATGTTCTGACCGATTGATCTCCGGATGTGGTAGAATTCATCACTTTTCTAGCGAACCTTCATCATGGGCGTATCCATCACCTTGCCTGGAGTTTGTGCCTTAGAAAATATTTCATCTTGAGGATGCATTTGAACGCTTGATGCTCGAGCTTCAGTTCATTTTCAAATTCCTCCATGCCTTAGACAAATTTCTTCCCTGTGAGTGTATTTGACCCCTTGTTGCTTTATTTTCCCTTAGACAATTTTACCTGCTTTATGAATTTCATCCACTGTAATCCAGGCGCTCACTTTGACATCACAAGCCAAAGCACTTTTTTGTAGAAACTTTTCTCGTATTTGCCTTAGAGATTTTATTTTTTATTTCACCTAGGAAATCCATTAAACGGGTGCCAGGCAAAAATATCTGTCGAAAAAATCTTGAGCGAGGTGAGGAACAATTTTAAATCATCTCCCAGTGGAAAATGTTCAATACCCAGAAGAAATTTCCCCTCAAAAATCATCGTTTCCATGTGTATCCAGACGAAGGGGTAAGTTTAATTTTTATTATTTTTGAAAAATAATAAAAATTACTAAGGTTTACTCCATTTTAATTCTGGGCGTACTTCTTACTTGTAGCCTTCGTTTTTCATGCCTCGGAGTTTTCCCCTTTTTCCTGAAGAATTCCCTCGTTCCCAGGCACATTTGATCTTGTCTCTGGAGCTTTTAACAATACCTCCCTCCTTAGGCGTATTTCTCACTTTGCCTTAGAAATGCCTTTAGAGAATTTTTTTAAATTTTGTCAACTTACCCATGAAGGGCTCATTTTCATGTATCAACTTATATTTTCAATATAATGCCTTAGACGTTTTTGTCCTTTCAACACCTTGGGCGCATTTAGCATCTTGCACTTTCATGTTTATGCCTTAGAAATTTTTCAAACATTCACTCAAGGTGGGCGCACTTAGCCCTCTCAACTTCTATTTTCCACGTCTTAGACAATTTCCTCAAGGCCTTCACTATCCCTTCACCTCCTTTGGCGCATTTGAGGTAGGCTTCCTTCATTAGAAATATTTTCAAGTCATGTTCCTTGCTTGGGCGCATTTAGCCAGGCAAGCTTTAGTTTCTCACGCCTTAACATCTTTTGCTTGGTATCATTAACTTGGGCGCATTTTGAAGGGGGGACTTCCATTTCTCTTTACTTAGAAATGTCTTTACCTCATTAACCTTGGCTGGGCGCATTTCAGCCTTCTAGCTTCTACTTTCAATGCCTTAGAAGCTTTTACAAGTCCTCATCCCCCTTGGGCGCATTCTATGGGGTGTGCTGCAATTTTCATACTTAGAACTTTTTTAAGCTCCCTCACCTCAAGTCAAGGGCGCCTTTGAGGCCATGTGCTGCAGTTTTCCACGCCTTAGCAAATCTCTTTCAACTCACTTCTCAGCTGGGGCGCATTTTACCCTTGGTGCTTTCATTTTGATACTTAGAAAACATTTTATCATCACTTCTCTTGCTGGGCGCACTTCACCTATGGAGGAGATACTTTCCATGCCTTGAAATTCTCTTGACATGTCTTCTTTGCAGCCTTGTAAGCTGGGCGCATTTAGGGTCCTCTACTTCTATTTTCTAACTTAGAAACTTCACCTCTTACCTTGAGGGCGCATTTTGCCATGTCAACTTCCACTTTTGCTTTAGGCGTTTCTTTAGCCTCCAATAACCTTGGGCGCATTTCCTAGGTTCTACTCTCATTTCAATGACTTAGAAATTTTTGAGGGTCTTCACTTTACCTTGGGCGCAAATGAGGTAGGCCACTTTTATTTTGACTTAGGCACACTTCAGCTAGGCAAATTTCAATTTCATGAAGTGGGCGAATTTCATACCCTCAACTTCTATCTTCAACACTTAGAGGAATTTTCATCACCACTTACCTTGAGGGCGCATTTTGCCATGTCAACTTCCACTTTTGCCTTAGGCGTGTTTTTTTTTACATCATCCCTCAACACTTGCTGGGCGCATTTCAACCTTGAAGCTTCCACTTTTGCCTTAGGCGTTTTTCCACCCTCTTGACCCCTTGGGCGCATTTTGACCCTTGTGCTTTTGTTTTTGCTTTAGACAATTTTCATAGTCTCCCTCTCAAGGTGGGCGCATTTAACACCTTCTACTTTTGTTTTTGCCTTGGGAAAATTTTCACACACTTAGAATTTTGCTTGAGGGCGCATTTGAGAGGGTGTGCTCTCACTTTTGACTTAGAATATTTTTGAAGTGTCTTCAACAACTTGAGGGCGCATTTTCACTAGCATGCTTCCATTTTGTTGCCTTAGGAAATTTTCAAGGCTTTCATTAATCTCTTAAGGTGAGGGCGCATTTGAGAGGGTATGCTCTCACTTTCCAGACTTAGAAAAAATTTTATACCTCTGCCTGCCTTCGTCTTCGTCGTCTATTTTGGGCAAGTCAGGCTAGTTTTAGAAAGTCCCTTGATTTTTGACCCCTATAGCTCCGTTTTGCCTGAAAATTGCACCATCTGATCTTCTTTGCCCTATGAACCTGTTTTGCCAGTCCCACATGTCAGCCTGCTATTTATAGCCACCTGCTATTTATAGTAAGTTCTTGATTTCCTTGACTTCCTCAATTCCGTTTGACCTGAAACTTGCAACGCCTGATCCTGATAACTTGAGTGTCGCTCTGATGCCAACCTCGGGTGCAGACCTGCTATTTATAGCCGTGCCCTGACTTACTAAAAATAGTAAGTTCTCCGATTCTGCTCAAATTTTGCCAGCAGGTGCCTTGAAGTATGCTGACATGGGTGGGGTACTCTGTTTTGACTGTTTCTGGATTTCACCCCCTATAAAAGTGGAAACCCTAATTTGACTTGCATGTATCCCGAACGGTGTCTATTTGACTTCGTTCCCTCTGCATGTCGTTCTGCTTGCTGAACTGGAGTGTTAGGCGGCTGCCAGAGTGTACCTGCTAAAAATAGAAACTGCCTGAAAAGTGACTCATCTACTACCGAATGATTTTGCATGTCATATTGCCTGTGGGATCTCAAGAAACCCAGAAAAACCCAGAAAACTGGTCTGCATGCATGCACTGGCTAAAAATAGTAAGTCCTCGAAATTTGATCTTCTCTGCTTGCATGTCACACTGTTGCGAAGCTCTTGGAAAACCCAGAAGGAGTATCCGGACATGCGTTGAAGAACTCTGCATGCAAACCCTAAAAATAGCCTCCGGAGGCTGAACTCTGAAAGTGATCGTCTCGGTTTGCATGTTATATCGTTGCGAAGGTTTCGAGAAACCCAGAAGTAATCTCCGGACATGCAATGAAGAATCATATGTTTGACCCCTGAAAATGGCTCCTGAAGCCTGAACTGCTAAAAATAGCAAGTTGTCTGATCTGGCTCAAAATTTACGTGCAAGCAGCTTGATGTGTTCTGAATGTGTCGAAGCTGACCGAATTCCGAAATTTCGATAAAATAGTCCCAAATTGAATACTTACTAAAAATAGCAAGTTGCCGGAATACAGTGAAAATTTAATGGGACCCTGCTGGAAGCCTTGTGATTGTTGTGTTAAGCTCAAACGTCAATTAGCCAACTCAATTCAACTTCAAACTATCCTGAAGAACAAAACCCTAATTTTACGGACTTAGCCAAAATTTCCAATTAGGTCAAATACAGAAACATCCCCAAAAGAACAGAGAAATAAGAGAGAGAGGGAGAGACGCAAAACCAAAGCCAAAAGACCAAAATGGAGCAAAAATAGGGGGGTCCCCATCTGGCATGGGGTGATGTGTGAAAAGGTCACAACATTAGTGCCACCTTCGAATAAATGTTCCTGAACATTTCAAAGACAACCCATTTCATGCTTAGAACCTTTTGGATAATTCTTTCTAACCTATCAACTGGCTAGGAGACACACTTAAAAGGGAGGAGGAATCCTAAATTGGATCAAGGCACCTTATCTTTTGATTACCAATGTGTGCACATGCGTTTATTCCAACCCAAAAGACCATTGAAGCTCCAAGAATCCATCGTGACGAGCTACATAATGATCCTAACTTTTAAAAGTATCCTGTAATTCCCACGAATATTTCTCCATTGCCAGCCAGGCGTCCATAGCCCCGATGGAGTTATTCGCAAGTTCCCACAGCCAAATAATTTGATATTTCTTTCATTTCTCTTTTTCAGATATTTCTTTTCAGCACATTTTGCCTTTTCTCATTTTTGGCTCATAAGCAGTGAAGCTCATTTGGGTTTGAGAATCACAAGGATGATCAAGTAGGATTTAAGATTTTTCACTTGCCATGACTTCTCCCAAGAAACCTCAATGACTTAGAGCAACCAATTATGAGTGTAAAATATAGTAATCTTGAGACTTGGTGTCAAGACACAATAGATGATTCCCTTCCGAGTCAAGTACAAACCCTAACCAAATGATAAAACTCGAAAGAACAACCTTGAATTCTAAAGCGCTTCAAAAATAACACAACACCCCCTTCACAAATGGGATCCCCTTTATTCTCAACTAAACTAAGCAACAACTAAACTAAGGAAAGCAAAGCGGACCAAGCCAAGCAAAGACGGAAATGAAAACCTACTCTAACAAGACAAAATTTTGAATGAACAAGACCCGAAGGACAAAAATGTATATAACTCCCAACATGACTTCTTAGGACATTCAGTGGCAACACAACAGTAGTGATAGTGCGGAGCCTAGCAAATTTATCTTTGAACTCAAAAAAGTAATCTTTCACAATATAGATCTCAAACTCAAGCAAAACTTCAGGAAAGATTAGCAATTGAGGCAACTCATCTAGACCATGATTAATCCACAAGCAAGTTGTTTTTCCTAGGCCTCCATAGTCAAATTCATAATGTTCAAAGTCAAGAGCAAGGAAAGAGACAGCCTGGTGTTCTTCATGCTTGAGCGGAGACTCTTGATCGTTGTACATCGACCTACTGTGTGAAGAGAGATTCCAAACACCCTCAGGAGGCTGCCATTGGTGATATGTGGTTCCATTTGCATCTATGACATGCAAAATTTTACTTGTTGGTTCATCTTGAGACCCTCTTGGAAGTAGACTCAGCGCCCCTTCGAATAGATCACTACTCTTTGCTTTATCAGGTGGTACTTTGCATTCAAGTTGACATTCTTCTTTTATCCATTCTTCTTCAGGCGGTCGCAATTGGTGATACAATATGTCATTTTCACCAACATCATGCTCACGGAATTCTGACTCATCCTTGAAACCTTGGAACGACTCTTTTGTATCCTCATGTTGAATAGACCAAGAATCCTTGTGCACGAAATTGGCTAGAAAGAAAATCAAGAAAATACTAAGGCAAGAAAAATGGAGATTACAGGCGTGGAATTCCTCCAGAATGAAAATGGAATAAACTTTAGTAATTTTTATTATTTTTAAAAATAATAAAAATTAAACCTACCCCTTCATCTGGATACACGTGAAAATTATGATTTCTGAGGGGAATTTTCTTCTGGGTATTGGAAATTTCCAATCAGGAGATGGTTTAAAACTCTTCCACGCCTTGCTCGTGTTGTTTCGACAGGGATTTTGGCCTGGCACCCGTTCAACAAATTTCCTAAGGCTCAGATGGATAAATTTTCTAAGGCATGGAAAAGGAAAGCAGAGGAGGTCAAATGCACTCAAACTCAGGACGAGTGGAATTTTATCTAAGTCACCAAGCTCCTAAAAGAAGGTGGGCAAGGCAAGTGAATGAAATTGCTAAGGTAGGAGGATGAAAACAACAAGATGGCATGCGCCCTTAGCACAATGGGCCCATGATAGAAGTTTGCTAGAAAATGATGAATTTTATCAGACACCAAGTAGACCTTAGAAGTCAAAGTGGGGGAATAAGGTAAGTAAAGTGAATTTAGACTATAAAGTGTTCTAATGCTCTTCTTTTGTTTTGCAGGATGAACGCTGAAGCCAAGGCATGAGGACTTGATGAAGATGGACAACGTTACAACTTCGGAAAAGGAAAAGGCATTGAAGATTTGTCTAAGGCATTAAGAACGTGGTGCAAAAGGAGCTAAATATGCTCAAGGCAGTGAGCTGAAGGAACATGAAAGTTACAAGGAAGAAGTGCGTCCAGGAGTCAAAGCAACAGGAGGGTTGAACGTCAAATCCTTTCAAATTTTATTATCTGCGGAGATGATCTTAGAGACTCTTTTACTCTCCTCCTAACGCAACAGAATTGGCAAGCAGGGCAGTGGGAACGCATTTTTGGACGAGAATCTTCTAGAAGAAGACAGTGGGCATTAATTGCAGATAATGGTTCCTGCAAAGGAGTGGAAAATATTCTATGCATTCATTGCCCCACTCCTCTTTGTGGCGGTTTTTAGGGCAAAAACCCTAATTAGGGCATGTGTGGCTCAATTTGAGCCCTTTATTGTAATTCAATCTAAGCCGTCCGTTGGACTGGGCCAACTATTAAAGGGGGAATCTCCCCTCATTTGTAAGTTTATTAGAAGTAGATGTTAGATCAGAGAGTATAGAAGATAGAAGTTAGAATAGATAGAGAGATAGCTTAGAAGTTAGCTTAGTTTGGAAAGGAGAGAAAGACTTTCCCTTTGAAAGTTTTTGTAAAAGATTGTTGTGTAAGACTCTCATAATATAAGGATTTTCATTGATTGGTGATTCTATCTTGCATTGTGGGTAGTTGACGAGATCTTTTCGTCTTTCCAATTCAAGTAGATAGAGTAGAGTAGATTTTATTTTATGCAAGTAGTTGTTAATTGTGGAGTGTGGCGTTGCGGTTTGAGCATATCTTCTTTCATCCATACCACTAGCGGGCTTGCTGATGGTAAGTTCACCTTGCGTGGTCAACTGGAATATTAGTACCTAACTTCGGTTGTGATTCGTGTGTTCACTTGCATCGTTGTGACAGAGTGCACATGTTGAATCACAATTTGAACATCTTACCCATCCTTTGAAGATTGCACGATTGCACCAACTTTGTCAAAGTTGTCCGAAGGGAGACGAAGCAAAGCCTGGTTTAAAGATTGTTTATGTCGATCTTTGCCCTTCACCCTTTAGGAGTAGATGGTAGCATCTCTAATCCTTATATCCTTTTACATTTAGCATTATCCGGTTAGTTTAAGAACCCGAGCTTCATTGACAGATTTCCCGAAATTTGAAAATCCTTTCTTCAAAGTTGAACAATTATGTAAGTCCCCTTGGAATACCCAGCATATTCACATCAACCAACTGAGTCTATTCGCAATAAAAGGAACCTTGGAGTTGAACGCATGAACTTTCACGCAATCTTAGCATGCAAAATACTTTGATCAAGAGGGAATAGAGTGATCGTTGGACATTTTATTCCGTGTTGGTGTTGTCATAAAAAACACGTCAACAGGGCGCCCCTAGGCTATAGGGACGCTCAAACCATCTACCAGCAACCTTTTCTCACATGTATCCTACCTGCAGTTTCAACCTCTGACGTTCATAACCGGAGTTTTGCATTGGATACGCTTTCGCTTGATAGCTCGTTGAAAAGCTAGACTGATTCTGCAAAGACTAAATCCAGTAATACACACATGCATCCAGATCTAGGCCTTCAAAAAGAAGGGCGCCCCTAGGCTAAAGGGGAGTAGATCCGTATTTCTAGATTGCCTTCTTGTGGAAAACACTCTTCGTAACCTCTGCTTCTGTCTTCGTTTGCCGAAGTTCTACAACTCGCATGATCTTGCTCCATGGCTAGTCAGAAAGGTGACTGAAAACATAAAACAATGAATGTGTTCTTAATTCAAAACAATGAAATCTTGACCTTCAAATGGAAGGGCGCCCCTGGGCTACAGGGGAGCGGATTTGCTCTGAATTCACTGATTTGCACCATTCTATACTTTGCAAACGCTGTATCCATTGCTGAGTTTGACCACGTTGAAGCGCTATGACTGCTGAGGTGTGTGTATGACTATACTTCATCATTTTCACAAGTACGGACACTGTAAAGTCGATTTTCACGTTGATTGTGCAAGTGTCTACTACGTTACATAGTGAAAAGTTCCCAGACTTAGAATATTTTAGCACTTTTTACCAATCTGAAAATCCCCTCCGTCAAAAAACATTATTTTCAACATCTTTCTTCGTAGAGCGTTCTTCTTTGAGTTTCAGGCTTAGATATTAACACCTGGTATTGGCCAATTGCCATTAACGACCTCAGAGGTCCTAACTTTTCTCTTGAAAAAGTTATAACTACCCACCAGCCTTAAACTAACTTTTAACTGAAATTGACTTCACCACTGTGATCGTGATGTGAAATAAGCCAATCAAAATTAATTTCAGCCAGTTTTGACAAGTTCCTATTTTTTAGGGTTTCGAGCTAAAAATAGAGTTCAGAAACCCTAATTTTCAAAATTTTCAAAGTTTGCTAGTATCTTCCTGGCATCACACTGACTAAAAGCCCATACTTTAATTGCCCAAAAACTGAGTTTTGACCCCACTTTTACAAGGTTTAGACCATTTTAAGCAAAATGTCTTAATGAAGCAAAAAATTGGTTTGGGTACAACAGATAGAAAAAGGTGAAAGAATAACACCTAAAACCAATGAGAAATGGAAAGCACGACAAATTTAAATAAAGAAAACTATCAAACAGAAAGGAAAACAAAACATGAAGAACATACCTCGATGGTGCGAAAACCAGGCGAAGATTATAGTGAAAACCGTGTGCTGGAGGTTGAAAACAAGATTCGAGCTCAAGGGAAGCGACTTGTGATAACACGGGAGCGAAGTGTGGAGAGGAGTCTAAAAGCAAACATGCGAAAATAACTCATGTTTGAGTTAATAACCTAGAAAACAACTTAAATCGCGCGCATTGAATGCGGCAGACGAACTTGACTTAACTAGCAAATAGGTGCTCGGGCGGTGAAAATCACCGCTCGAGCACCAATGTGTCAACAAAAGTTTAGGTGCAACGGCGGTGATTTTCACCGCTCGAGCACCAAGAGTTAAACTTTACTTAGACTAGGTGCAACAGCGGTGAAAATCACTGCCCAAGCACCAAAAACAGTTAAGAGTGAAAAAGGTGCAATGGCAGTGATTTTCACCACCCGAACACCAAAGTCTAGAAAAAATGACTTAACTCTTGGGTTTGAAAAGATTCAAACTTTAAACTCGAAACTCTAGCCTATCGTCACCTACTCGGACTAGGTAAGATTAGAGACCTCATAAAACAAGTTTGTCTTGTTTTACGTGCTTGAAACACACTGTCCTAGGAAACGGACTTGTTTCGTAGGGGGGTTATCCGTGAATTGAGCGCTACTAGATTCTGTGATAACAGCATCATACTCCGAATTTTGTCAGAATACCTTTTCTTGGATGTGCGAATACTTGAGAATCTTCATTCCAGAAGGATTGCCTACTACAATGCTCATCAGAAGAGAAGTAAAGCCTTTCAGGCATAAATGACATCGGTGGGAGGCTCTTCCCGCTACCATGCAACGAACAATATCCAAAGCACTTCATCTCTTTGGGGGTGGAGTAAATTTTCTTTAAGTAATTTTTATTTATGCTTTACCGTTATGTCGTAATGTGTTTCCCCGTTCTATGATGTTTTGTTGTGTTTTAGGTGATTAATTAGGTATCTTGTTTTAGGTGATTAGGATAAACTCCAAGTATTTTTGGGTGATAAGGGAAATGAGTCTTGACTCCAATGCCCAATGTTAAGTCACTGGTCTACAAAAGCACAGAGAATCTTGGTTCTCCTATGCTTCAAGTATCCGACATGGTCACCAGACGGAGCCTAATGTTGTACCCAAACCAAATTTTTTGCTTCATTAAGGCATTTTGCTTAAAATGGTCTAAACCTTGTAAAAATGAGGTCGAAACTCAATTTTTGGGAAAATCAAGTATGGGCTTTTTGGTTAGTGTGATGTTAGGAAGATACTGGAAAAATTTTAAAAAAATTGAAAATTAGGGTTTTTGGACCTTGTTTTTAGGTCAAAAAACCCTAAAAATAAAAACCTGTCAGAATTGACTGAAATTAATTTTGATTGTCTTATTTTGCATCACAATCACAGTGGTGAAGTCAGTTTCAGTTAAAAGTCAATTTAAGTCTGGTGGGTAGTTTTCACTTTTTTGGGAGAAAAGTTAGGACCTCCAAGGTCGTCAATGGCAGTTGGCCAGTACCAGGTGTCAAAATCTAAGCCTGAAACTCAAAGCAGAACACACTACAATGAAAAATGCTGAAAAAGATGCTTTGTAAGAAACCTGGTGTTTCTCAACCCGGTCATTGTCTAAGAAACTGTGTTTTGTTTTGGTTTTCTGATTTTTTTGTGTTTTTTGATGGTTTTTGCAATAAATGATCAATTGCGATTTTGCAAGGAATTGACTGGAAAATTTATATAAAATACTAGATGCTTAAATAACGCAAAATAAAGATCAAAGCTCATTGCCAAATAGTTTATTCATCATGCTGGATAGTTACAACTGTGAAAAATTGATATGCAGACAAAAAAGCAACAACTTTATTAATGAAAAACCTGGTTATTGCAGCCACCTTGAAATGAAGAAGAATAGGTATGGCTAGCTTTAGAACACGAATCTCCAAGCTTAGAAACAACGAAACAGCTCCAGACACCCTAGGCGCCAACTTTGCAAAGGACAGAAGGTAAAAAGGCAAAGCGATTTCCTCTGGAGATAAAGTACAGCCCTTGCTGGTACAGAAAAGTATGGCCCAGCCAGCAGCAATAAATATGGTACGACCTCTAGAAGAATGTGCCTGAACTCTGTGAAATGTCCTCTGATAAGTCACCACCATTAACTGATGAGAAATCTCTGCAAATCCTTCCTGAATCGAATCAATAAGCTCAACTGCAACCTCTGTATGAAGTCACCGAGTACGACAATCTTCAACTGGTATTTCACAGTCTCAGTATGCCAGATCTTGAAGAGGGAACGTTCTCCAAAATCAACTGTCTGCTGAAACCCTAGGTTTTGCAAACTCCAATGCTCAGAGCAAAATAAGACAAATTGAATAATCATAACATAAGAGTTCGATTTGTCTTGGCAGTCAATATATACCCTTTCAAAAATTCGACCCAAGCTTCTTTTTAATAATCATTTAAATAAATGATTAAATTCGCCCTTTTCTTAACTTAGGAAAATATTAAATAAATGGCGTCCCACTTTAATGAATAAATAATTATTCATTATAATAAATATTTCACTTTATTATAAAGTATTAAAAATACTTTATAATATGCCATTAAATCATTAATATTTAAATATATTAATAAAGTGACTTTATAACATAAAGTCAAAATATCAATTATTTAATAATCATTAAATGCTCCATTATTTTCCATCTGACCATCAAACTGATGAATTGGGTCGACTCTAAGCTAACCAGCTGAACCAAGTGCCCTGCCCAAAATAGCAGCTTCTGCCTGCCTGACTTACTATAAATAGTAAGTAACTGAAAAACCTCTTTGAAAGATTCTGCGAAGGCCCAACCTGAATCAACTGAAAGAAAGAAGCCCCTGAACATCGAGTAACTGCCTCAATTGATCCTTTACACATATCTGTCAGCCTAGGAGGACCAGGATGATAGGCTAACCACATATGCAGCTGCGCTGACTAGGATGGGGACATCACAGTGCGCCCTCCCTGAAATTGCTTGTCCTCAAGCAATCTCAACTCTGGATGCTGTAAAATCTCCTCGGACTCCCATGTAGCATCCTCAACTGGCAAATCTCTCCACTTGATCAGATATTCCCTAATCACCCACCTCCGAAGGTGTCTCTCTCTCATCTCGAGAATGGCCTCAGGTACTAGTATTAATTTCCCTTCGTCATCAAGGGGTGGCAGAACCGGAGAGGGTATCACATGCTGACCCAATGCCTTCTTCAGGCGAGAAACGTGAAACATGTTGTGAACCTTGCTATCTGTTGGTAAGTCCAACTCATAAGCAACCTCGCCCACTCGTCTGACAACACGAAATGGATCATAGTAACGAGGCTTTAGCTTCTCTGCACCACTCTTCCTCAGAGTAGACTGACGATATGGCTGCAACATAAGATACACCATATCATCCACATCAAGGGAACGCTCAACTCTCTTCTGGTCAGCATACTGCTTCTGCTGATTTTGTGCCCGCTGGATATTGTCTCTGAGGGACCTCAAAATGTCCTACTAACTCTGCATCATATCCCCTGCACTCGACACTCCGCTATCACTCAATATCAAATCCAAAAGGTTGGGCGCCTCATACCCATACAAAGCCATGAAGGGTGTCATCTGTATCGTCATGTGGTGAGTCGAGTTATAACAATACTCGCAGAGGTATATCCACCTCACCCAAGCTTTCTGCTGTCCAGCTATGTAATTGCGCAAGTAACCTTCCACCCACTTATTGACAATTTCTGTCTGCCCATCTGTCTGCGGATGGTAGCTGGTACTCGGTGTCAGTTCGGTCCCACAGAGCCTGAACAACTCCTGCTAAAAGTTGCTCATGAACCGACTTTCTCTATCGTTGACTATTGTCCGAGACAACCCATGTAACCGGAATACCTCTCTAAAGAAGAGCTCTGCAATCTGCGATGCTGTGAATGTAGTGGTAATCGGGAAGAAGTGTGCATATTTAGTCAACCGAGCAACCACTACATAAATGCAATCTTTACCTTGGGCTTTCGGCAAACCCGTGATAATGTCCATCGATAAACACTCCCACTTCCTGTCAGGTATCGGAAGTGGTTGGAGCAATCCAGTAGGATATGTGTGTTCCTGCTTGTTTTGCTGGCAAACAGAACACTCTCGCACATATTGTAGAACATCAGTTTTCAGCCCTTTCCAAGTAAACCGCTCCCAAACCATCTTATATGTCTTGTAGTACCCGGGATGGCCCGCCATAGGAAGATCATGAAAAGCTCTCAAAACTGTATTCCTCACCTCAGAACTAGGAACCAGACAAATCCGCCCCTTGTAAATGATCAAGTCATCTACAATGGTGTACCTACTATCCTGCTCTGTCCCATCAACAATGCTAGAAGCCCATGGGTTCTTAGCATACTCTGCAATAATCCGATGCCTCCAATCCTCTGAGATCTGTGCCATGGCATTCAACTGAGGTCTACGAGACAAGGCGTCAGCTACAACATTCTGCTTCCCCTTAATGAAAGTAATATCAAAATCATATGATTGTAGTTTGCTAACCCATTTCTGTTGCCTCTCATTTAGGTCTCGCTGTCCAAGGAAGTGTTTCAGGCTATTGTGGTCTGTGCGCACACTGAACTTGCTGCCTACCAAGTATTGCCTGAACTTAGCCAAAGCATGCATAATGGCTAACATCTCCTTGTCGTAAATGCTGTAGAACTTCTCTGGACCCCTAAGCTTCCTGCTCTCAAAAGCAATAGGGTGCCTCTCCTGCATCAAAACCGCATCAATGCCCTCTCCTGAAGCATCGCAAAACAAATCAAATGACTTCGTAAAGTCAGGCAATGCTAGCACTGGACATGAAGTCATGATCACCTTAAACCTGTCAAAGCACTCTTGCGCTTGTGGTGACCAAGTAAAAGCCCCCTTCTTTGTCAAATCAGTAAGGGGTGCGGCATGACGTGAGAACCAACTAACAAATCTCCTGTAGAAAGCACACAACCCAATGAAGCCTCTGAGCTGCGTAAGGTTCTCAGGTACTGGCCACTCAACTATAGATCGGACCTTCTCAGGGTCCATACTCACTCCCTTGGCACTGATGATGTGCCCCAGATACAACAACTCCTCCATACCTAGCTCACACTTGGATTCCTTGGCGTAAAAGGACTCCTCAGCCAAGATACCCAAAATTGTGTCTAAGTGGGCTAGATGCTCCTCCCATGACCTACTGTAAACCAGAATGTCGTCGAAGAAGACCAATACAAATCTCCGCAACTGAGAACTGAAGACCTTGTTCATGGTAGCCTAAAAGGTGGCGGGTGCATTGGTTAGACCGAACGGCATAACGAAGAACTCGAAGTGACCGCAATGGCACCTGAAAGCGGTTTTCTCAATATCCTGCTCCCTCATCTGAATCTGGTGGTACCCTGACCTCAAATCAATCTTCGTAAAGAAGATAGCACCGTGCAACTCATCAATCAACTCATCAATGCGTGGTATCGGGTACCTGTTCTTAATCGTCCTCTTGTTTAGCTGGCGGTAGTCTATGCACATCCGAAGTGACCCATCCTTCTTCTTCACCAATACAACCGATGAAGCAAAAGGTGACTTGCTAGGTCTAATGTGTCCCATGGCCAATAACTCATTGATGGTCTTCTCTATCTCATCCTTGAGTCGTTTCGGATGCCTGTAGGGTGTAATCATAATGGGCTTTGCGCCCTCCTCCAACTCGATAATATGATCAGTGCCTCTGTCTGGGGGTCTGCCAGGTGGAATGTCGCTAAACACTTTGGAGTGTTTAGTCCTCAATATCTGAATATCTGGATGATACTCACCCTTCTGCTCCTCTTGGTGTGTTGACAATAACATACACTCCGCAGCCCAATCGACCATATCATGACGAATGAGTCTCTCCATCCGCCTGTACGAAACCATCCTCAGATTACTGTCTCTAATGGCTTTGATGACATGAGGTCTTGCATTAACCTTGAACTTCATCTCCATGTCTCGCAAATTGAGTGTGAACTCGCCCAAGTCGTGAAGCCATGCCATCCCTAACACCACATCAGTATCTCCCATATTAACAACATAGAATTCAGTCTTAAACTCATAGTTGTTCAACCGCATCGGAAGATCAGTAATCTTTTTGTCACATTTGAGGGTGTACCCATCAGCCACCTTAACTCGGATACCCTCAAACTCCTCTGTCTGTATACCACATTTCTCTACCAACCGTGCATCAATGAAATTATGAGTGGCACCAGTGTCGAGTAGAGTGATTACCTTCTGACCGGCTAGGAGCCCGCGAAGTCTAAACGACCCATCTCTCTGAAGGCTAGTCAAATGTGCCTCTTGTAGCTTCCTTCCTCCTTCGTTCTCACCCTCATTTTCGGACCTGTCATCATCTGAATGCTCAGAATCAGCTTGCTAGTCTGACAGATCAGATTGCTCTTCCCCCTCATAAAACCATTCCATCTGATTGTTTTTAACCTTGGGACGAAGAGGACATACATGTTTTTCATCATAGGGTGCCTTGCACCAGAAACACAATTTTTTCTTCTGTAGATCATTCAGTGTTTCTCTGTCAAAGGGTTGTGCATTTTGTCTCTTAGGATCGGGTGGATCCCTCTTCCTATCAAAGGGTCTATCTCTATCGAAAGATCTATTCGGCCTTGAGTTTGGCGTGGAACCCGAAGAGAACCTGCTGCGAGGTGCTGCATGCTCCATACTGCGTGCCTTCCTCATTGCCTCCTGAAGGGTGGGAGGATCAAATGCCTTGACCCAACCTCTCATCGGCTCGTATAACCCCTCAGTGAATAGAATGACAAGTCTCCTCTCTGAAATACCTGTCACCATGATTGCCGTTTTCTGAAACTCCCCAATGTAAGCATCCAAACTGCCTGTCTGTCTGAGCTGTGCTGGCTCTCTAAAGTAAAGTTCTGGATCCTTTTTATCAAATCGCTCAATGAGCCTGCCAGTGAAATCCTGGTAAGTAGTAACCCGATGATGACCCAGTGTGTACATGCTGTGATGCCACCAATCATGTGCCAATCCATCAAGGTGTAGCGTGGAAAATTTAATGGCCTCGTCCTCCTGCATAGGTCTCAAATATAGGTAATTGTCTAACTTCTGTACCCACGAACTCGCTGAATTCTTATCCGAGCCATCAAAATAAGGCAAGACAATCTTGCTCACTGCATGCTGAAGATCTCTGTTCACCTGTGGCGGTTGTTGGTACTGATGAGCTCTGCGCTCAAATCTACCCCCACCTCTGGGCTTATGCACATCCGTAAACTCATGAAATGTCAACGACTATCTAATCTCAGGGGACAGAGTAGAATACTCTCCAAACAATCTGGCACGTTTGCCACTGAAGTACCATGCTGTGGATGAAACTTTGTATGGTGACCCTGTTGCTCCGCTTCCGGAGTCGGTGGTGCCTCTCTACTAATAAAGGTAGGTTGTCCAGGCCTATGCTCGTGAACAACCGGTGACAACTGCGGTCGTGTAGATATCTGTGGCTGGTCTATGCCTCCCGAACCACTGGACTGCCCTATTTGAATGTAATGCTGGTGAGGCGGAGTATACTGCCTTATGGTACCTATCAGCTATGACATCATGTCTATCATATTGTCATGTCTACTCCTGTATTCTGCCTCAGTCATCTCAGCATTTTCCTTCTCTTTCCCTGAATCTCTAGGAATCTCTTGATCTGCCATGAGTGTAGTCACACTGTTTTCACTGCTGCAAGGGCTAGACCTGTGTATACCGAGAATCCCTGATACTGTCTCACCTTCTGGAATAGGTGGACCTGTCCAATCCTCAACTCTGCCTGTTCCTATACCCTTAGCATAATGAATGATGTCTCTACTCATGAAAAAGCAACCAAAAAGCACTCTGTAGACTGAAAAGGCAACTGAAAAAGCACAGGATGGTAGGAAAACTGTGCTCTGATACCACTGTAAGAAACCTGGTGTTTCTCAACCCGGTCACTGTCTAAGAAACTGTGTTTTGTTTTGATTTTCTGATTTTTTTGTGTTTTTCGATGGTTTTTGCAATAAATGATAAATTGCGATTTTGCAAGGAACTGACTGGAAAATTTATATAAAATACTAGATGCTTAAATAATGCAAAATAAAGATCAAAGCTCATTGCTAGATAGTTTATTCACCATGCTGGATAGTTAGAACTGTGAAAAATCGATATGCAAACAAAAAGGCAACAACTTTATTAATGAAAAACTTGGTTATTGCAGCCACCTTGAAATGAAGAAGAATAGGTACGGCTAGCTTCAGAACACGAATCTCCAAGCTCAGAAACAACGAAACAGCTCTAGACACCCTAGGCGCCAACTTTGCAAAGGACAGAAGGTAAAAAGGCAAAGCGATTTCCTCTAGAGATAAAGTACGCCCTTTGCTGGTACAGAAAAGTATGGCCTAGCCAGCAACAATAAATATGGTACGGCCTCTAGAAGAATGTGCTTGAACTCTGTGAAATGTCCTCTGATAAGTCGCCACCATTAACTGATGAGAAATCTCTGCAAATCCTTCTTGAATCGAATCAATAAGCTCAACTGCAACCTCTGTATGAAGTCACTGAGTATGACAATCTTCAACTGGTATTTCACAGTCTCAGTATGCCAGATCTTGAAGAGGGAACGTTCTCCAAAATCAATTGTCTGCTGAAACCCTAGGTTTTGCAAACTCCAATGCTCAGAGCAAAATAAGACAAATTGAATAATCATAACATAAGAGTTCGATTTGTCTTGGCAGTCAATATATACCCTTTCAAAAATTCGACCCAAGCTTCTTTTTAATAATCATTTAAATAAATGATTAAATTCGCCCTTTTCTTAACTTAGGAAAATATTAAATAAATGGCATCCCACTTTAATGAATAAATAATTATTCATTATAATAAATATTTCACTTTATTATAAAGTATTAAAAATACTTCGTAATATGCCATTAAATCATTAATATTTAAATATATTAATAAAGTGACTTTATAACATAAAGTCAAAATATCAATTATTTAATAATCATTAAATGCTCCATTATTTTCCATCTGACCATCAAACTGATGAATTGGGTTGACTCTGAGCTAACCAGCTGAACCAGGTGCCCTACCCAAAATAGCAGCTTCCGCCTGCCTGACTTACTATAAATAGTAAGTAACTGAAAAACCTCTCTGAAAGATTCTGCGAAGGCCCAACCTGAATCAACTGAAAGAAAGAAGCTCCTGAACACCGGGTAACTGCCTCAATTGATCCTCTACACATATCTGTCAGCCTACGAGGACTAGGATGATAGGCTAACCACATATCCAGCTGCGCTGACTAGGATGGGGACATCACATGCTTCTTGACGGAGGGGATTTTCAAATGGCGAAAAGTGCAAAAAATATTCCAAGTCTGGAAACATTTCACTATGTAACGTGGGAGATACTTGCGCAATCAACGTGCAAATCAACTTTTACAGTGTCCGTACATGTGAAAATGGTAAAATATAGTCATACATCCACACCAGCAGCTGTAGTGCTTCTACATGGACAACTCAGCAGCCGGTATGGTGTTCGCAGAGCGTGTAATGGAGGAAAATCATCAAGCAGAAAGCATATTTGCGCCCCTATAGCCCAAGGGCGCCCTTCTTTTTGGAGGCTCAGATCTTGTTGCATGTGTTTGTAAATGGATTCAATCTCTTCAGAATTAGCCCAGTTTTCCGACGAGCTATCAAGCGAAGACGTACGTCGTACAGAACTCTAGTAGTTGATGTCAGAAGCTGAGGCTACAAGGAGGATGCATGTTAGAGAGGACTATCAATTTATGGTTTCTACACCCCTGTAGCTCAGGGGCGCCCTTTAATTTAACCTCTCAGATGGATGAATTTGCAGATGGGGTCTTCCTGAGATCTTCTCTAATCTAGTCCAGCTTCGCAACACATTAGTTCGCAAGGTGATTTGACATTCTGAGGAACCGTGACAGAGGTTCTATCAAGCACATTAATCAAAGGGTGGAGAAACGTAGCAATACACACCTGCACTTCTATAGGCCAGGGGCGCCCAACCTTTAGGCCTGCCAGATGGGGTTTTTAGCATTCACAGTCTTCACGAGACGTGCACAATTACTCTAGCTATACAATGAGTCCAGTCGTCACCCTCCGTGATTTGGCAAACACTCGTACATGCGAGGTCATTGTGAGAATGTTGAAAAGTGAAAGCAACCAGAAAATGGCTAAGTATGGAAAATACACATCTCCTTGAAAAAGGAGCCCTTCTTGTTGAGGTCTTAGAAGCAATTTTCTTGCTTCGTCACCTCCAGATACATCTCTTGTAATTTGATCTAGCTACGCAGAGAGACAAACAGTGCGCGAATCGAAGCACTCCAACTCCCGGTGTCGGGTGTCAAAGTATGGCATCTAGATGAAAGTTACAATTTTTTTTTTTAAATGGTGTTTGCACCTTCACAGGCTAGGGGTGCCCTTGCATTTTGGGGTTTTAATCCAGCATTCAGGCCTTACACATGTAGTCATTGGGTGCATAATTCTTCCACCTATGCGATGGATCCAACGTTCGGTCGACAGGAGTCATCATTCACCGGCAACGGTAGATTAAAGCGTCAAATGGCAAATCAAAAAAATGGCTTAAGTATGTAATTTCTTACGAAATGACATATCTCCTTGAAAAGGCGCCCTTCATTTAGAGGCACCAGATTTAGTTTTCTAAGGTCACAACATCCAGCAAGTATTTCATCGGTTTTGATCTGGCTACGTGATGAGTCCTTCAGCTCAGCTCCAACATCACCCGGGCGTCCGAAAATTAGGGTTCAACAAAGGCTGTTGTGACGTTTTCAACAAGGTACAAAATAGGAAGCTAGCAAAAAATCTCAACTTTTGGAGATGGACGCCTAGAAAGTCAAACTTTGACTTTTCAAAATCATGAAAATATTCTAAGGCAACCCAGAAGGAGAGATTTCAATTAACTCAAATAAAATAATATTAAATTTCAATTCTCGCATGTCAGCTATGCAAAGGGCGTATTTCTTCAATATTTTTAATATTGGCACCTACTTTGAGACTCGTTGAGTTTCGCATGCTGAGTTGAACTGAATATTTTAATATCTTTTGAGACTTCAAGTCAGATACTGTTGCGCGAGGTGGGGTCCAAACAGATAATTTCCTTCCAGATTAGGGTTTTCTACTTGCAGTTGGCGCCATAAACCTTAAATTCTTTATTACTTTGCATTTAGGCGTTCATTTCTCTCACGACAAGTTGAGTGCAAATGAGTTTTCTCTTGTGCGAGCACCATTTGAAGGCACCGCGAGAATTGTTTTTTAGAATTCCTTATAGATACAGGTCCAAAATAATCAGCAACCTTCAGACAAACATAGGCAAATTTCTACAGAAGCAGAGAAAACAAACAAACAAAAAACTTCTATCTTCTGTCTTAAATTCTTCTATTCTCATCTTAGGTATTCTTTGCATGTCCAAGAATCCAACGAATTTTGACAGTTTTAATCATCTGGGTTGGTTGTGCAGGACTTTCTCTACAAAACCCATGTGTTAGAATTTTTCAGAAAAAGTTTCCTCGAAGCTTCAATTCTCGAAGTTTTGCTTTTCTCAACTGAAATTCCTTTGCATGGTGGAGTAAAAGTCAATAATTGTCAAAGACAGAGCATTTGGGTTCGTGTATTTCAACATCAACAACAATACCCATGTCATAGATTATTTCGTGAAAATTGCCTCGTTATCTCTATTCTAGAGCACTATGCTTTTTTCTGGAATTCTCTTTGCATGCGGGCCTAAAACACATTTTTTTCAAAATCTATTAATTTGGGTTGTCGTAGAATTCAGTTCTGCACAAAACCCATGTTCCAGATTTTCTCGGAAAAAATTGCCCTCATAGCCTCTCAGATCTCGAATGAAAACCTTTTTGCATGTGGGCACAAATCTCACTTTTTCACAATTTTGTTGATTTGAGTCATCTTAGAATTCGATTCTACACACAACCGACGTCTCAGATTTGTGAAAATTTTCTCTTCGATAGGCTATTCTTAGCCTCATCTGGAGTGTTTTTGGCTTTCTGGAGAAGTTGTCAGAATATAGTCATGTTCATAGTCAACAGGTGAGTTTTTTCAGAATGCAGTTCACACAGACTGAATTCAAGACTAAGTCAATCTTAATTCATGATTTCATCAAAAAAGCTGACACCGATTTGTATCAAGCACATACAGAAGGTTGGCAGGCATAGTCACTCAAGTCCACATGGTTTCATGCCTCGTATAGCTGATTGTCTTCCAAGGCCAATTTAGAGGGTTGGTACCCTTGGGATTCTACGTATGTAGCAAGTTCATTTGCATTTCTCACAACCAGAGAGTTCGCAGTCAAACTTCGTGGTTTCATCATGCAACACTCTTCCATAGAGAAAAGCGTGAAAAACATGAGAAGCATCAAGCTGCAGAAGAAACAGTGGCTATCACTTCAGTTACGGAGCCACCAAAGTTACCAGTCAGTGAAGTGCCAGTTTAAGTGTGCAGAGATTTCCAGGTTTGCTTGAGTTGCTGACAAGTAGTGAATTGACAGTTGAGACATGTGACGACCGTTAGATAATGATGCAGTCAACAACCTCGTGGAGGGGTTAATTGGCCAAGATCAAGGCCAGTGAACTTCAGTTCAAGACGTCCCACCTTTTCCAAGATAGGCATTAGACACAGGAGTCAAACTTGATGCTTCTTTCCGAGTTAACTCGTTGTTCCACATTGTACGCTATGTCTTTCTTGGAAATATCTTTGTATAATTGGAGTTACTAGTTAGTTTTCATTTCAATAAGGATGTGCATGCTTGCACATTGTCCATTTAGATTAGATGTACCGGTTAACTGATGGTAGCTTTCCAGTTAACTGTATAGTTTCCTTTATTAGGGTTTAGCAATAAAATCTTGCATGCATTGCAAGACTGTAGTTGACTCAAGGTGATTTTAGGGTTGCCTACACCTTTGATGTCTATAAATAAGAGCTCTTTGCTTGTTTGTAATTAAATTTTGCTTGTGATAGAGAATTGTTGCGCTGTCGGAAACATGCCTATTCTCAAGATTGGTTCACCCTTGTAAATTAGAAGTTTTGCACAAGAGAGTAATATATGCTGTGCCGCCGTGCCTGTAATATTGCCTATTTTGTATCTGTTCACGAGTATTGGTTAAGATGATGAATTGTTATGCCACTTGGGTTTTGTGCAGTTATTATGGTGAATGCTCATCTTAGTTAAATGGGGTTGTGTTGATGCGTGTTTTGTGACACACCCAACACTCTAGAATAAAGTGTCCATAGACACTCTATCCTCTCTTGAAAAATTACCTCATGCTAAGATTGCAAGACAGGTCACACGGCAATTCCAATGTTTCAAAATTGGGGTGTGGACAAGCTTTGTGGCCGTTGTGATTTGCTGGTAACCCAAGGGAATTTACTTCAGTAAGTCACTTGAAAGCAAGGGATTGAATGCAGTGTTGTAATTTTTGGGACTTTTTCGATTTTGGATAAAAAATGAAAAAAAGAAGGGGTGAGAAATCCTATACTAATCCTACGGAACTAGGAGACTGTAAAGATCGAATGGAACTAAACAAAACCATGCTTTGCCTCGTCACATAAAACGACAACTATACAAAAGCAGGTGCAATCTTCTGGGATCTGTGCTTAATATTTTCTACTACAAATAATACCATCAATTGAACAACATTATTTGAAGTAAACGTTGAAAGCATCCACATTAGAAGCTCAGTCTAACTTTACACATCAAATGAAAAGCATCCATTTGAAGAAAGTATGAGCTCAGTTACATCAATCTTCACTATCAATCTTTCGTTCCACTAATAAATAAATTTCTAATCTAGAAGAATTCTATGAGAAAGAGAAAATATGTAACCATCCACCCATTTGACAATAAAGATTTCAAAGCATCTCATGCATTTATGAATTTCATCATCATAATAGTTTTCACAACAATTTCATAATACTCTCCTCTTATTTCTAAACTTAAATCTCTAAACTAATTCTTCTAACTCCAAAATTGTAAATTCTAATCCTTTGATAATAATTCCTCTAATGCCTTTCAAATGAAAGTGGAGGGGTACTTATAGAATTCTCAAATACAATGAACGGCCGAGATTAAAACAAGATCAAGGGCCCAGATTTAAACAAGAAAACCCTAATTAGGGTTGCTGAAATATCAACCAGTTGACAAGCAAATGAGTCATCCATTGAGAGTTGCATCCTTATCCGCTTCCGCAATGTTCCGTCCGATGAATTTAGACACAATGGCGCCAATCTCATCAATGGTAATTTCCGGCAAGCCATTAACTTTGTACTCGAACAGGTCTAAACTGTCCGCACAATCGGCAAAGGCAACTGTCCACTCTGATTCATGTTGCACGAAAGTATTCCGGACAGTCAAGAGGTCAAATGCCTTAGTCAAATTTTCTCCCAAGATTGGCATGATGGAGAAAACTTTTTGGACTTCCTTTTGCATACTACCCGACCACAAGTCATTTTCTCGGACGATGTCCTTGTCCAACACATCTACTGCCATATGGAAAATATTGTTCTGGATACCCTTCACTTGCTCATCAATTCTGACACTTTCCGCCTTAGCCTTTTCCAACACTTCCCCACGTGAGACCAATGCACAATACCAATTGTTGAAGTCGTATGCCGCTCCAACTGCAATAATCTCCTTGTCGACCAGCCTTTGCTTAGGGATTCTCCTTATGTCTTGGAGACATGGAATGATTCTATCCTGGATGTCCTGGAGTCTGTCCCATGCTTCTGCCAAGTTTGTAACTCTTGTGAGTAAGGAAGAAGTCTTCCCATGAGCATGTGCCAACTTTTCCACGATTGCCATTACTTCTCCCTCTTTCCCTGCCATCCATTCCTTTGTTTCTTTAGCAGTAGTTAGTTCCTTCTCAAGATTTTCTGCCGGCTCCTGTGATGCATTTGGGAGTAAAGGGGCTGATTGGTCACCTTGGTTGAGTGGCCTTGTCAAATGCCGGATATATTCCTTTAGCGGCTCAACCTCCATCTTATATTCTTTTTTCTTTAAAGTCTCCTTTTCTAACCTGGATTTGATGGTAGAAACGGAGTTACCCAGGTCTTCTACTTCCTGTTCTTTCGTTGATGGACCAATGTCAATGACCGTAATGGCATACTCAGCTGGAGTAATCTCATCCCGTGGCTTCTCAATCATCGCACCTGTAATCTACATAGTACGATTACCAGTCTCATCTCTTTGAATGGTGGAGAATTTCTTGGCCGGTTTCCTCGTATTAGCTTGTTCCAACCTCAGCCAAGAAATCCGTATATCATCCTCTTCTGGCATCTCGACCGGTACCTTGACTTTAAGCCTTTCCTTCAGCCAATCTGGGATTGTCGGCTGCTCAACTCCATCATCCTCATATTTTGGAATATTTTCCATGTCTTGGATCTCTTGCATTGACGGGTCCTCCTGAATGCCTTTGAGGGCTGAAATCATTCTCTCTTGGAAGTGGCCTCCCATGACATCCAAATCTTCATTCGACTCACAAATTTCCGTGCCAGTTGGAGAGTGATGAAAGTCATCCTCAAGCTGCATGGGTTCCATGTCCTTTTCAAGAACTGGCGAAGGAACTTTGATGTGTCCCCATGATTCTTCGTCCATAATCAATAATTGCTCTACATTCCTGGATGTGGCTGAGTGAAGGGGCTTAGAATTTTTCTGGATTAGTTCTTCACTTATCGCCTTTTCCTTACCCTTTCTCTTTTTCTGGTTGGCGGGCTTGTTGGTTGAAAATTTTATATACTTGGGAAAGCGTACAAAATTGTGGTTTCAGCCACAGTATGTGAGATAAAACTCTCCTAATTAAGGGAAGGCTCCCCCTTTGCTTTCTATTTTAACAATTTAGAAATTAACTTTAACTATAAATCTATTCTAAATCTGGGTGAAACTTTGTCTTGTTCTCTTATTTCAGAAAAGAATCACAGCTGAAAGCATAAATGATTGATGAAGTAAACAAATAAAGAAGCAAAGTTTCCATAAAGGCACAAAGTCCTCCGTTGCTCCTCCGGGACGGGAAAACAAATTGAAAGCTCAAAGTCTTTGACAACTTACTCTCTTATCAACCTTTTTAGATGATTTTCTGGTAACCAAGTACAATATGTAATAGCTCAAAGTCTAATTACATGATGCACTTTTTATGCACAAACATATAAAATAAAAACAACACAAAGTTTGCAAGTTACCCCCTTTGCTTGAGCGTTCTACAATAGCTTCAAACGTGACAAACAACTCAAAGTCTG
Source organism: Sequoiadendron giganteum (assembly GCA_007115665.2). Classification (NCBI taxonomy): domain Eukaryota; kingdom Viridiplantae; phylum Streptophyta; class Pinopsida; order Cupressales; family Cupressaceae; genus Sequoiadendron; species Sequoiadendron giganteum. Next base: position 519,337,765 of record CM021102.1, read on the forward strand.
CAGTATCAAATCTGAAAAACCAATCTAAAACTCCAAACGCAATAAGCAGCTCAAAGTCTGCAAAATTCAGCTTGAATCCCTCTTGTAAAACACCACAAAACTCACAATCAATATGCAAAAAATGTCGTCACATAACACCTTGAATCAACACAAAGTTTGAAAGCAATTTGCCTCTTTAATTGACTGTAATTTGATTTACATCTAAGCTCAAAGTCTTAGAGTGGACATACAAACTGGTAGAGTTTTGTTGCATTGCCGAAAGATAGATATTACAATAGACCCCCTCAAGTATTTATAGGAGAGAAGCCTTGAGAAAAAGGTGGGAGGATCCCAACAAACTTGAGAAATTCTCTCAACCACTTACTAACTGTAATTGACTTATTCAACATTACAAGCCCTATTGTAATTTGACTTGTAATGTAATCACATGTAATTACATTTTACAACTTTGCAAGTGATATGATTACTTGCAATTACAATTTTCCATTTTACATGTAATTTGTCAAAACTAAATTACAAGTACATAATTGAAACTATTCTAAGTGTCCGAAGACACGACTTGAACTACATCATCCTTGATTGGGTCTTCATGCTGCTGTTTGAAAAAAATTCTTCCATCTCTGTCTTGAAAGCATTCTATGCTCATTCATGTCACCTGTTCAACTCCTTGTGTGGCTTCGTCATGTTGTTGTTCTTTCTTTATATCATTCTCTAGCCTTGGAATTTGCTTGAAAAATAAGGCCTACGGCTTATATTATTGATTTGGTAGGTCATGTGTGCAAACAAGACTAACAAGAATGAGACAAAGGGGCTGCAAAAGTGAGACCAAAGCTCAATTTCGGGTTTTGGAAGGCTGACTGCAAGTTTTATAAAGCGCAAGGTAGGAAAAATAAGAAGTCATTGCAAATTTCAATTTGCAACTTCAAACTTGCAATTTTAATGAAAAATTCCGAAATGCTATTGGATAATAAAAACCCGAAATTAGGTCAAAGCCCTATTTTGTAAAAATGGCAATGAGGCTGAAACGGAGATGAGCGTGAATGAGTGAGGTGAACTTGGTGAAGACAAATGGAAGTGGAAAATGGCTAATGGAAATGGAAAAGATGTTCCTGCTGAAATGGTTCTTGTGATAATGACATTTGAGATGCAAGGCATATGACATTCCATAGCTGAAAAAGACGTTTTTTGACAATAACGTGTTCTCTAGAAGTGAGACTCCACAAATTTCATTTTAAGCCATATTGGATGACACCTCTTAGGGAAACTGTGATTTTATTGTAGAGTAACACATTTTACTTAAAAATATTTTATGAGACAAAGACATTTTGGCTGAAATAAGACATTTTTTGACATTTCGAGCATGAAGAAAAACAGCCTCAAGAACAAAAATGCGTTTCGCATTTCTATCACACTAAAATGTTTTTTGACTAAAAACTTGCATTTAGAGACAAAAAAGACACAAAAAATCAGTCAAAGGAAAGACGCCAAACAAAATCGCGATTCAGCTTAAGAGGAAACCCATTTTTTTTAGAATCTTTTATAAGACACAAACACTTTTTTGCCAAAGAGAAGATACAACTTGGTTAAGAGAAAAAATGACAAAAGATAAAGGAAACAAATCCATACCTAAAAATGAGAAGCCCAAAAACGGAGAGAAAACCCTAGATATTTTGCACAATCTTCAACAAAAATGAGAGCCTTAATATTCAAACTGAGAAGTGATTCTAGCTGAAGAATTTATGTAAGATCCACCAAAAGAGGTAAACAATCAAACTTGTTTGTTGATTGCTTTCTTTTTTCTTTGTATAATGTTTCACCAGGCACTCCAACCGTCTCCTTTCTCTGATTGTTTTATTTTTTAAACAATCAAACTTGAACACAAACTCCTCTTCAAAACTTGGGCGAATTTCTCCAATCGGTTATTTTGAGCACAAAGACAAGGAAAAAAAACACAAAAAAAGACCTAAATCGGGTTTTTGAAAGCTTTCAGCAACTTGTCTTTTTTACTCATGAGAAAAATAGGAACTTTTGGCTCACTTAGCAATTTTATTTTCAACACTAAAGCCAAATAGGAACTTTTTGATCACTCAACAATTTTATTTTTGTCAAAGAGTCAAAAATAGGAACTTTTTGATCATTTAACAATTTCACTTAAAGCACCAAAAGCAATCGGACCTTTTTGAGACTTTGACAATTTTACTTAAAGCAAAATCGGAACTTTTTGGAACTTTAGCAATTTTGCCTTGAGACTTAAAACTTCCTATTTTGCTGAGTTGCCTTAAAAACCCGAATTTGACCAAAAACACAAGAAAAATGACTCAGAATTTTACAAAAACGGAAAGGGGAGCTGATGAAAGGATGCCCAAGGGAATCATCAATTGAAATATAAAGTTTTCTAACCTCAACACCTCGTGAAACTTGCTTTAGAGAGAAAAACTTCAAATTTTTTGGTAGGTTACCCCAATTTTTGCCATGTCAAAAATTGAGGACAACAACTGGCTTCGACTGGGAAATGACCTTTATGAACAAAGGTTGTAGAATCCAGAATCTGTAAGTGCCTTAGTAATTGGGTTACGGAGTCAAGCAACAAATAACATAAAACGACAAAAAGGATGACGTGACTGACACAAAGCAAGCCTACGAAAACATGACACAAAACTTGTGCAAATGCACTTATTGAAAAGATTAAAACCTACCTGATTAAAACTAGCCAAAAATGGAAGCTTCTCAAACGAAACCGTTAACTGGTTCTGCAAAATAGCTGCCTCTCTGCAACAACTTACAGTACCGTGCATGGTCACAAGGAACTTTGCATAGATGAAGCACAAGCAATGGTACCAAAACTTGATGTAGTAATATTTTCAAGAGATGAACAAATTCACTTTTCTCTTGAGATGAATCATATGTACTGCTGCTCCATAAAGGGCTGATGAACTCAAACTGCTTTTGCTGAATTGAAAATGCTTTCTCAACTTCTTCTTCAAGTATAGCCTCATGCTCAGGTCCAAGTGAAAATTTTGTCTTTCTTTTAGCTTCCAACCAAGAAAGATGTGTGATTGGACATCCTCTTGATCGTACAAAAACTGAATTCTTGTTATCAGTTGTAACTTGAACAACTGGTTCGTCAACCATGACAACCTCATGCTGCTCCAAATGATCTCCTTCATGCGATTTAGATGAAAAGATGGTTGTATTGCATTCCTCAGTATGCTGTTCACAAACTTCTGATTGAAGAGAATCATCGACAATGAGCAAAACTCTTCTATAGTATTCATGAAATGATCTTCATCAAGTTCTGGGGTAGGTCTCTTATGCACAATATGTCCAAGTTCATGACCTTGAAACATGAAAGCATTCATTTCAACTTGACTGGAACCTTCATGCATGCTCATCTTTTCATAGCTGAAAACATGATTGTCTTCTTTAGAAAAATGACTTTCATCTTTCTACTCTTCATCAATGGCTTTTTGAGACTACATAAACCAGATTTGGGAGTCGCCAGCTATGTCTGCTTCATTTTCCCGGAAGAGAATAGCAAGATCACTTGAATTGGATTCAGGATGCTTCACTGTCGTGCTTGCTGATGATGCCTTAATAACATGCTTCTTTGGTGGTGAAGATAAATTTCCCTTGCCCTCAACAACAAAATTATGAGCAGCAAGTAAATATGGCCTTCTTGGAACGTTTTCATGAGGAACGGAGAACACATCTTGAGCTAGTTTCCTTTTAAGAGCAAGCAGCTCGTTTGCCAACTTTTGTACCATGGGATTCGTCCTTGTGCTAGAGGAAAATGAATCCAAAGAAGAAGAACCACTTGGTTCTATCCTTATCTGCCCACCAAGAATGAGATCGTCTTCAATTTTTGTCACCAAGGTTTGCGCAGCTGCGAGAGTAGCGGGAGCTGCTCTTCTCAAAAGAAAACCGACTTGTGGCCCTTGAGCGTTGGCAAAGAAAGACTTCAAATTCACAGTTGTGGGTTGAGCAACAGCTGGAATTCTTCGTTTCAACTTGTTGAATTGTGCAATGAACTCGTGCATAGGCACATAAGAGGTCTTTTTCAGCTGAGTGAGTTGGGCCAACTAAGCATGAGCATCTTCAAGAGGTCTAAACCTTTCTTCAAACTTAGCTATGAGAGTAGCCCAATTTGTGATGGTTTGTGGTTTGAGATGGTAAAACCAATCAGCAGTCTTGCCTTGGAGAGTCTCGATGAATAGCCTTACTGATACATCTTCATGTTCAACACCAAACACACCACATGCAATGTAGAAAGCAGCAATGTGTTCATCAAAGTGTTGTTGTCCATCACGGAAGAACTTGGGAAAATTCTTTCGTGAGCCATCAGGTAGAGCATGTAGAGGAAGAGTTAGATTCAATGGACCAAAAACATTTCCCCAAGGACCCTGGATAGCCATTTAGATGTCCTTGGTGAAATCTTGAAAAACTACATAAAAGTAAATTACAATGAAAAGGGGTACTGGTATACTTCAAACAAAAGCGTGAGGCTTTTGAATGCGTATTGTATCTCCAGCGGAGTCGCCAAAAACTGTTGGTTGAAAATTTTGTATACTTGGGAAAGCGTACAAAATTGTAGTTTCAGCCATAATACGTGAAATAAAACTCTCCTAGTTAAGGGAAGGCTCCCCCTTTGATTTCTATTTTAACAATTTAGAAATTAACTTTAACTATAAATCTATTCTAAATCTGGGTGAAACTCTGTCTTGTTCTCTTATTTCAGAAAAGAATCACATCTGAAAGCATAAATGATTGATGAAGTAAACAAATAAAGAAGCAAAGTTTCCATAAAGGCACAAAGTCCTCCGTTGCTCCTCCGGGACGGGAAAACAAATTGAAAGCTCAAAGTCTTTGACAACTTACTCTCTTATCAACCTTTTTAGATGATTTTCTGGTAACCAAGTACAATATGTAGCAGCTCAAAGTCTAATTACATGATCCACTTTTTATGCACAAACATATAAAATAAAAACAACACAAAGTTTGCAAGTTACCCCCTTTGCTTGAGCGTTCTACAATAGCTTCAAACGTGCCAAACAACTCAAAGTCTGCAGTATCAAATCTGAAAAACCAATCTAAAACTCCAAACGCAATAAGCAGCTCAAAGTCTGCAAAATTCAGCTTGAATCCCTCTTGTATAACACTACAAAACTCACAATCAATATGCAAAAAGTGTCATCACATAACACCTTGAATCAACACAAAGTTTGAAAGCAATTTGCCTCTTTAATTGACTGTAATTTGATTTACATCTAAGCTCAAAGTCTTAGAGTGCACATACAAATTGGCAGAGTTTTGTTGCATTGCCAAAAGATAGATATTACAATAGACCCCCTCAAGTATTTATAGGAGAGAAGCCTTGAGAAAAAGGTGGGAGGATCCCAACAAACTTGAGAAATTCTCTCAACCACTAACTAACTGTAATTGATTTATTCAACATTACAAGTCCTATTGTAATTTGACTTGTAATGTAATTACATTTTACAACTTTGCAAGTTATATGATTACTTGCAAATACAATTTTCCATTTTACATGTAATTTGTCAAAACTAAATTACAAGTACATAATTGAAACTATTCTAAATGTCCGAAGACACGATTTGAACTACATCATCCTTGATTGGGTCTTCATGCTGCTGTTAGAAAAACATTCTTCCATCTCAGTCTTGAAAGCATTCTATGCTCAATCATGTCACCTGTTCAACTCCTTGTGTGGCTTCGTCATGTTGTTGTTCTTTCTTTATATCATTCTCTAGCCTTGGAATTTGCTTGAAAAATAAGGCCCACGACTTATATTATTGATTTGGTAGGTCCTGTGTGCAAACAAGACTAACAAGAATGAGACAAAGGGGCTGCAAAAGTGAGACCAAAGCTCAATTTCGGGTTTTGGAAGGCTGATTGCAAGTTTTATAAAGCTCAAGGTAGGAAAAATAAGAATTCATTGCAAATTTCAATTTGCAACTTCAAACTTGCAATTTTAATGAAAAATCCCGAAATGCTATTGGATAATAAAAACCCGAAATTAGGTCAAAGCCCTATTTTGTAAAAATGGCAATGAGGCTGAAACAGAGATGAGCGTGAATGAGTGAGGTGAACTTGGTGAAAACAAATGGAAGTGGAAAATTGTTAATGGAAATGGAAAAGATGTTCTTGCTGGAATGGTTCTTGTGATAATGACATTTGAGATGCAAGGCATATGACATTCCATAGCTGAAAAAGACGTTTTTTGACAATAACGTGTTCTCTAGAAGTGAGACTCCACAAATTTCATTTTAAGCCATATTGGATGACGCCTCTTAGGGAAACTGTGATTTTATTGTAGAGTAACACAGTTTACTTAAAAATATTTTATGACAAAGACGTTTTGGCTGAAATAAGACATTTTTTGACATTTCGAGCATGAAGAAAAACAGCCTCAAGAACAAAAATGCATTTCGCATTTCTATCAAACACTAAAACGTTTTTTGACTAAAAACTTGCATTTAAAGACAAAAAAGACACAAAAAATCAGTCAAAGAAAAGACGCCAAACAAAATCGCGATTTAGGCTGAGAGGAAACCTGTTTTTTTTAGAATCTTTTATAAGACAAACGTTTTTTGCCAAAGAGAAGACACGACTTGGTTAAGAGGAAAAATGACAAAAGATAAAGGAAACAAATCCATACCTGAAAATGAGAAGCCCAAAAACAGAGAGAAAACCCTAGATATTTTGCACAATCTTTAGCAAAAATGAGAGCCTCAATATTCAAACTGAGAAGTGATTTTAGCTGAAGAATTTATGTAAGATCCACCAAAAGAGGTAAACAATCAAACTTGAACACAAACTCCTCTTCAAAACTTGGGCGAATTTCTCCAATCGGATATTTTGAGGACAAAGACAAATAAAAAAAAACACAAAAAAAGACCAAAATCGGGGTTTTGAAAGCTTTCAGCAACTTGTCTTTTTTCCTCATAAGAAAAATAGGAACTTTTGGCTCACTTAGCAATTTTATTTTCAACACTAAAGCCAAATAGGAACTTTTTGATCACTCAACAATTTTATTTTTGTCAAAGAGTCAAAAATAGGAACTTTTTGATCATTTAACAATTTCACTTAAAGCACCAAAAGCAATCGGATCTTTTTGAGACTTTGACAATTTTACTTAAAGCAAAATTGGAACTTTTTGGAAATTTAGCAATTTTGCCTTAAGACTTAAAACTTCCTATTTTGCTGAACTACCTTAAAAACCTGAATTTGACCAAAAACACAAGAAAAATGACTCAAAATTTTACAAAAATGAAAAGGGGAGTTGATGAAAGGATGCCCAAGGGAATCATCAATTGAAATATAAAGTTTTCTAACCTCAAAGCCTCGTAAAACGTGCTTTAGAGAGAAAAACTTCAATTTTTTTGGTAGGTTACCCCAATTTTTGCCATGTCGAAAATTGAGGACAACAGGGCTCAACTAGCTCCTTTTCCTGAGAAACACCGACATTGGAAGAATAGGACTCAACTTCACCCATCAAGTCATAGGTGAATGATATACCCCGTTGCCTCAAAGTCTGTACCCGTTGGTCTACCCACCATTGCGAGTACTTAACCACTGGCCTCATAAGAATTGTCAGGTCACCAAGCTCTGGCTCAGACCATTTAACAGGAGGAAGTGGTAGTCCCTCATCATAGCCTGGCTACATATAGACTTTATCATCATCCAGCCAGTCAGGCACACAAAAGAGTTCCGTTGTCCTAATTATGTCCAAAGGTAGTCTCGACCAAAATCTTTTCCTTACTTCAAATTCATCAGTAGCATTCGCCCAAAAGTCCTCAAGGTCGATTCTGTGCCTATATTTCCTTCCGTCCACAGCTCCAATATGATTGAGTGGATCGAAGTCACTTCTGGATTTGTATGAAGTGAATGGATACCATTGTATCTCCACTCAGGCACCTTTTGCTGCCTGCGCTGATGGACAAGATTCGACCATGTTTCCAATAAAGAGAGGAAACGTGACGACTGCTTACTGTTTTGGTCTCTGGATGCTTTGGAATGTTTCCAACTTCCTTAGCACTTCCAACAAAACCATCCTATTGGTAGGATAGATTGGCAACTTGTAAGGAGATCCCATGAATCCCTGTATTCGGATGTAGTTAAATCTAGGAAACTGGATAAACCAGGATCCATACTTGCTGATTAAACTCTTTGTTTCACGGGTGAGCCTTTGATGTGTTCCACCTTGAAGTATCCGGGTAATATACATGAGAAAAGCATCATGTACCCGGCGGAAGTGTGACTTCTCGCTCAACTACAATTGAGGATAGCAGTTATAAACCCTGAACTCCCTTTCGCCATTGCCGAATACACATTTGCAGATTAGACCGGCATATCGGTAGGTTCGAGCAAGTAAGTATATAATGTAGGAACTCATAGGAAAAGCTTTGGTCTTCTCCAAGTTGACCAATTGCTCGTGAATACTGTCATTGATCATCCTTGACCAGTTAACCATTTTTGTTCCGGAAGTTACTTCATCAATGAAGTAATACATCCAAGTCTCAAAAGGCGCACCCTGAGGATTACCCACCATTCTGTTCAGCAGCAAGACTATATCTCCATAATCTTCCTTGAAATCCGGCCTGAGCAACTTCTTAGGTACCTTCTTGGCTGTAGGTCTTGGCTTTACCAACCAGTTTTTGTTCATGTTTGTCGCACAAAGGATTCGTTTATCCTCATACAATTTCTATGCATCTTCCTTTGACTTGTAATATGTTCAATGGTATGCCGGAATTCCAAATGCCTCCTGTATAGCCAGTTCGCCTAGATATGCCAACACTCTACCATCAGGTGCTTCAATTTGTCTCTCTTCAGCATTGTAATGTAAGACACACTCCACAATTAATTTTGGACATTCGATTGCTGGTGGAAATCCTGCAGCTTGAACTATGTCGTTCCGCATCATTTTCCGTGCAATTGGCGTAGGCAAAAGTTCGTCACTTCCATACATTCTATTCCTGAATTCGTCAAAGTCGACATGGCCAAGATTGGTATCCGCAACATTCTTCCACTTGGAGATGATTTTAGACTTTGGCTGCAAACCTTTGCTGGCGAATTTCATTTTCTTTGACGATTCTCCTTTGTCCAGCATAAATCTGCAAAAGAAAATATTAAAATTTAGAATTTATTTCTGCCATTACTTCGAAACAAATATATTCCAGCCAACTTGATAAGTTAATTCTTGAAAATAGCTATTGCTGGAAATGAAAGAATTAAATCATTTCGAAAAGAGAATTCTTTGCCGGAATAGAGAAAGTAAAATCTCCCTGGCAATAAAAACTGTGTTGCTGATGAATAAAACTCGCTCTTTTCAGCCTTTACTTTGAAAGAAAAAATTACTTTCTTCACAAAACTTCTCTTGCCTTAGACAAATTTCTCTTCACGACTTCGTTTTCGAAAGAATGATTGAGAAATGAAATGCAAAACCAATTTAAGGTTGAAAGAATCGACCCATTTAGCAAATTTTAATTGTTTCCAATTAATCCAGTCTAAACTTGGCTTGCACTTCTCTTTCGAATAGTAATTTCCATCTTCAGCACCAGTCGGTAAAGAAAGTTTCTAATTTTGACGCCAGATTAGTGAAATTTTTTCTTTTCTTTCTTTTTCTCAAAATTTGCCTAGAGAAAATTCAAATTTTCTCATTAAATGGGTTTTGGAAAATAAAATATTAAAATAATATTTTATGTGTTTTTTCCAACCCATTCGTTAAAATAATTAAATCATGGTATTTAATTATTATTTTATCCAAAGGCAAATTTAAATTTTGTGTTTTCAAATTGTTTCGTGCCTCTGCCTAAAGCAAATTTTTATCTTTGTCAATCCTGCCATGATCTTTTACTTCTGGCGAATTTCCTCATTGTCCAGACATGCCATTTGATTTTTTTTAATTTTTTATAATGTCTAGACTTAGGAAAATTTTTAAATTCTTTTATTTCTTCAAGGCAAAAATCTTTAATTTTAAATCTCCAAGTATTTTCCATGCCGTTCAAGGCCTAGGCAAACTTGTTTTGTGATTTTTCACATTTACTAAGCATAGGGAAGACTTCCACTAGCCATTTGCCATTTAATCATCATATGGCGGATTTTTTCTATGTCTTTGCCACTTCCCAACACCTTGGAGCGGACTTCTTTACCTTCCATGCCATCTCCAACCTTCTTGGAGCGGACTTGACTATGGGTTGAGCCATTTATGATTTTATGCTGGGCGGACTTGCCATTACCTTGTGCCATTTTTGGCTTAGGCTGGGTAGACTTTGTCCATGTCCAAGCCACTTGACATATGGCGGACTTGATTGTGCCTTGTGCCACTTTCCGTCTTGGAGCAGACTTTGCCTATGTCCATGCCATCTCCCAACACCTTGGAGCGGACTTTGCTAGTCTCCAAGCCATTCAACCTAGGGCGGACTTCATCATGTGCCAAGACATTTTTCCATATTGCTGGGCGGACTTGGCCTATCCTCCAGCCATTGTCTTGGGTGGATTTCCATTAGCCTTAAGACATTTTCAAATTTCCTTGGGGCGGACTTGGCTTGGACTTAGGCATTTTTCCATGGGCGGACTTGGCTCATGGTTGTGCCATTTTCTTCCTTCCAATGACGGACTTGTCCAATGTCCATGCCATTTTTCTTTTCCTCATGCTTGGGCGAATTTAGCACATGCCTGTCCATGCCTTAGGCAAATTTTTAGATTTTTCAAAATTTTCACCCATTTCTATTTCCGGACCTTCTGAAGTTGATGTCCACGAAGCCATGACTTGCACACTTTCCAAAAATAGAAACTCTTCCAAAAATAGAAACTTTCTAAAAATAGCCCCTAAAAAATAGGAAGTCCAGAATTGGGCTAAAACTGCCAAAAAAAAAGTCCCTAAAAATAGGGGCTCGGGGTGGAAACCCTAAAATTTAGGAAGTGTCAGAATTGACTGAAATGACAATCGATCTTCGTCCACAAGGCCTCCTAAACACTTTGACGACGTCCGTGCACTGATTCTGGCTCAAAATCATTTCTTGACTCGGATGGCCCTTCAAAAACTCAGATTCTAAGTACCCCACCAAAAGACCAAAACGCAAAGGAAAAAGCTCAGAGGGAAAACTACTAGGGTCCCCATTTGCGATGGGGCGATGTGTGAAAAGGTCACAACAGGTTGCTGGTTTGATCATTGTTGTATGCGTGTTTCATCTATGCAATACATTGTCCCAGTTGCTTACCTTATGTTTTGTGTCCAATAAGCCTATTCAGATTGAGCAAATAGTTGTGCCACCTTGCCTTCACGTTGAGAATTTGTACCTAAAGCTTATCGTGTGATGTGTGTGTCAATAAACTTATTCAACCAAGCAAATAGTTGTGCCACCTTGCCTTCACGTTGTGAATTTGTGCTTAGTTTATTGTGTATTTTGTTTGTTTTAATAAACTTCTTCCGAGCCAAGCAAATAGTTGTGCCATCTTTCCCTCACGTTGTGAATTTGTACTTGAAGTTTATCGTATAATCACATTCCTGCTCCATTTCCTCATGCTCTGTTTTCTTGAGGAAACTGAATAGATTTAAAGTAGTTAGTTTAGTAGTTAATGATCTGCGAAACCAGAAAATCCTTAGCTGCAATGTTCTAGGTTTTCTTAACCTTGTGCCTCTTCCAGCTGAGAACAAAAAGATAGGATTTAGAATACTTTACTTTTTCACGCATATCAACAAAAGAGGGAGCTTCCCCTCCTAATTTGAAGAGCACTCATTAAGCAGTGTGCATAGTTGTCCATACTAACTTATACTCCAAAGGTGTTAGTTATTACGCCAACAAAATGTCCCAACATTTCTTTGCTTCTATTAGTGAGAATCTTGCAGAAAATGTTGTAACTTCTAAGCAAACAATTATGATTTTGACTCTGAATGAAAGTGATGACATTTCCCAAAAATTATTATCTATCTTATTGGCTAGTTTGAGGCAAAAACTATATATTTTCTGCTAACACAAATTTTCTGCCTTGTTTGGTTTGTTTTGATAAGTGTTTGTGATGTATTGGAAATATTTGATACAACAATATAATGCAGCAAAATAGGGGATGTTGCAATAATGATTTTTTAACTCAAAACTGAAATTGCATTGGAAATACATAGCTGAAAATTCCAGATTTTTATGTAAGCAATATATTGACAACCTAGTTCATAAAATAGCCCCTATTATCTAAAACAACAACACCCAAAAAATCTAGGAGTTACAATCCATAAACTCACAAGTAAACATGCCTTGAAACCCTTTGAAAATGGGTGCTAGAATGAAGTATAAAGTTTGCAGTAGTATAACAGCAGCAACAATGGTAATAAACTCCAACAACAATCACTATCACCAATCCCCACGCCTAGTGTAAAGATGCAGCCAAAACCCTTGCCTGACAACCACCTGTTTATTGAAGTTCTCTTGTAGTTCTCTTTGCTCTTAAAATAATGATCAATATATTTGCATTATTATGATATTTCATTCAAACCCTTGAGTTTTCTTTAGATTATCACTCCCAATCAGCACACTAATGATTCCCACGTGCCAATGAAGATGTCTCACACCAACAATTAAGATCTTCAATAATAATTGTTTTCAATAACTTCTGATCTGCAAATAAACCCTTGTAAAATCTGATATAAATCTCCACTTTAAAGTGCAATGTGACTTCTGAAATAAAGCCACTAGTATTTGCACAGTCAAAGAGAGGCTATGTTCTCCAAGATTGAAATTACAACGAAACCCTAGGTTTCTTCTTCAAAGCCAAAGCTTCTTCAGAATGAAGAAGTGTTGAATGATTCCAAACATAATATGAAATGAAATCCAAATCCCCTTTTATAATGTTTAATTTGCATTTGTCTTCATCTCCTTTAATTTACTTTAATTTCATTTCCTTTTTCTCTCCTTTTTGGTGCACAACATTAAAATATAAAGTATACTTTATTAATCACTTATAACTCCCTTTTAAAATAACACTTTATCACTTATTGTAAAGTATACTTTTAAAAGCATTTAAATCTCCTTTTTAAATAAAGTCCATTTAATTCATTAATGATATGCACTTAATAATTATAATATTATAACTCCGTCATTAATTATTATTTCTCAATTCCCTCTAAACCTGGGAGTTAACCATTGTATCCACTATGCATCCAACTGCCTTACTAAAAATAGTAAGGGTCCCTCTCTAACATCCACTAACTTACTATAAATAGTAAGTCCCTCAAAATGGAACCAGAAACCTCTGAATAGACTAGCCTTAGAATATACCCACAAACTGGAGAGGTAAACACTATCAACTGCCACTTGTAGAACTCCAAAACTCCCAAACTAGACCCTCTAATCCACCATACTAGCCTACAAGGGTCAAATGATAGGCTAATTCTTTGAGCTCTGATGCTCATGAAAAAGGGGATATTACAGAAACAGGTGGGAGATGCATGTTTTTCAACCCTAATTGCAAATCCATGACTTAAATGGGAGGAAACCTTTGATTTTATACAATGACAGAGTATCAAAGTTTTACTTTCCCTCTTTTTGATAATTGTGTAAATCATGTTGAAGTTTGCTCTAATAAAATAAATAGTGGTGTTAAGGTTGAAGACAAGATGATTGCCGATGAAGTTTTGAAGGGAAAGGTGATCGAGGAGTAAATGCAACCGTTCGTGAAATAGAGCAAAGAGAAATGGAGTGCCATAAACAAAGGTTGGAAGAAGGTACAGGTTCGAGACAATGGAAAAGGTGTGTGCAATCGATATTAATCAAGTTTCCATACATTTTAACAAAATTGTGGGTAAGTATGCCTTCAAATTTTCATTTATTAAACACATAAAATTTTGAATAATTCACAATTACAGTAGGTTATCTGAAAGTTATTTGAGCGAATTTAAAGATAAACCTGCTAAGATTCAGACTAAAAGCATTATGAAGTTAGTGATAGAAATTAGGGTAAATTGCTTGATTCAGACTAAAAGCATTATTTAGTAGTTTTTTCCTTGTTTTTCTGGTTTAGGTCTCAAAATTAACGAATTCTTCTTAATTTAAAATACATGATAACTGAATTGTGAAAACATTCCATTGAAAATTGGAAAATATAAACCATTTGAAGTAAATGCATGCATGAACAAAGAAAAGAAAAAAATTCATTATATTTTATAGTAATAATCTCATATGTACATGGAAATGCAAAATTCTCGTTGTAAGTTGGTATCAAAAAAAAAAAAAAGCAAAAGGGGGTTGGATGTTCAAAACACTCTGTTGGAGCAGTTGGCATATTGATAATCAATTGCTGCAATTCATCTTGGAGAACATATACCCCAGGTAGGCAATATCTTTGTGGTTGTCAAGGTTGGGAGTGTGCAGTGCAGTGAGGAAAGGCAGAAGAGGAATGATTTCCCTCTGGTGCAGAAATCGTGGGATATCCTTGGCCGTTGGGATTCCTATGACAAGTTGAGAAATGGCCACGATGGTGTCCAAATTTCCCAAGTAGTTCGGCCACATTATCATTACCACAATAGAACGAACTTCAACTATAGAAAGACTGAGGTCCAAAAGAGAAGCCACGAACCGTGAAGACAAGTTTGAATTCACCCTATAATAGGATCCGACATTCATGAAAGTTTCCCCAAGGACCATACATGTAACACCCCGCCGTGTGAACCCCAAAGGGCAACAAACACCGCACAATTTTTTTAAACAAAAAGAGAAATATTCATAAGATGAATATGTATATACATTATATGAAAAGCCATTGTGCATTTACAAAATCATCTACATCCTCTGGGGTACACGTGGTGGCATTACTAAACGTAAAACCCATACCAACCACATTGTTAAAGATAATGCCAAGAAGATAACAACAGATACACACAATCACAAGATAAAATAATGGTACATGCAGCCAACCATGAACAATAGGAAGTAGAGGATACATCATTTTATTACAATTCAATTCATAGTTTAATATTACAATAGTGGAGCATATTTCCACCGATACAACATATCATGGATTCAACCGTACATTACGTGATGCTTCCCTCTTATCAACGGGAAGAGTAAATGGAGTACAATAATGATACATAATGGAGAATAAGGTACAAAATGTGGGATAGTCTTCAACCAAGTGAATCTCTGGAGACTGCATCCGCTTCTGCATCACGAACACAACCTGGGAACCCAATGGGGTGCATAGCACGTTCCACCCGACCGTATGGACCCGAAGGTCCACCCCCCGTGCTAGGAGATGACAAGAAAGGACCCATGAACAAGACAGACAAGCAAAACGATCACAAGACCAAATCACAAGGTCAACCAAAACATGACATACAACAATCTCAACGACCACTTACAAGGTGATTGCTTCCAAAGGCATACGAAGGGAAACAAAGAATACTATGGGAGAGTCTAATCGCATGGTCATATCATGGGTTATCCTGACTGCCGCACAACAGGCACCGACCCCCATCTATGGTTATCCTGACTGCCTCTCATTAGGCGTCGGCCCCATAGGGTGACACACGCGAAACCACTAGCCTCTCATGAGGACGAGGTAGCGATCTTGCCAACCACGGCCTTCTTAGCCCACCCTTAGTCTGCGAAAGCACTAACAGCGTGGACGAGGTGTTGACGTGTTTTTTATGACGACATCAACACAGAATAAAAATGTCCAACGGTCATTCTATTCTCTCTTGATCAAAGTATTCCGCATGCTAAGATTGCATGAAAGTTCATGCGTTCAACTCCAAGGTTCCTTTAACGCGAATAGACTCAGTTGGCTGATGTGTATATGCTGGGTATTCAAGGGGACTTACGTAATTGTTCGATCTTAGTGAAGCAAATGAATGATTTGACAATATTGCTCTGACTCCTAAATTAACCGGGAAATACTGAATTAAAGGGATAGGGATAGGGATTCTACGAATCTACTTCTAAAGGGTGGAGGATGAGGATCGACTTAAACAACCTTCAAATCAAACTTTGCTTTGTCTCCTTTCGGACAACTCTGACAAAGTTGGTGCAATCTTCAAAGGATTGGAAAGGTGTTCAAATTATGACACAACATGTTCATACCATCACTACGATGCATACAGACATATGAGCCACAATTGAAGTTAAGTGCCAATACTCCAATTGACCACGCAAGGCGAACTTACCATCAATAAGCCCGCTAGTGGTATGGATGAAAGAAGATATGCTCAAATCACAGTGCCACACTCCACAATTAACGACTACTTGCATGAATTGAAAGCCTAGTTTACTCTATCTACTTGAATTGGAAAGACGAACAAGCCTTGCTAGCTACTCACAATAGAAGATAGAACCACCAAACAATGATAAATCTTTATATTATGAGAGTGTTCACAACAACTTCTTACAAAGTCCTCAATGGGAAAACTTCCTTTCCTCCTCAATCTAAGCTAACTTCTAAGCTAAATGCTATATGCCTTCTACTCTTGCTCTGATTCAATTCTTGATCTAATGTCTAATATATTACAAATGAGGGGGGATGCCCCTTTTATAGTTAGCCCATTTCAATGGACGGTTCCGGATTCAATTACAATAAAGGGCTCAGATCGAGCAACCTATGCCCTAATTAGGGTTTCTGCCCTAAAAACCGCCACTAAGGGGAGTGGGGCAATAAATGCATAGAATATTCTCCACTCCCCTGCAGGAACCATAATGAGCAATTAATGCCCACTATCTTCTTCTAGAAGATCTTCATCAAGCAGCGCGTTCCCACTGTCCTGTTCTCGGACTGCAAACTCGATCAATCGGGCCAATACCGCCTCAACCTCCTGGGCAGAAATCGGTGGAATATGGTTGAGCTGGAACTCCAAGACCGCTACCGTCTGACCGTGCCGAGTGTAAGACTTCTTCCATGCCACCAAGGCGTCCTGGGTATTCTGGATTATACTGGAGAAAGTGGAGACATTCTCAAAGTCATCCAGGACAAGCGACCTCGCAGCTGAGAAGAATGGAGCCAGTTTGTCTTTCAAGCCATCAGCAGTTATTTCCTCTGGGGCCAACTTTCTAGCAAATATGGCTTCTAATGTATTAAGGACTCCCTCCAAGATGTTACCCATTGCTTTCCTCACTCTGGCTGAATCTGCCCTTGCTGCATCGTGAAATCCACGGCCTGTGACCACCGAGGAGTACCAACTGGTGAAATCATACCTGTCACCATCCTGAATCACACCTCCATCCACCAAAGTTTGCAGAGGTATATGCATCAAAGCCCCCAAACGAAGTACAGTCTTCGTCTGATAGATGCGGGTATCGCCCCAGGCCTGATCCACCATGTCAATCCGTGCCAAAATACTTGAGGCCTGCCGATAAGCATTGGCGAGGTCCTCCATGAATTTCCTTGTCTCAGTACGAACATGGCTAACCCACTTGTCCGCTTCCGTTTCCATCTTCTTTAAATCCTCTAAGCCAACAACTGACTCCCTCGGAAGCTCTGGTGGACGTTCTACTGTTGGGTTTGCTGGTTCACCTGGACGTGCTAGACTCTGCACATATCCTATCAAGGTTTTGTGCTCCTTCTTCAATTTCTTATACTTCCCTTCCGTGCGGAGCAACTGATCCTTCAATGCCTGATAGGAGTTATCGAACTCCTCAACAATTTGGGCTCCCGTAGGACGACCCAACTCTACGGTGGTGATCACATAATTTTCAGGCCTCTCCTCGGTTCGATCACAATCCTCTCTCGGAACAGCCACCTGAAGCGTGCGACTCATCAGTCGAGATCTTTGAAAACTTCCTGGCCCTCTTCTTTTCTGGTGGCGCACTGATCCTCCTGAGGAACTCCTCCATCTCGATGGCTGGATCTGTATCATCCTCGGGTTCTCTTCTCATTCTGTCTGAAAGCCAATCCGGCACCGTCTGCTGCGGATTGCAAATGACTAGGGGCTGCTCCTCCGTTGCCTCCACCTCGTGCACTTCTTCTCTTCTTGCACTGTTCTGCTCGGGCTCATCATCCTCCACGAGCTGCGTATCTCCGGACCCTTGGGTCCCCTATTCTGTGTTTTCCTCTTCCTCCAATGTCATGTCCAACATCTGTTGGAAACGAGTGTCAGCCACTGTTTCCTCTTCTTCCTCTTGTCGGCCAGCCCTGGATGCACTGACGCTTATACTATCTGATTCTCGGATGTTGGGTTGATCCACCTCCTCAAGCTCCCGCTCTTCACCCAATCCTGCCCTCTGATCAGCAAACAATGAAATCACTCTCAAACTCGAAGACTGAGTTTGTGAGTGCATAGGTGATGCTTGTTCCATCCTCAATGGTATCGGCTGGGTTGGTACTTCTACTTGCGCTTCCGGTGTTTGAGCAACTTGTTTTCCCCTTCTCACCGATAGCGGCCTTGGGTCACCCATCAAGCTATAAGTAAGGGCGATCGATCTGCTCTTAAGTCTGCATACATGTCTATCGACCCAAGCCCTTGTGAAAGTCAACACTGGAATAGAGAGCGTGTCCAAGTCCATGATTTCTGGCTCGGACCAATCAGGTGGTGGGACCGGAGTATCCCTAACTGAACCATAGTCGGGTTGCATAACGTTGACATCCTCTTCCACCTGGTCGGGAACTGGAATGATCTCACATTCCCTAATCAATTTGAGGGGAAGCCTGGAAAACATCCTTTTCCTTATTTCAACCTCATCAACAGCATTTGCCCAAAAGTCTTCAATGTGGGCCTTGTGTCGGTACTCAACGTTCTGTATCATTCGGATGTTTCTGTAAGGATCGAAATCCTGTCTGCCTGTGTGATATGATAGATGATAGAATTGCAGCTCATCCTCTGCCTCTCGAGCTGCCTGCAAGGAGGGACACACCTCAGTGGAATTTCCCATGGCAATAGGAAAGTCAAGTCCACCCTTCTTCTTCTTTTTCTGAATCTTATCATAGGCGATCAATTGCCTAGATATTTCCAACATTATAATGTGATCGGTGGGGTACCTCGGTAGCCAATATGGATACGAAGTGAACCCCTGCAGTCTAATGTAAGTGAATTTCGAAAATTGGATGAGCCAATATCCGTATTCCTCTATTAATGCTTGTGCCTCTTTGGATATTCTTTGCTGCATTCTCCGCTGAAGGGTCCTCGTGATGTGCATTGTGAATGCATCATTAGCCCGTTTGTAACTGGCAGGGTTAGCTAGATGCAACTGTGTGCAGGCCTCATGGATTTTGAACTGATCAGGTGCACAGCCTATCGGCTCCTTGTATGTAATCCCTCGATACTTGGTCATTCTTGCCAGCATATATATCACATACGAGCTCATGTAAAAGATTTTCCTCCCCCTCAGGCTCCTGAACTATTCATCTATGTTATCACTGATCATTCTTGCCCAGTCAACACACTCCTTTCCCTCCAAGATGATCTCGATGAAGTAGAACATCCAAGGCTCGAAGAAGTAGGCCTGTGCACTCCCATTTATTCGGCTCAACATCATCATCAAGTCGCAGTATTCCTGTTTCACATCTTCGACAATTATCTGCTTCGGGAGTCTAGTGCAAGGTGGCTTTGGCTTTTGCATCCAGACTCTGTTGATGACCGCAGCAACCCTCTCGAAGGAGGTGGAGTACATTTTATCTTCCCTCTCCTTTGATCTGCATAGCATCTTCTCGGCAGTAGGAATCCCAAATGCCTCTCCGATGGCATCTGGCGTGAAGTTGGCAAGCAATTTGCCATCCGGAGAGACAATGGTTCTACGCTCCGGCTTGTAGTAGTTTGCACACTCCATGATTAGCTCTGGGCACTGAATTGTTGGTGGAAAACCAGCGGCGTAGATACCACTCTTCATGATGTTATGTGCCGTGACTGACGGTTGATGGCCTCCCAGTCCGTACATCCTAGACTTGAGTGCATTTAGATTAAATGACCCGAGGTTGGTGTCACTTAATCCTGCCAATT
This sequence comes from Sequoiadendron giganteum, assembly GCA_007115665.2. Taxonomy (NCBI): domain Eukaryota; kingdom Viridiplantae; phylum Streptophyta; class Pinopsida; order Cupressales; family Cupressaceae; genus Sequoiadendron; species Sequoiadendron giganteum. Next base: position 519,357,698 of record CM021102.1, read on the forward strand.
TAGAGACAATTGCCGATTTTGGAAGAAATGACTTGGCGAGCCCTTTGATCATTGCCTGCTGGGATGAGCTAGCCTTGGCCATTTCAGTGTTTGCAGCTCTGCTTGCGGCTCTGCTTGTTCCTGCAACATCCTTTGCTCCAGCCATTGTGTAAAAACTTTCGAGCTTATAAAGAAGCTTTTAACGACTGCACTTCTGACTGGCGAAGAAAATCACAGCCAACTATTAACTTTCAGCAATGTGGTTATTTCCTCAGCACAAAATAAATTATATCTTTTGCCTCAACTTCCGTCAACCTCAGCAACTTTCAACTTCTTCTCAACTTCAACAGCAACGAACTTTCAGCAGCTCGAACAAATAAAATCTGCAGCAACTCTTTTGCAGTTCCAAAAAAAAAACTTCCTCAGCACTCCGAGAATAAGATCTTCAGCACATAATAAATTTCTGCAACTCAACACTCTGCAGCAACTTCAACAAATAAATCCTCCAGCAACTCCGGAAATCTGCAACAACTCTAACCTTCAACTTCGAAATTGCAGCAACACACTCTCAGCTTTTCGAAAGAAAGAGTCTCGGCAAATAAAAATTTCTCCAGCACTTCGCACTTTCAGCAACTCAACACTCCGAAATAAAATAAACTCTCAAAGAATTTCCCTCCTCAACAACTTCGAAAATACTTCAATCTCTCAAGAACTTCTTCAGCAACTTCAACTTCGAAAAATGTGAGGAGAAATGAGAGAAGAGACTGTTTAAATAATTCTTCTCGCAGAATCTTGCCAAGTAATGCTGGGGCTATTTTTAGTACCTTCATCAATTCTCCACTCTCTTCGTTCGGAATCTTCTAATTCAAGCGCAGTAGTGGGCTAGTCGTCAGCCAGTCATTATGGCAGTTGCCATTAATAATGATTCCTTCCTTGTAAAAATTCGAATTTTTCCTCTTGGCCTGCCAGTTAACTCTTGGTGATTTAAACAACTTGCGAGAAAAATCACTTGATTCGGTTTAAAATCCCACTTTAAAATCTCGCAGTGTTTAATTGAATTCAACTCGAAAAATTCGTGGGAGTTGTAAATTTATTTCCAACTTTTAAAATGTCTGTCAGTTAAATCCTCGATTTCATAAAATTTGCCTTAGACATTTTAAATTCTCTCTTTGAAATATTTAACTCCGGATGATTTAAAAATCACTTGCCTGTTCAAAATAACTCATCCTCTGAGATTTAATTTCCGTTAGGAAGATAATCTAGGCAAAACGAAATTCCTCCGAAAATATTTAAAATTTCCCTTAGGAAATAAATTTTAAACTCTGTTAACTCATGGGTGCATTTTAAACGGGTTCATTTAATTTTCACTTAGAAAATACTTCATCAAGTCGTCAACCCCGTTTAAATGTCTGGAGAATTTTCATATCGTCTGTCAAACTCTTCATGCCAAGGGTGTATTTCTATCTAGTGAAATATTTATTTCACTTAGAAAAAAAAAGAAAATCCTAACATTTCATTCCTGGCGCGCTTGACCCTTGGTATTTTTTTATTTTCCCACACTTAGGAACAAATTCAAGTCACCTTTTTTTCCTTGGGCGTTTTTCATCTTATTCAATTTTAAATCTCCATGCCTTAGACATTCTTCACGTCACACACTTGATAGAAAATTTAAATCTTCACCTCCCTTAGGCGTATATTTCCCCTTGGCATTTTATTTTATTTTATTTAATTAAAAATCTCCATGCTTTTTTAAAAAAAAATCTCATCCTTTCATGGGCGCAGAAGAGAGGGTGAGCTTCCATTTGCAACGCCTTAGCATTTTTCTTCAATACTTTCACTCACCTTTGGGCGCATTTCATAGGTTGCACTTTCATCTTCATGCCTTAGACGTTTTACCAATCATCACCTTCCTTTTACCTTGAGGGCGCAAATAGGCATGTCAACTTTCAATTTTATTTTGACTTAGGCACATTTCAGCTAGGCAAATTTCGATTTCATGAAGTGGGCGCATTTCATACCCTCAACTTCTATCTTCAACACTTAGAGGAATTTTCATCACCACTTACCTTGAGGGCACATTTTGCCATGTCAACTTCCACTTTTGCCTTAGGCTTTTTAGCCTTCAATATCCTTGGGCGCATTTTCACTAGCATGCTTCCATTTTTGTTGCCTTAGGAAATTCAAGGCTCTTCCTCAAGGTGGGCGCATTTAACACCTTCTACTTTCATTTTGTGACTTAGACAATTTTCAAAGTCCTCTATAACCTTGGGCGCAAATGAGGTAATGTGCTTTCATGTGAGGGCGCATTTCCATGTCCCTACTTCCACTTCATGCCTTGGGCGCTTTTAGACTTCCTTTCCCTTTCTTGGAGGTGGGCGCATTTTGCCTAGGAAGCTTTCACTTTATCATGGGCGCATTTCACTAGTGGAACTTCCATCTTATGCCTTAGGCGTTTTTCTAATCACCAACTTCCTTGGGCGCATTTAGCATGGCGGGCTTCAAGATGAGGGCGCAAATGGAGGTGGCTACTTTCATTTCAATGCCTTAGGAAATTCTCAATGCCTTAGAAGATTTTTCAAGAGGTCTCCATGGTGGGCGCATTTTGAGGGTGGTACTTTCAAATTTCACGCCTTAGCAATTTTCAGAGTCTCCCCTTGAAGGTGGGCGCATTTTGGCCCTTGTGCTTTTGTTTTATGCCTTGGGAAAATTTTCACACACTTAGAATTTTGCTTGAGGGCGCATTTGAGAGGTGAGACTTCTGTTTTTGCCTTAGAATATTTTCTAAGTCACTTCACAAGGTTGGGCGCATTTTCCATGGGCAACTTCCATTTGAACACTTAGAAACTTTTTCATACCTCTGCCTGCCTTCGTCTTCACCGTCTATTTTGGGCAAGTCAGGCTATTTTTAGAAAGTCCCTTGATTTTCGACCCCTATAGCTCCGTTTTGCCTGAAAATTTCACCATCTGATCTTCTTTGCCCTGTGAACCTGTCTTGCCAGTTATCTGCCCTGTGAACCTGTCTTGCCAGTTATCTGCCCTGACCTGCTATTTATAGCCACCTGCTATTTATATTAAGTCCTTGATTTTTTTGACTTCAGTAGCTCTGTTTGACTTGAAACTTGCAACGCCTGATCCTGAGAACTTGAGTGTCACTCTGATGCCAACCTCGGGTGCAGACCTGCTATTTATAGCCCTGCCCTGACTCACTAAAAATAGTAAGTTCTCCGATTTCGCTCAAATTTTGCCAGCAAGTACCTTGAAGTGTGCTGATGTTGGTGAGGTGCTTCGTTTTGACAATTTCTGGATTTCACCCCCTATAAAAGTGGAAACCCTAATTTGACCTGCATGTATCCTGAACGGTCTCCGTTTGACTTCGTTCCTTCTGCATGTCGTTCTGCTTGTTGAACTGGAGTGTTAGGCGGTTGCCAGAGTGTACCTGCTAAAAATAGAAACTGCCTGAAAAGTGACTCATCCACTGCCGGATGGTTTTGCATGTTATATTGCCCGTGGGGTCTCAAGAAACCCAGAAAAACCTAGAAAACTGGTCTGCATGCATGTACTGGCTAAAAATAGTAAGTCCTCGAAATTTGATCTTCTCCGCTTGCATGTCACACTGTTGCGTAGCTGTTGAAAAACCCAGAAGGAATATCCGGACATGCGTCAGAGAACTCCGCTTGCAAACCCTAAAAATAGCCTCCCAAGGCCGAACTCTGAAAGTGATCATCTTGGTTTGCATGTTACATCACTGCGAAGGTTTCGAGAAACCCAGAAGTAATCTCCGGACATGCAATGAAGAATCATATGTTTGACCCCTGAAAATGGCTCCTGAAGCCCGAGTTGCTAAAATAGCAAATTGTCCGATCTGGCTCAAAATTTACGTGCAAGCAGCTTGATGTTACCTGAATGTGGTGGAACTGATAGAATTCCAAAATTTCAACAAAATAGCCCCAAACTGAATACTTACTAAAAATAGCAAGTTGCCGGAATACAGTGAAAATTTAATGGGACCCTGCTGGAAGCCTTCTGACTGCTGTACCAAGCCTGGATTTCAATTTCATAACTCAATTTGACCTTAAATAAGCCTGAAGGATGAAAACCCTAATTACATAGACTTAACCAATACTTCAACCTGGGTCAAACGACCGGACATCCCCAGAAGGACCAGAGAGAGAGAGACGCAAAGCCAAAAGACCAGAATGGAGCAAAAATTAGGGGGTCCCCATCTTGGATGTGGTGATGTGTGAAAAAGGTCACAACACGAGGTATCTTACTATATTAATTAATGTGTTACTACCCAAACCCACTAGTTTATTTTATTAGGTTTTCACTTGTTTAACCAACTCTTTCATGGGTTATCCTGACTGCCCCTTTGTGCGCCGGCCCCCATGGAGAGCCACCCTCTCCAATAGTTCCAAAACAAAACTCACAACAACAAGGGGTGTACCAAACATAGAAGTCACAACATGAGCGTGCGTGCGAGGCATAAACCATCTCGCTCATAGTCAAACTAAGGCAAAACAAATCATAAAACAAAGTACACCCACGAGAACATAAAATAGGATTACGATCAATGGAATACAATGGTTTAATCATGTGAAAAATTCAACACAATCGGGTTTCCCATCGCCTCTGGAAGCCTAACAACTTACCATCCATGACTATCGAAAAGAAAGTGACTTAACATTTATGGGTTCCCAACATATCTAGAACATGTCTTTTCATAAAGATTACCTCAAAGCGAAATAAAGCAAGTGGAAAATATGGACAACATGGAATCCACTAATATACATAAGAAATCAGTTCCAATGAGCACTTAGGATATAAGCAATATAATTATCTAAACATGTTCAAAGACAACTATAAATACCCATTCATTTAAACGTGATCATAATCCAATCTTATTAAAGATAATGCAATAAATAATTAAATAATCCACTATAATTAAAAGCCTTCCCATCATAATATCCTTTAAATAAATAAGAACTCTGAAAACCTATAGTATGTATACCACCAGATTTCTCTTGATTTTAAAATTCCCAGCTTGTACATTTGTTTACTTCAAAATAATTTAAATTTAAAAATATAACCTATATATATTTGTTACTTTAAAATAATAAATTAAATTCGAATATAACATGTGTGTTTACTGCAAATAAATTTAATCAAAAATATAACCTTTATGCAAATCACAAATCTAATAGTAAAGAAATTTCGTAAATAAATTTAACTTTAACTAACTTTTAATGATCTTATAAAACAAAACAGAAAAGAATAACATTCCTTAATACAAACAAGGAAATTTAATCCCAAAATACTTAATCAAATCCTTTTTAAATGTTTGATTATAGCTAAATCAAAATCTCTTTTGTTCAACTTCCAATATATATTAATAACCAGATAATAAAAAAAAAGGTAAACTAATTTACTTCTATCACTTTAATACAACACATGCAAACTTATATTTATAAATAAACATTTAATAAATCTTCATTAGCACTTTAACTCTACGCTCATTATGATATTATGTAAAATAATTTAAAGAAGACATATTCTTCCCTATCTAATAATTTCCAAATTCGCTTACTATATTGTTACTTTTGTTATATAAATCAATAGCCTCTGTTTTCTAATTCAATTACTCTTTTATCTACTAAGGCCACTTAATTTATATGACTATAACAAAGCACTTACTTTGAGATTAGCTAATTCAACAACTTCTATATTCTTAATCAATTACTCGTCTAACTTAATTTATTTAATCAAACTCCTCCAATTATAAAATATAAATAATCCTATGCTTTTCCCTATTTACTCATTTAATTTGAGTATACTAATTTTGAAATAAAAAGGTTAATTACCTATTATTAACTTAATGCTCCCAAATAAATTGACAAACTCACAACTGATTTATTCATATATATAAATCTGTATATTATATATATATATATATATATATATTATTTATCCTTTTACTTATATAACCTCTATATATATATATATATATATATATATATATTTTATTTACTTTAAGAAATAAATCAAATCCATAATAATGATGCTTATCCTACAAATATTATTTCCTTTACATATTTTCATACATATTACTTTACTCTACTAAAACCTAAAATAAACAAAAGGGAAATTATTTATTTCTTTATTACCTAAGCTTAACCTTTAAGCGTACCCTTATTTTAAATATTCTTATGATCAGAAATATGGGTAAATAAAAGCGCAGCAAATGAAGTCTTATGCGCAGAAAATCACAACGAAAGGCGCAACAATATGAGTTCATATAGAGCAGCATAATGACTTCAAAAATGAGCAACAATATCAACTTTTATGTGCAGCAAATTAATGTCTAAAAAGAGCAGTAATAGATGACAAAAAAAGTGCAACAAATTCACCATAAAAGTGCAGCAAATCATGACTATAAGTGAAGAAACTCATGGCTAAGAATGCAGCAAGCCACACCATGAATGAGCAGCAAACACATAAGTTAAAGGGCAGCAGTCCTATTATAGGCATGGCAGATGAAATCAAAGCTGTGTGAATGTTGACAGTGGTTATGATTGAGAATGGAACCTTGCATACAATCATGTATTAGCCTTGACTGCAATTAATAGCTGGATTGTGACCTTATTGTAGTCAATAACAGGAGGACAACAAAATCAAAATGCATTAAGTCAGGAGTACAGGACAATTCAACAAGAAGCCATGAGAACAGTTAAATTCCCCAAGCATATGAAGGTTGCAAATGGTATCAGGGACATTATTTAAATTTATACACCCTCCAAAGTCTAAGTACTGCAGCAGCGATAGATTACCGATGGTTAGCTACATAGCAATATCTACTTTTAAATGATAACTGAAACTGTACTCATCATCCTTGATGGAGGTAATATCTATTATACTACATCCAGGACATTCTTCACAGGTAAATGATCATATCACGCTGATGCTACTTGCCACCAAAAATATTCACAAGCAAAACCATAAATAGGGGCAATCTTCATTCACAATACACATAAGCATATAGTACATTGAAATAATAACTCAAAACTTAGCAGAAGTAACTAACCACGCAACATCTGATTAATTTGGATTACGATTAGATTAATTCAATTCAACACTTGTGACTTTATTGACCTTAGCGCTATATCTTATCCCTAAAGAGTTAACTCTGACATCCAAATTACCATCCATCAAAGAAAGATTCAAATGTTCAAGGTAGCAACTCAAGACTAATAAATGTTCATAAATCAGTGGCGGAGGCTTAAGTAAATTCTTTATGTAACCCAAATGTAATTCCTGTTGCTTTTGGGGGAATAAACTAGGTAAACCTACTATTAGGGCTGCACAATATAACCCAACGCCACTGGTGAAAGCAATAAAAGGGCTGGCAGCCATTGAAAAATAATGAAAGGAATTAATTTAAAATAGACTACAAAGCATAAAAAGAATGGAAATTACCTTCACCCGGCTGGTGTTTTTCTTCAGCTCCCCCTGTTACTCCCGGTAACCTCATCTTTTCCAGAACCAGCTGTCCTCTTTTTCCCCCCGTCTTTCTTTTTGTTTTTAACTTCCCCCTCTCTTTTAACCAGAGTGTGTTTTTCTTTTACTCTGTTCCCCCCTTCATGCAATTGCCAGCCGTAAGGAAATAAAAGCTTTTGCAAATTTTTAAGCATATGCAAACGACAGGTGTAAAGTAAATTTTCCAGTTTCTTCCACATTAAGATTTCATGCAGGATGTGAGAGAATTTACATGGCATGTGGAGGAATCAATATTTGATTATCATCATTAAGAAGAATGAAAATAATAACACAATGTAATTAAGGAATAAGTCATAATAGTTTTTTTGTTTTTTGTTTATTTCTTTATTAATTCGAGCTTAATTGAAGATTAAATAATAATCTTATTTTAGAGCCATCAACTAGAATGAAGCCACCCTAAATATTCGGCATAGCAATAATACTAGTATAAACCTTGTATTTTAGATAAAAATAGTAATATTAATAATATCACCCATATTTATGTGAAAGGCAAAATAATAATAATAATAATATAACCTCTAATTTCTTGTTTACATTTTCAATTGATTGTAAACAAATATTACACTTTTTACCTCTGACTTATCTTTTAATTTACTTACTCTATGTTTTCTATTGTATTTTATGCTGCATACTTCTATATTTACATCGCTTATTTATTTTATTTATCTTTTTACCATTTTGCATTCTTTAAAATGATGGCCTCTTTTATGCATTTATATACTGATCATGATGCTTACAATATCGTGCTTATTAATATATGGCCTACATAACGAAATCCTATACCTTTGCTTTTAATTTAAAAGAAGATACAACTAAATAATAGAGATTAAATAAAGCAACCTTTATTCCTACTATATAATTTCTTTCCTCAAAAGGAAGAGAGTATAAGGACGAAAGTTTCACTCGATTTAGGGAGATAAATCGTGGAGCAACTTCCTTATAAAAGAAAATGACACTAGGAGTTATTATTTCAAATCTTCTATGATAAACTAGAGATGTTATCCATTAAATTAAAACAACGTCAAACGACAAGTTCAACATGACTTCACAAGACTCAAATAAACAACTTACTTGAAATTCAAAGACGGTCGAAACGGAGGGACGCTACAATACACAAAAAAGCTTTGTGGAGGGCGTCCTAAGGAAAAATACTTTTTCGAGTTGCTAGCTCGTAACTTGACCCAGAAAACCGGTCTAGCGATGGACACTGGTAAGGCAAATGGGAGTATCCATAGCCTAAAGGCAAGAGAAAATGCAAAGAGAAATTGAAAATTAAAGATAGAAGTGCAGAATTTGAAGGAGAGTGTTGTATTTATAGAAAGCTATGAGAAATTTATGGTGCATAGTTGCCTGGAGATAAAATCTTGGGAATGCAAGTTGAGGTGGCAAAAGTACACTATTCTCTAGAATTGAAAGTTAAATCAAATAAATTCTCACGAAATTGGTACTTGGTGCTTCAAGGATGGCCTGTACGAAGATTATGAATCAAGCGACTTCGAGATTACATAATTAAATGGTGGTAATTTCAATTCATCCGATCAAGTTGTATTAATTATGAGTTGTCTAGGTGTGTTGTTTGGAAGAAGAGTTGGACTGGTGAGTTGGCACATGCCAGAATGTTGAGAAATTTGAGAAAGTTAATACGTGTGTAATTAGGCGTGCGAATTAAATGAAGAGCATGATGACTGGACTAAGGTATAATCATGATAAGCCTGGTGCATTAATGTAAGTGCAGATCTACCAAATTCGAAGTTGCCAGCCAAGTTTAATTTAGCGGGTTGCCATGGATAAAGTAAAATGGATGGGTGGCAACTAATATGTCTAAATTTAGAAGTAATCAGGTGATTTGATAACTTGCAACTAAATTCTAACTTATGCTTATTTTTTTTAGCAGATAGTGAATCGTAATTAGTTGAAGTCTGGCATAAGGATGGTAAAATTTCATTGGAAAGTTTCACATACACAAAATTCATTAAGTGAATCTTTTGGGAATTGGTGAAAATGATGAAGGATTTTTATATTGAGTGAAAAATCAAAAGGTAACCTTCACTACCGCTATAATTCCCAACCTAATAATTGGCTTCGTTGCCTGCAAGTTGAAGCAAAAGAGCTTACGATGAAATATCAAAAGAAAGAAAAAATGAAAAAATTAATATCAAAGGAATATAAAAAGAGAAAATTCAACTCTTTAGGCTATCTAAATATATCTACTAGGGCTATAGACACCTGGCTAGTAGTAGAGCTATTTTTGGGGGAATTACAGAAATAACCTTACCGAGGCTATGGATGGTTGACTGGTAGCAAGGCAATATCCATGTTGGCTATGAATGATTGCTAAATTAGGTAGCTCAATGTAGATGGACTAATCCTTTTCACCAGGTTCTGAAGATGGTAATAAATCAATGCACACACTGATACTTTCCGAAGGAATTTTACGATCTTTATGCTAGGATTCAAGTGAAGGCAGGGAGCTACTGTAAGAAAATATGCATAAGCTATAATTCACAGTGGGTGGTTGATTCCCGGGTGTTCTTTTAAATTTGGTTTTATTGGTTGCAAGTTTTTGTGTGATCTCACAACACACCCCAAGGATGCAAAGGCTTGGGGACCCAAGTTGAAAATTAATGCTTAAGGCAGGCATTGGTTGGTTGATGGTCACCAGGAAAATGTGAAAGGAAAAAATCTTGAAAATGATTCATGGTTCAAGTATACCAGGTGTTAAGTATACTAGGTGTTAAGTATATCAGGTGTCGAGAGTCCGAGTAATTGAAGTTCGGGTGAATGGTAAGTTTGAGTTCATAAAGCGAAGTTTAACAAGTTGCTGTCAAGAGTTAAAAGCTCGAGGATTTGAAAAGACTGGTGTTGGTGTAAGAACTAACACCTCTGGAGTGTGAGTTTGTATGTACAACTATGCACACTACGTAATGAGTGCTCTTCAAATTAGGAGGGGAAGCTCCCTCGTTGTGCTAGAATGCATGGAATAGAAAAGTAAACTAAATCCTATCTTTTTGTTCTCAGCTGGTAGAGGCACAAGGTTAAGAAAACTTAGAATGTTGCAGTTAAGTATTTTCTGGTTTCGTAGATTATCTAACTACAACTAAGCTAACTTCTTTAAATCTATCCAGTTTCCTCAAGAAACAGAGCATGAGGAAATGGAGTAGGAATGTATTATACAATAAACTTCAGGTGCGGGCTCACAACATGAAGGCAAGGGAGGCGCAACTATTTGCTTATCTGGAAGAAGTTTATTAAAACAAACACATAAACGGTAAACCTGGTACAACTTCACAACATGAAGGCAAGGTAGGCGCAACTATCTGCTTGGCTGAATGAGTCTACTATCACAAACATCAAACAATAAGCTTTAAGTACATTTTTGCAACATGAAGGCAAGGTGGGCACAAGTATTTGCTCTTCTGAATAGGCTCATGCTAAACAAAACACAAGGTAAGCAACTGGGTTAGTATATTGTATAGACTCAATACGCATGCAATAACGATCAAACCAGCAACCCCATTGAACTAAGATTGAATAAACACCATGACAATAACATGAAGGCAAGGTAGGCGCAGCAATTTATTATAACAACAATCACTCTTTGAACAGATACAATAATAGCAATACTACAGGCAAGGTAGATGCAACATGTATGCTATCAAGCAAAAGTTAAAATACAAATGAGCTTAAAGCTCTTATTTATAGACTTCAAGGTGTAGGAAACCCTAAAATCACCTTGAGTCAACTACAGTCTTGCAAGACATGCAAGATCTTATTCCTAAATCCTAATTGAATGAAACTATACAGTTAACTAGGAAACTATCATTAGTTAACTGAAACATCTAATCTAAATGGACAAGGTGCAACATGCACGTCCTTATTGAAAGAAAGTCAACTGGAATGCTATCATCAGTCAACTGAAAGATCTAATCTAAGCTCCAAGTGTACGTAGATGTTTCCAAGAAAGACATGCATGCAATTTGTAACAGCAAGTTAACTCAGAAAGAAGCCTCGAGTTAACTGCTTCTTATGACTCATCCTTGTAAACAACTGCATGGTCTAACTGAAAGTCTACTCCAAGTTTATCATCTCCTCCAGGAATTTATCAATAGTATCATCATCTGGCACTCTGACGCTGTCCACGATGATTAACTGTTTGTCTAACTCTTTGTCTCCATCCCGGATTTCCATCTGACTATCTCTAACCTCTGTGGTCACCTTTTTGAAACTGATAGTCAGCATTGTAAACTCCTCCAATTTGGACGCCTCTGGCCCTCCACATAGGTTATCACGAACTAACTCTTCGAACTCAGCCTGAACTGCCTCTAACTCGGCGTATGTACCATCCTCATGCCAATAATGACATGGGATCTGAGTGATGTACTCGCTGATGAAACGAAGAGCTGCAACAACCTTTTCCTGAAACATGTTCATCTTAGCAGAAATCCTGTCATATGTCTCCACCCTGCAAAGATACAACTCTTTCCAATTGAAGACCTTCTTTTGATCTCCATTTGCTTCAATAGCGACATAGATTCCTGCAAGCTGTGATATCAGAATCAGGTCCTTCGGCTTACGCTCGGCTATGAAAATATCGAGCTCCTGAATTCTCTGGCGAAGACTATGTGCGTCAACCCTCAACTGATATAGCTCTATGAGGAGGTGTCGACCAACAATGATAAAGTCCTAAATCCAGGCATCCAACAACTTTCCTCGATTAACCAAGTGTTGAATCTTCTGTTGATCTGCGATGGTCTCTCGAGGCTGTGGGAGTAAAGGTGCTTGCCCCTCGCTGCCATGAAGCAAACTCGAGATGTACATGCGGAGTTGCCTGATTTTAGTTTTGAGAACTGCCTTATCCTCACCATCCTTCATGACGCGTTCCTCTAGATTACTTGCGACAACCCTGAATAGATTCACGCCAGTGTGTCGAGTACTCTTACCCATATTAGTTTTGATGAAGGTAAAATCACCAACATCAACTTCATCCAAGTACTTGCCTTCTGGAGGAGTAGCAACCTCTATGATGATTTTTGCCTCAAGATTTTTCTCAATGTTAATCTGCTTTCTGGCCCTCTTATTCAACCTGTTCTGATAGGGTTCACCGAACTTAGATAAATCCAGATCATACGAAGGCATACGTCTTTCTCTTCCCAATGACTTCTCGAGCCAAGATGAATAAGGAATACTATCCTCTCGAGGTGAAGTTGTTTCTACTGTATTAGCTGCTGGCGGATCCACTGGTATGAAGGTCTCATGTATCAGAGATTCAGGCTCCGAATCAATATCTATAGGAGATGACTGTGGTGAAAAAGGTGAACCTGGAGATGACAAACCGGCCTCAGCTTGAATTATTGGTTTCGATGAAATAACTGGATCTGGAAGTCTCTGCAACTGGAAGTGTTGGCTCTTTCTCAACCTGTTTCCTTTTGGTGATGCTTTTTCCTTTTGAGTTAACCCCCATCTTAACCCCTTCAGGCGGTTCATGGTAACCTTGACTCGAGGTCTAGCCCTAGAAGTAGAAGGTAAAGAAGAAACCACCACTGCTGGCAGCTCTGTAACTGGGATCACCCTTTGCTTCCGCTTGCTCTCAAGGAAGTACATGGTGGTTTTGATAACAGACCTGGACAAGTCTTTCATTGAAGTGTTCACTGGGACATACCAATCAGGTTGGCGAAGTGGCTAGTGAGCAACTTGGTCTTTAATGAATGAATGAAGGAGTATCTCGCCATCATCATCAGACAAGCCTTCCACATCCGCTGACAAGAAATCAGCAATCTGTGGAATAGTAAGCCTACAATAATGATGACGATGCACCTCAAATTCATCCTCACAATTGACCCAAAAGTCCTCAAATGCTGCCGAATTCAAAACATTTCGCTCCAAGCTTGCTGAATAATGACCCAATGGATCATAGGTACGCTTTTGAGGAAAACATTTAAGCTGAAGTTTCTCTAACTCATGTGCCATTAACTTGCAATCGGCAGCTGTTTTGCATTTGTAAATACCCAACTCAAACGGAAAGGTGAAAGCTGGCTTATGTCGATTGCGAAGAAAATTGTGAACCTCATGTGCCTGTCTCATGAACTCCATGAAAAGAACCTTGTCTGATGGGTACCTCGGTAGCATCAGAGGCTCTCCTGTATATCCATATACACGAATATATGTGAAAGTAGGGAATTGGATGAACCAATCTGCCCAACTCTCCATTGCTAATTGTGCCTCTGCAGAAATCCTAACATGCATCTCATTATCCAAATTTATGACTGTCCTCATAAGAAAGTGGTCATTCACTGCTGTAAAGTCCTGTTCAGCTTTCGAAAACTCCAACTGAGGGTAGTATTCGTGCACTCGCTGAACGCCCAGAACTCCATCAGTCTTTAATAATTTAAAGCTGCCTTGAAATGCAACTACGTAAACCAGAAAAGTCACCATGTGGAATTCGTGTATCTTTAGGAACTCTGTAATCTGCTGGTGAAGACACTCGCTGATAAACATGGCCTAGTCAAAGGTTTCTTTCTTATCAATAACTCGTGAGATGAGGTAGAACATGCATGTACGGAAAACACTTGCGTGTTCAAAACCTACTAACCGGTTGAGGAAAGTTATCAAAACATTGATCTCTTCCTTGAAATCACCACGTGCAATCTTCCTTGCCATGTTGGTTTTCTGAATTTTCAAGCATCGTTGAGCTACTTTCTTCTGCAATCTATCCTTGTCCTCCTCCCATATTTTGTCACAATCTGAAATGGATACAGCGAAATGATCTAAACGTGGAGGAATAGAAAAGCATTTTTCTACATCCCTCTGCTTAAGGCTACAAATAATTCTTCCATCTGTCGACCTGATTTGTTTGGTAGATGAGTCATAATGCTTGACACAAGCAAGTACGAACTCGAGATCAAAGACTGAGATAGGAATGGATGCCGCTGTAAGTATCCCTGAACGTTCAAGATTTTTGATTGTATTACTGCTGATACCCTCCAATGAGTTCAGATTGATGATGGAAAAAACATGACTTAAGTCGGTATCGGCAGTTTTCAGAAAGTTATGAAGAAAGACATATTTGGCCTTATAGTCTATGGGATTATACTGCATTCTGAAAAACTAGACTTTTGACTGTAAAGTCGGGTATGTTTGGACAACTTCGAAAAAATTGAAAAAGCTCAGGGATAGGCTAAAAATAACAAGGGGAAGTGAATTTTTTTAGACAAATTCTAAGATATGGGTTTTGTGTAGAATCCAATTCTAATGCAACCTAGAATGTCAGAATTGCGAAAAAATGGGATTTAGGCCTGCATGCAAAAGGTTTTCGGTTGAGATTTGAATGGACAGTTAGGGGTACTTGGGGCAATTTTTCTCGCGAAAATATGGAACATGGGTTTTGTGTACAAATGAATCTTGAAACAACCCAAGTCAACAGATTTGCGAAAAAACGTGATTTAGGCCCACATGCAAAGATAATTCTGGAAAAAAGCACAGTGCTCTAGAAAAGAGGTAGCGGGGCAATTTTCACAAAATAATCTAAGACATGGATATTGTTGTTGATGTTAGGATACTCGAACCCAGATGATGCTTTTTTGAAAAATCTGCCGTTTTCTTTGACATGCGAAGAAAATCTAAGACGAGAATAGAGGAAAATAAGACGAAGAATAGAAGTTTTATTTGTTTATTTTCTCTCTTCTTCTGTAAAAATTTGCCTATGCTTGAAGTAGAACTAATAAAACCTGCATGCAAATTGAAAACGAAGTCTGAAATAATCTTCTCTCGAACAATCTGAATCTGTAGCTATGAAGAACACTGAAATTTGACACTTGTAGCACTTGCAGATCAATTCTATGCTCAAGAAAAGATGTTTCTTGTCAACTCTGATAAAGAATAATGGACGTCATTAGCAAAATATATAGAAAAATATCTTCTAAGGTGTGTGAAATGCATGCTAAACGTTGGAAATGGCGCTTGAAGTACAACTAGTGCTTCAAAACTCACACATGGCCTATATTTGGCTTCAAACTCAGTTAATTGGATGTACCATAAACCTTAATTAGGGCGCCACTTTGAAAAATTCAGTTAGTTGATACTTGCAAACTAATTTTAGCCAGTTATGACCAAAAATAGGTTTACCAGAAGTCAACTTGAAAAGAGTTCAACTGAAGGTCTAAATTTAGTAAACTGAAAACTCTTCTCATGCGGACTTCTATTTTTTGAATTTAAAAGTCAACCTTTGACTTTTAGGTGTCCTTCCATACAGACATTTTTTTGAAAATTTGAATCTAGAAACCTCAAATGAAGCTCACGTTCGATCACTGATTCTGATTGACTGCCACGTCAGATCAACTGGCTGACAGTTCCATCGAAGAGCAGGACCAAATCTGACAAGAAGATTCCTTGAGGTGATAATCCAAAATTCATAAATCTGAGGCTTCAAAAAGATGGGCGTGTTGACATGTGTTTTATGACAACGCCAGCACAGAATAAAATGTCCAACGGTCACTCTATTCTCTCTTGATCAAAGTGTTCCGCATGCTAAGATTGCGTGAAATTTCATGCGTTCTACTCCAAGGTTCCTTTTATTGCGAATATACTCAGTTGGTTGATGTGAATATGTTGGGTATTCCAAGGGGACTTATGTAATTGTTTGATTTCTTTACTCAAGCAGATGAAAGGTTTTGGCTATGATGCTCTGGTATTTGAACGGACCGGGAAATACTGAATTTAGAGGAGGTAGGGATAGGAATTCTACAATCTATCTCTAAGGGTGGAATGCAAGGGCTAGCTTTAACAATCTTCAAACCAAACTTTGTTTCTTCTCCCCTTCAGACAACTTTGACAAAGCTGGTGCAATCTTCAAAGGATGGATAGGATGTTCAAATTGAGATTCAACATGCGCACCCCTTCATGACGAAGCAAGTGGGCACACAAATCACAACCGAAGTTAGGTGCTGAGATTCTAGTTGACCACGCAGGGGCAGACTTACCGTTAGCAAGCCCGCTAGTGGTATGGATATAGGAAGATATGCTCAAACCAACGTCACATTCCACAATTAACACTACTTGCATGAAAACAAAATCTACTTTACTCTACTCTATTCGAATTGGAAAGACGAAAAGATCTCATCAATTGCCCACAATGCAAAAGGAAGTCACCAATCAATGAAATCCTTATATTATGAGAGTCTTACACAACAATCTTTTACAAAAACTTTCAAAGGGAAAGTCTTTCTTTCCTTTCCAAGTAAGCTAACTCCTAGCTCTACTTTAACTTCTATCTAGCTCAACTCTATCTTCGATTTCTGTCTAACTCTAATATATTTCTAACTGTTTACAAATGAGGGGGGATAACCCTTTTATATCTAGCCCAGTCCAGTGGACGGCTTAGATTGAAATACAATGGAAGGCTTAGATCGAGCCACCTAAGCCCTGATTAGGGTTTTAGCCCTAAAAACCACCACTGAGAGGAGTGTGGCAATGAATGCGCCCTCCACTCCTCATCAATGAACCACCATCCGCCATCAATGCACGTCGTCTCTCTCCAGAAGGTCATTGTCCAGAAGGGCGTTTCCTTGCTCCTTCTCGCTGGCTGCAAATCTGATGAACTTGGCCAATACTACCTCAACTTCCTGATCTGAAATGGGAGGAATGTGATCCAACTAAAATTCCAAAACTGTAACTGTTTGCCCATGCCGGATACAAGATTTCTTTCAGGCAACAAGGGCATTTTGGGTGTTCTGTATGATGCTGGAGAACGTAGCAGTGTTCTCGAAATCATCCTATGTGAAGGTCTTCACCTCAGAAAAGAATGGCGTCAATCTGTTCTTCAATCCATCTGCAGTTACCTCTTCAGAAGTCAACCTCCTGACAAAGATTGCCTCTAATGTGTTGAGAATTCCATCTAAAATGTTCGTCATGGCCTTTCTGACCCTGACAGAATCTGTCTGTGATGCATCGTAGAATCCTCGGCCTGTGACTACTGAAGAGTACCATCCGGCGAAGTCGTATCTATCCCCCTGCTGAATTACACCTCCCTCAACCAAAGTCTATTGAGGTATGCTCATCAAAGCCCCCAAACGGAGAACAACTCTCGTCTGATAGATATGCGCCTCACCCCAAGCATGGTTAATTGCATCCATCCTTGCCATAATATCGGAGGCTTGCCCATAGGCATGTGCAAGATCCTCCATAAACTTTCTTGTTTCTGCATGAACGCTGGCAACCCATTTGTCTGCCTGTTGTGCCATTCTCTTCAAATCTTCTAACCCACTGATTGACTCCCTAGAAAATTCAGCTGGAAGCTGAATTGCCGGATTCTCTTGCCCACAAGGACGGGACAAGTGTCGTACGTATCCAATCAGTGTCTTGTGCTCTACCTTCAATTTCTTGTATTTGCCCTCAACATAGGACAATCTATCCTTGAGTGCTCAATAGGAATTATCGCACTCCTCTACTACTTGTGCTCCAGTAGGGCGGCCAAGCTCCATAGTTGTCACAACATAATTTTCAGGAACGGCCTCATCTCGATCACACTCTACCTAAGGCACTGCCATATGTAAAGTTCAAGATCCATCCTCATCCGTGGATATTTTGGAGAACTTCCTAGCCTTCTTCTTCATTGGAGGCACACTAATCCTTTGTAACAATTCCTCCATCTCAGCTGCGGGATCAGTCTCATCTACAGGATCGTGCCTCATCCTATCCCTTAGCCATTCTGGCACCTCCTGCCGCATGTCTGATATAAGAAAAGGCTGCTCCACCTCGGCCTCTACCTCGTGAACTTCATTTCTGCCTTCGCTTTGACGAGGCTCATCATTGTCAATAGGCTCAGTGTCTCCTGAGCTCTGGGCATCCTGATCGGAAGTAGCATCATCCTCGAGAGCTTCCTCAATCTCCTGCTGAAACTGAGTATCAGTGGTTGTCCCCTCATCTGTCTCTTGCTGATTTTCTTACTGATTATCTTCTCAGGGCACGTTGATGCTCTGGCCCACTGATTCTCTACGAGGTGGCTGACTTGCCACTCACACTATCTGCTCTACATCCAATCTCTCCCTCTGATCAGCAAATAGTGATACCTCCTACATACTCGGAGAATGTGTCCGAGATGGTGTATGCAAGGACTCCTCAACTACCAAAGGCTCAGGTCGAACTGGCTCTTTTCCTCTTGGCTCTGGAGTTTGATCCACCTGCCTTCTTTGTCTAATTGCTGGTGATCTGTGATCTCCGATCAAATTATAGGTAAGGGGAATTGTTCGTCCCTTAAGTCAGCTGATGTGCCTCTCTACCCAACTTCGTGTGAATGTTAAGACTGAGATACAGAGTGTATCCAAGTCGGTGATCTCCGGCTCCGACCAATCTGGGAGTGGTAGAGGCGTATCTCTCACTGTCTCATAGTCAGCCTGTACACCGTTTACGTCTTCTTTGATCTGATCCGGCACTGGGACAATCTCACACTCTCTGATCATTACCAACGGTATTCGAGAGAACATTCTGTTCCTGATCTCGATTTCATCCACTGTACTGGCCCAAAAGTCTTCGATCTGTGCTTTGTGCCTGAGCTCTTCTGACAATATCCATCTGATGTTCCTGTGGGGATCAAAGTGGTGCCTGTTGGTATGGTAGGAAAGATGGAAGAATTGGAGCTCATTTTCTGCCTCCCTAGCTGCTTGCAGCGATGGGCAGATTTCATCTGAATTCCCCATGGTAATTGGGAATCCGAGTCCACCTTTCTTCTTCTTCTTTTGGATCTTATCGTAGGCAATAAGTTGCCTAGATACTTCCAGCATCACTATTCTGTTGGTGGGATACCGGGGCAATCTATAAGGATAAGAGGAAAATCCTTGTAGCCTTATGTAAGTAAACTTCGGAAATTGGATAAACCAACACCTGAACTTCTCAATCAACTCTTGCGCTTTCTTGGATATTCTGTGATGGGTTCTTTGCTGCAAGTTCCTCGTAATATGCATAGTGAAGGCGTCGTTGACCCTTTTGTAATTAGTTGTGCTTTTCAAATGCAACTGTGGACAAGCCTCATGTATTTTAAATTGATGGGAACCACACCCAATTGGTTCCTTGTAAGAGATCCCCCTATACTTTGTCATGCGAGCCAGCATATAGACAATATAAGAGCCCATATAAAATGTTTTTGTTCTTCTTACGCCACGGAGCTGCTCGTGAATGCTATCACTGATCAACAGTGCCCAATCCATGTGATCCTTGCCCTCTAGTACCAAGTTGATATAGTAGAACATCCAAGGTTCAAAGATGAACGCTTGGGGGCATCCTCCAACTCTACTCAGCATCATTATCAGATCACCAAACTCCTATCTCAAGTCCTCTGAGATTATCTGTTTGGGTAGTTTTGTACGAGTTGGTTTGGGCTTGATCATCTACTTGGTGTTTATCAAATCAGTACATCGGTCCGTTGTGGATGAATACATTCTTTTAGCCCTTTCTTTCGTCTTATAGATCATCTTCTCATGAACTGGAATCCCGAATGCCTCCCCGATCGCTTCAGGTGTTAGGTTGGCCAATATCTTGCCATCTGGCGAAGTGATCGTTCTTTACTCCGTGTTGTAGTGGTGGGCGCATTCCATGATGAGTTCTGGACATCGGATAGCTGGCGGAAAACTGGCAGCTGCATACAATCCGCTCCTAACAATATTGTGTGAAGTCACTGATGGGTGATGGCCTCCAGTCCCCATTATCCTTCTTCTGAATGCCTCCAGGTTGAACGAGCCTAAATTTGTGTCAGCTAGCTTGCCCAATTTTGATGAAAATTTTGACTCCGGCAGGAAGGACTTGCTTAATTTCTTGATCACTGCTTGTTTGGATTCGGTGTGGTTGTTCCTGCCTGCAACTCTTTTGCTTGATTCAGCCATCTACAAAAGGGTAAGAGAGTTAGAAAACAAGATTTTAAAATATTAAAATAATCACTGTTGAGGGTGTCAGCAGACTCTTAAAAAAGGCTGCAACACTTTTCACTTTCAGCCGCAAACCTCAACACTCTTGTTCACTTCAACTGTGAAATTTCTGTACTTGCAGCAGCTCTTGAGACTTCTCTCAAATTCGTACTTCTCCTCTAAAAAATGTACTTTCAGCAACTTGTAAATGTCTTCACAAATTCGAACTTTCAGCAAATGCAGCCTTTTCAACTTCAAATTTCTCAGCAACTTGGGACCTTCTCCTCACAAATTCGCGCCTTCAGCAACTGCAGCCTTGGCACATCAAATCGTATCTTTCACAGCAGATTGGGACTTCTCAGCAACTTTGTACTTCAGCAGTCTCAGCCACTTCAAACTTGCTACTCAGCTTCCTTCACAAATTCGAACTTTTCCAGCAACTTGAGAATATTTTATTTCTCTGCAAACTCGTACTTCAACTTCAGAAAATGCTCTGCATCCAACAACTTGTGAGGAGAATGAAGAGGACTCAGAATATTATAGCCAGGTCAAAATCCAGTAGAGGCTATACTTAGCACTTTTTTTGAATTCCATTTTCCCTCTCTTTTCCAGTCGTAACACTTGTCATTCGAAGCATCAGAATCTCAAGCTTCTAGAATTATGAATTTCATCATTTCTGCACAGGCCTGCTTCATCACATTTGATCTTTTAAAATATTAAATCACTCACTCCGTTGGGCAGTTTCCAATTCATTTGGCTAAGTCATTTAATCTCATATTTGCCTTGGCAAAATCATTCAGTTCAATCTTCCAGCGAAAACACTTCGTGAAGTCATATTTCCCTTATTTGCCTTAGAGAAATTCTTGAACTTACCTTAGGAAATTTATCAAAATAGGAGCCGGGAAAAATTTCCTGTCAAAATGATATGAGCGAGGTGTGAAACAAATTTGAATCACCTTTGAATTGCAAACGTTAAATACCCAGAAGAAAATTCTTTCCAGAATCCATCATTTTCATGTGTATCCGGATGAAGGGGTACTTTTAATTTTTATTATTTACAAATAATAAAATGGCTAAGGTTTATTTTTCTTCACTCTGGACATCTTCCACACCTACAATCTCCAGTTTCTCGGCCTCGACAAATTTTCTTGATTTCTTCCTGAAGAATTTTCCCTCTGCCTGGCATGTATCATCTTGCCTTTGGAAATTCTAGCATCATCTTCTAGGCATATTTTTCATTTTCTCCTTAGAAAATGCCTTAGGAAATTATTTTTAAATTTAGATTTTATTGACTCACCCTTGAAGGGCGCATTTTACCCATCACACTTCCATTCCATTCCTTAGGCAATTCCACGCCTAGACTTCCTTGCTCATTCACTTAGCAATTTTCTTCTTTAAGTCCTAACTCCTTGGGCACATTTCACATGGTGAGGAGGAAAAATATTTGACCTTAGGCGCGTTTCACCTAATGAGGAAGATCTTATCACACTTAGAATATTTTCAAAATCACGTCCCCCTTTTACCTTGTGCAGAGGAAAACACCTTGGGCGCATACCACACATGACACTTCCAACCTTGGGCGCATTTCACCTAGGCAACTTCCAACTTTGGGCGCATTTGAGGGTGTGGAGAGGAATTTTCTCAAGTCTAGCGCATTTTCTCAACACTTCAATGTTTTACCTTCTACCTTGCCACCTTGGGCGCATTTGCTATGGGGAGGAGGAACTTGAGGGCGCATTTGCCTTGGGTAGGAGGAATTCCCACGCCCATGGTGACTCTTCACCTTCCTTGAGCGCATTTCACATGGTGGGCTTCTTGTCTTGGGCGCATTTCAACTCTGTGAAGGAAAACGCCATCATCTAGTGACCTTTCACCTCCCTTGGGCGCATTTAGCCTATGTTGCTTCCATCCTTGGGTGCATTTGAGGGGTCCTCAAGGAATTTCAACGTCTTAGAGAATTTTGCCATGCCCTGGCCCCATGTGGGCACATTTGACCCCTGCTCAGGGAAATCTTGGGCGCGTTTAGCATATGCCACTTCCATTTTATCTTTGAAGGCGCATTTTAGGGTGTGTGAAGGAAATTCCACACTTAGAATATTTTCTCCCTATCTCAGGCGCATTTGATGTGCCTCCATGCTAGTTATCACTTATAAGCTTTCAACGCCCTAGCCATGCCTTGGCTTTCTATTTTTAGCAAACTCGGAGCAATTAGGGTTTTCTTTGCGTTTCATCCTGTTCTGAGCTGGAGCATGCGTGGTTGTGCCTCCACTTGGCCTTGCCACCCTGTTCATACCTTCTCTGGCACAGTGTATGCTATTTTTAGCCATTTGCTATTTTTAGCAAACCCTAAAATTGATCAATTTTTGTATCTCCGTTTGCTCTGAAATTCGTTCCACTTGTTCTTGATGCTGTGAGTGACTTGTTCACATTTGTTTCTGGCACAATACTTGCTTTTTATAGCCGTGAGATGACTTACTAAAAATAGTAAGTATTCAGATCGTGCTCAAAATTTTGCCAGTAGGTAGCCTGAAGGATGTTGGTCCCGGCAGCATGCTTTGTTTGGCATCTCTGTATTTTGTTCCATCTATTTTTAGACATAGCAGGGGAAACCCTAATCTGATTTGCATGCGCTCCGGACCGCTTCTGATTGTCTTGATTTCTACAGTTTGTCGCTCTGCTTGCTGGAATGAAGTGCTGGGTAACCGCTGGGCTGAAGCTGCTATTTATAGTAAGTGTCCGGAAAGTGGTCCATTGGATGTCAGATGAGTTTGCATGTCACAGTGCCCATGGGATCTCAAAAAACCCCAAAAAAACCCAGAAAACTGGTCAACGTTCCGGCATTGGCTAAAAATAGTAAGTCCCTTAAAACTAACTCATTCTGTTTGCATGTCATACCATTGCGAAGCTCTCGCAAAACCCATATGGAATATCTGGACATGCACTGAAAATCACTGCATGCAAACCCTAAAAATAGCCTCCGAAGGCTGAACTTTGAAAGTCCTTTTCTCGGTTTGCATGTTATACCGTCGCGAAGGTCTTGAAAAACCCAGATCTATTCTCCAGTCCTGCATTGGAGAATTGTACGTTTAAATCCTGAAAATGGCCTCCGAAGGCTGAACTGCTAAAAATAGCCAGTTGTCTGAATCCGTTCAAATTTCATGTGTCGGTGCTTTGAAGCTGCCTGAATGTGTTGAAGTAATTAGAATCCCGAAATCCTAAGGAAAAGGCCTCAAATTAGGTACTTACTAAAAATAGTAAGTTATCCGATTTCAATAAGATTTAAGTGGGATCCTGTATTGGGCCTCTTGACTGTACTGCTGCACTTAGATTTTACTTTGATAACTCAGTTTGACCTGAAACAAGCCTAAAGGATAGAAACCCTAATTTTGTAGACTTGGCAATCATTTCAATCTAGGTCAAAAGACGGGACATCCCCGGAAGGACAAAAGATCAGAGACAAAGAGAACCAAAGCCAAAAGACCAAAATGGGGCAAAAATTAGGGGGTCCCCATCTTGGATGGGGTGATGTGTGAAAAGGTCACAACATCTGGCGACTCCACGGGAAAGTGTTGAAAAACACCTTAAGATTAACCTTGGCCAAACCTCTCTAACCATCATACAGAAAAGATACTTACTCAAAAGGGGAGAAGAATCTGATATTGGATCAAAACACCTTCATTTGAGATCTTTTGAACATATGCATTTATCTCATCTCTAAACCATCTTGACTCCCGAGATTGATTACGGCAAGTTATAGGTATCTTAACTTCAAAAGCATCCTGGACATTGCCTCGCTGCTAGTCACGCGTCCATAGCCCCGACGAGGTTGTCGCTACAATTCTCACGAATATTGCTCCACTCCCAGTCAGGCGTCCATAGCCTCGGTGGAGTTATCCGTATACTCCCAAACCAATGTTTTAAGTATGATATTTCTTTCATTTTTCCTTCTGATATTTCTTTTCTAGCATATTTTCCTTTTTTCTCTTGATTTTTCGTCAATTCCATAATTGGTTGGCAAGCAACGAAGCTACCAGTGGGTTTGAGAATTGCAGTGGTGCTGAAGTAAGATGCAAAATTTTTACCTGCCATAACTTCTCTTAAAGAAACCAAAATGACTCAAAGCAGCTTGTTTGAGCAGATAGGACACTATGATCTCAGACTCATGTGTTGAGACACAATAACTGACTAACCTTTTGTGTCGAGTTTATACGAGACCGAATGATGATAAGAGGAAAACAACCTTGGTGTTATATCATTTGCACAAATTCATAAAATCCAATGGAAGTAGACCAACTGTGAAATGAAAGAGATCATCACCCCCATACGTAACGGGAGACCCAAAATTCATGTCCATTCCAAACCCAAACCAAAACCACTTGAGCGGACAACTCAAGGGAAGAAACACCAAAACCAAATCTGATTTGCATGCACTGAAAATCACTGCATGCAAACCCTAAAAATAGCCTCTGAAGGCTGAACTCTGAAAGGCCTTGTCTCGGTTTGCATGTTATACCGTCGCGAAGGTCTTGAAAAACCCAGATCTATTCTCCAGTCTTGCATTGGAGAATCGTACGTTTAAATCCTGAAAATGGCCTCCAAAGGCTGAACTGCTAAAAATAGCCAGTTGTCTAAATCCGTTCAAATTTCATGTGTGGGTGCTCTGAAGCTTCCTGAATGTGTTGAAGTAATTAGAATCCTAGAATCCTGAGGAAAAGGCCTCAAATTAGGTACTTACTAAAAATAGTAAGTTATCCGATTTCAATAAGATTTCAGTTGGATCCTGTATTGGGCCTCCTAACTGTACTGTTGCACTTAGATTTTACTTTGATAACTCAGTTTGACCTGAAACAAGCCTAAAGGATAGAAACCCTAATTTTGTAGACTTGGCAATCATTTCAATCTAGGTCAAAAGACGGGACATCCCCGGAAGGACAAAAGATCAGAGACAGAGAGAACCAAAGCCATAAGACCAGAATGGGGCAAAAATTAGGGGGTCCCCATCTTGGATGGGGTGATGTGTGAAAAGGTCACAACAGGGCACCCCTGGCCTCCAGGGGCGCTTTTGACCTCAATGTTAGAATATTTTCAGGCATTTTCATTATTGTCACTGATAACTTGATCATATTTCACTTGACGTTTCCCGACACTTGGCAAAACTTCAGAACTTGCCGACTGGCTCACTGCGGAGTAAGCTAAATTCTGAGCAAAGGCTCCTGGAGAGCACTTCGTATAAAAACATCATCTAACCTCCCTAAATCATGGGCACCCCTGGCCTCCAGGGGCGCTTTTCCCAACCAGTGTCAGCCATTTCTGTAACTGGCCAAAACTACTAAACTTCCAACTACAGATTGCCAAGACATCTTTTGACCCGGCTGAGACAGGCAACGGAAAGTTGGAGCTGACACGAATGAGGCGAGTATCTGAAATCATCAAACAGATTCCATTGAAGGCTTCAAAACCTTAGGCCAGGGGCGCTTTTGACCTCTTTGAACAGTTTTTGATCAAGTCTGAAACCTCAAATTTGACCACTGATGATGGCAACATGACAACTCGGATTCACCTGTTGATAGATGCGTCGCAGAGTTGGACCAAAAATGGAAACAAACTTCCTGGGTGTCACTTGATCAAAAGACTTTATCTGAAGTCTCAAAAAGATGGGTGCCCCTGGCCTCCAGGGGCGCTTTTGACCTCAGTGTTAACCACTTTTGCATTTCCCTCATTCTGCATTGAATCTCTGGTTTTAGGCGATTTACTCCTCCGTTGGACTGGCTGGCTGGCTCATTGCGAAGCTATCAGGAATCTGGAAAAGTCATCTTGGTAGAGACAAGTCACAAAAAGTTGAATAAATCTTCCAGAATGATGGGCGCCCCTAGCTCAGAGTGGCGCTTTCTCAATCCAGACTTAGCCAATTTTACAGTATCTTTACCTCGTTGAAAATCTCCTCCGAGACGAAGTAACTTTTTGGACGAAACTTGCCATAGAAAGATCACCGAAGCGTTTTGAGCTTAGCTGTCAACACCTGGCACCTGGCCATCTGCCAATGATGAATTTAGAAAACCTAACTTCTCATTTGAAAAAATGAAAACTACCCACCAGGCTTAAACTGAGTCTTAACTGAAATTGATTTCACCACTTTGATCGTGAAGCAAAATAAACCAATCAAAACAAATTTCAGCCAATTCTGACAAGTTTCACTTTTTTAGGGTTTTGACCTAAAAATAGAGTTCTGAAACCCTAATTTTCAATTTTTTCAAATTTTGCCAGTATCTTCGTGACATGACATTAACTAAAAGCCCATACTTGAATTGCCCAAAAACGACGTTTTGACATCATTTTCACAAGGTTTAGACCATTTTATGCAAAATGCCTTAATGAAGCAAAAAATTTGGTTTGGGTACAACAACTGGTAAAAGTTGGAAGCCCGGTCAAGATTTGTTCTAGGAAAGTGAAGGGTATCGACTAGTTGGGCTTTAAAGGCAGTCAAATATATCGGGAGTTGGGTACTCAAGTAAATGGTGCATTGATGCCGAAGTGTTTAAAGCTTGTTGTTTGGTTTTTCCTGAATGCCTAAAACATCCAGTGACTCGCCTAAAGTTGATTGTTACACGAGAATACATTGAAATGTGTTATTTATGAATTGTTTTAAAAGGATTAATAATAATGATTGTTTTATGCTAGATAGGGGTTTATTAATATTTTTTAAAGGGGATTGATATATGGAATTTTATGTGCAGGAGAAATAGGTTGTTGGACAACGTTTCGATATGGATAGTCAAGCAAATTTGGATTGCGAGCAGATCCAACAATGTTACCAGACTAGGTGGTGTGCTCTGAAAGCTCATGCGAGAACAAAGTGTATAGAGAAGAAACACCAATAATCGGGGACCCGAGTATTACGCATGTGACAAAGGAGGTGCCTAGTTTCTGTGAAGAGCCCAACTGGCTCCAACTCAAACCCTATAGTTTTTGCTTATCTTTTTATGTTTTTGATTGATTTTAAGAAGAATTCTAGACAAAAGTAGAAGGGGCGTCTAGCATAAAAATGCAAATTAAACGGAAATACAAGAATTTCTTGAGCAACTGGTATACTAATGAAGATCGGGCAATACATACAATGAGATTACATACAAGAAACGTACCCGAAAACCTTCAAAATAATTAAATAAGAAAGTACAGTGCTTGTCAGCCAAGAAATGTCGAAAATGACAAAATTGCATGCCAGAGCCTCAGATCTGCTTTCGCCCTCACGCTAGTTGGTGAAATGGAGCTGAGTAGGGTGGACGCCAATGATGCAACCCAAAACCTGGCAGGAAAGGAGGCGTTTTAGCCTTTGGCTCCAAACATGCTTTCCCAAGAGATCATACCTTGCCCAGAGAAAGTACGACCCTTGCAAGAGAATGGTACGACTTTGCTAAAAGCTGGAAAACTATTGAAGATGGCACCTCTGATGAAGAAACCCTCTCCCTTATTGCAAAACAGGTAAATGTTGAACAAAAACTCAGATGCAAGGACAAAAGAACTTCTGGATGAAGCTCCCACAATGGCAATCATTCAACTGGTGTCTCACAGTCTCACAATCACAGATTCAGTGAAGAATTTTCGCTCTTCAATGAGGGTTTTCCTGAAACCCTTGTCCTCATACAAAATCACAGAGAAGAAAAAAAGTTGCAATGTCAAATGATAATCAGATGATGTTGACTTGCATCTTTTGCCTTATATCACCAAAAAGGCATGGCTTCTAAGAAAGCACATCTTTAGCCATTTAAAATACATTTAAATGTATTTTAATTCATTTCAATAGTTGGGCACACTTTTTGCCTTTAAGTGATTAAAATATCACTTTATAAAGTATTTAAGTGGCGTTTAACTTTATAAAGTATTTAAGTGGCGTTTAACTTTATAAAGTCAATTTGACTTTATAATAAATCATTAAGTTAAATAATTAACTTAACGACTGTTGGCGTTTCAATTAGCACCTCTGGAGTGCTTATTGGAAACGGACAGCTATTGCAAGTGTGTTAGTACATGCTCTTCGGATTATAGAGAGGAAGATCTCTCTTTGCTGATTTTATACTGTAAAAAAGGGGTGTACTAAGATTTCCTATCTTTTTTACTCAGCGGCAGGACACAAGGGTGCATAAACCAATGCGCCGTAGCTAAGCTTTTTCTCTGGTTTCCGCAGATCTTAACTACGACTAACTAAACTTCTAAACTATCCTACCTCCTCAAGATAAACAGAGCATGAGGGCGTAGGAGCGAAATGGTATGGTTGGATCACTTGAATCCTCCGTCTCAATGGAATATGGCCGAGGCTCTGAACCTTTGGATATATACCAAGATAGGGCTCGATACAAGCAAACACTCGTTACGGTAAACTGGATCTGAGACTTGCCAAGGAGGAGGAACCCCTATCCGAGGCATAGGCTTGGAAGCAGCTCACTGGAAACAACAAGGAACGATGGCCTTTCTAACAGGATTCCCGAGGAGGTGACGACACCTGTCCAAAGTCTAGGCTGCAAGAAAGATCATTAAACAACATCAAACGATAATGATTGATGACAAAATATCCAAGGGGGCGACGACACCTGTCCAAGGAGGAGATTGAAACAATGCACTATTTAAAAACAAGACTTTGAATAACTCAAATAATTAGATCAATCAAGCTTGCACCATCTGATTTATTCTTTAAGATTCTTCAAAGAATTACAAAGGTCGGGACAGCAAAGGCACGAAATCATGCACAATTGCGATCAACCAGCGAACTCTCATCCAAGAGTGAACAGATATAAACAAGCGAACTCTGGCAACAGTGGCGCAGCAATTTTGCTAGCAAATAAAGGTTAAACAAATAAAGAACCTAAGGCTCTTATTTATAGGAACTCAAGGGAGTAGGCAACCCTAAAATCTCCTTGAGTTAACAAACAGTTCTTGCCAATCAGCAAGATATTATTCTATGTCTAAATGTAGGTGAGCAAACAGTTAACTGGAAATCTACTTCAGTTAACTGAAACTAAACAAAAGTCAAACTGGAAGTCTACCTCAGTTGACTGACACCTAACTAAAGTGAACTTA
>CM021102.1:519387289-519416390 GCA_007115665.2 Sequoiadendron giganteum
TATTTCAATCACTGGTTCTTGTGTAGTTGCAGCGGTCTCAACTGTCTCAGGCAAATTGGTGGCTGTCTCCACCTGTACCTCTTGCCGGCTTGTGCTGGCAATTCCTTTTCTTCCCCATGTGCTTCCTGACATCCGCATTCCTTCTGGAGGAAAGCTCATCTTCTTCTGTCTGGGTTTCCTCCTAGACGTGGAAGGTAGTGTAGACTGAACCGCTGGCGGCTCTGATCGGGGAAGTACTACCTTCCTTGTCCTTTTACTGTCCAGGTAGAGTTGACTGTGTCGAACTACTCTACCCGCTCTTTCCTCAATAGACGTACTCTCTTTCGCGTACCAGTCTACCTTGCCGAGTGGTTGTGAATCTACTAGACCCGTGAAGAAGGAAGAAAGAATAACTTCTCCTTCGTCTTCAGATAAGCCCTCGATGCCTTCTGACATGAATTCTGCAATCTGTGAGAGCTTGAATCTGCTATGGTTCCTTCTTCTCACTTCGAACTCATCTTCGCAGTTGACCCAAAAATCTTCCATGAAAGGTTCATGTGATGATCTTTGCTCAAGGTGAGCCGCGAAGATGCCTCTGGGGTCATAGGATGGCCTCCTGTCGATGAGGTACTTGAGATTAAATCTCACTATTTCTTGGCTTATCAACCTTGCATCAGCTGCTGTTCTGCATCTGTAGAGTCCCATCTGAAGAGGAAAGTTCACTGCAGCCTTTTTCTTTACGCGAAGGTAAGAGTGAACATCGGCCAATTGCCTCAGGAATTCCATGAACACTACCCTATCCGAGGGGTAACGTGGCATCATGGCGGGGTGGCCATTATAGCCATACACGCGTATGTAGGTGAAAGTGGGGAATTGTATGAACCAATCTGCCCAGTCCACCATTGCTGCCTTAGCTGCTGGTGAAATATGCACGTGCATCTCATGGTCTAGCTTGTGCACGGTGTGCATAGTAAAAAGGTCATTTATTCTTTTGAAATGTCTTTCCGCTAGAGTGAACTCAAAGCGAGGAAAGTATTCTTGTACCTTTTGCACACCCAGGGTTCCCACAGTGTTTAATGTTCTGAAATCGCCTTGGAAGGCTATCAGGTAGACCAGGTATGAACACATGTGGAAACGGTGCTCTTCTAGAACCCCGGTGAATTGTTGGTGGAGTGTGTCACTGATCAGGGAGGCCCAGTCGTAACGTTCTTTTCTGCTGATTATCTTGCCAATAATGTAGAACATCCACGGCTGGAAGGATTTTCCCTCCTCTTGTCCAGTGACTCTGCTGAGTAGGGTGATTAGCACTCCGTACTCGCCTTTGAATTCTCCTCTACCAACTACTCTGGGCAAACTGTTCCTCTTTGTTTTCAGCCAATGTTCAGCCATTATAAGCGAACACTTGTCTTTTGGAGCCTCGAATGCCTTTTCGCATTCTGTCACTGATATGACCTTCTTGGTAGGGCATGGTGGGATTGCAAAACAAGTCTCTATGTCTACTGGCTTCAAGCTGCAAATCACCCTCCCGTCAACTGACAGGATCTCTCTTGTAGTCGGGTTGTAATGCTTAATGCAAGCAATTACAAGCTCGATGTTTTGTAAGGTGATTGGAATAGATGCTGCTTGAAACAAACCGGATTCTTCGATGTTCTGCAATGTGATTTGATTCATGCCCTCCAAGTCTTCAGAACTGACCTCTGGATTTTTCTGCCATAAGTTTGTATCAGTCGTTTTCAGGTAATCATGGTATAAGACCGTTTTGGTCTTGTATTGTACCTAAGAG
Organism: Sequoiadendron giganteum; assembly: GCA_007115665.2. Taxonomy (NCBI): domain Eukaryota; kingdom Viridiplantae; phylum Streptophyta; class Pinopsida; order Cupressales; family Cupressaceae; genus Sequoiadendron; species Sequoiadendron giganteum. The sequence continues at coordinate 519,389,052 of CM021102.1, forward strand.
TATTGCATTCTGAAAACCTTGAATATTGACTGGGCACTGGACCCTTTTCTGACACTTTTCTAAAACTGCTAAAAATAGCCTCGCCGGGGGTAGTTTTTACGAAAAATTCTGAGACATGGGTTTTGTTAAGAATGATTTTCTAAACAGACCCAGATTGTCAGAAATTCGAAAAAACGAGTTTTTCTTTGACATGCAAGAGCCCTTCGGTGGCAGAGGCAGCAAGGGCACCAGAAAGTGATTTTTCTCGAAAAAATCTAACACATGGGTTTTGTTCGTGCTTCAGAGCCAAACAAACCCAGTTTGTCCGTTTTTCAATATTATGACTTTTTCCTGAAACCCTAAAAAATAGGGGCAGCAGGGCTACTTTTTCTGAAAAAATCTACCATGTGGGTTTTGTTGAAAAAGCTGTGCTGATCATACCCAGTTGGTCAGATCTGTGAAAATCTGTCGTTTCCTGTGACATGCAAAAGAAATATAGACGGAAGTAGAGGAAATAGACAGAAGATGGATTGGAAGTTATAAACTGCCACTTGTAATAATCTGTCTCTGGAAACAATCTTGGGAGAAGAATGCTTTTACTGCCAATTATCTTCAAAAATATTGAAGATCCGCTCAAAACCCCTGCCAGATCTTGAAAACTTGTTCTTGGGAGCTACTTGATGTTTTATCCTTCAACCTGCAAAAAGAATAATGAGGAAAAGGGACGCCTAGCATGAATATAAAGCAATTAGGGTTAAGATCCACAAAGTATGGAAGATAACTCATCATTCAGTCCTGATTTGGAGTTCTAAAAGATGATTTCCACTGATTGTGGAGTGTTTTTCTCTTTTTTGGCTCCAAATTTTGCTAACTCAAGTCAACATTTCTGTTTGACTTTCCTTTAGGCGTCCAACCTTGAGTTTGATCTTTTTTGCTTATTTTGCAAGCTGAAGTGCTCCTGTTTGATCTTCGATTCAGGTTGCTCAGTTGATCTCGAGCAGTATCTGACAGTTCTGTTGTTGAGGCAGGATCAATGTGATTAGATATACCTGGGAGAGGTTAGCTCAGAAAACTGAGTTTAGGCCTCCAGAAAGAAGGGCGCCTTTTCTTGAAAGGGGCGCTTTTGACAATGCCTTAGTCAATTTTCACTGACTCGTTCTTCGTTTTGACCTTTTCAGACCCTCTTTGCTTTGATCCGACGTTCCCGATGTTTGATGAATCAGATGATTCTGCTTGATGATGTGTCGGGTAGCTGGTTCAGTCTTGTTCACGATGCCTGACTTTGCAGTGGCAGCTGGCTAGTTTTGGGCCTCCAAACTAAAGGGCGCCCCTGGCCAGCAGGGGCGCTTTTAGCTTTTGCCTAGTTTTATCTTGGTTGTGGACTGCCAGCTTTGACCTTCTTCATCAGTCGATTGATTTGTCGGAAGTTCTTGCTGATAGTCTCGCTGACGAGATAGGTCATAGCTGAGAAGGTCGTCCTTGGGAGGTAGTGAAGATTCCGGCTGAATCTGGACACCTTTAGGAAAGGGCGCCTTTCCTTGAGAGGGGCGCTTTTAGCCATGCCTTAGCCATTTTCTGGCTTATCTTTCCAGTTTTTCAAATTTGGCTTTTTCTGCTTGATCTCGTCTCGTGATCGTCTGGTGTGTCTTGTGGACTTGCTGTTAGATTGATCACGTAGCCGGGAGGAAGCTGGAAAGATATCATGTATAAAGCTACAGCTCTTGGATTCATCTGATGTCTGCAACTGAGGGGCGCCCCTGGCCAGCAAGGGCGCTTTTACCTTGAAGCTTTCAGATTTGGCACTTCTGTCGTCAATGGATCCTCCATACTTCGCTGACGGTCGGTCAATGATTGCTGAATCAGATAATCTTGCTGATTGTTTCGTTGTCGAGCTAGTATGAAAGTGAAGAGGACGACTGTTTTGACACTGCCAGATGTTTTGATTTGCCCTCTGAGGTTCAAGGGCGCCTTTCTTCAAGAGGGGCGCTTTTAGCCACTGTAGACTGTGTTTTGCCTTGGTAGACAAAACGTGCACCTTCCAGACTTAGCCAAATTTTGGCCTTTTTCGTTTTGAGAATCTCCTTCGTTGAACGTCATCATTTTTATCTTTTTCCGCCATGGTTTCTTCGTTGAAGCTTTTGAGGTTTAGCTTTCAGCACCTGGTACTGGCCAATCTGCCATTAATGGCTGCGGAGCTCCTAACTTTGTTCCTGAAAAATAGAAATAGACCCACCAGAGTAAAACATATTTTTTGATAATTCTGACTTGATCAGTGTGATCGTGAAGGCAATTAAGCCTATCAGAATTATTTTCAATCATTTCCGGGAAGGTCCTATTTTTTAGGGTTTCCACAAAAATAGGGGTGTAAAACCCTAATTTTTCGTTTTTTCAAAATTTTAACCATAGGTTCCTTGACAGAAACCCACAAGAATTTCATATTTGGTTTGACCTAAAACATACTTTAGATGGCATTTTTACGTTGTTTAGCTCAATTTAAGCAGAATGCCAAAAATTTCATTTTGGGTATAACAACGACAAAAATAAGTAACTCCCTCCAAACTTAGTATTTCTCTGTGCTGTCAGAAGCTGGCGAACACTGAACTGCCAATGCCTATACTGAATCCCATACTGGAGTGAAGGAGTGGGAATGGCAATACCCACCAAAAATAGTCACTGACCCCTGTTGAGTGTGTTTTATGACAATGCCAGCACAGAATAAAATGTCCAATGGTCACTCTATTCTCTCTTGATCAAAGTATTCTGCATGCTAAGATTGCATGAAAGTTCATGCGTTCAACTCCAAGGTTCCTTTAATGCGAATAGACTCAGTTGGTTGATGTGAATATGCTGGGTATTCCAAGGGGATTTATGTAATTGTTCGATTTTATTGGCTCAAGCAAATGAAAGGTATTGACTATGATGCTCTGGTATTTGAATGGACCGGGAAATACTGAACTTAAAGGAGGTAAAGGGATAGGAACTCTACAATCTACTTCAAAAAGGTGGAATGTGAGGGTTAGCTTCAACAATCTTCAAACTAAACTTTGTTTCGCCTCCCCTTCGAACAACTCTGACAAAGTAGGTGCAATCTTCAAAGGATAAATAAGATATTCAAATTATGATTCAACATGTGCACCCTATCACAACGATGCAAGTGAACACATACAAATCACAATTGAAGTTAGGTACTGAAATTTCAGTTGACCACGCAGGGCAGACTTACTGTCAGCAAGCCCGCTAGTGGTATGGATAAAGGAAGACTTGTCCAAACTAAACTCCACACTCCACAATTAACGACTACTTGCATGAATTAAAAGTCTATTTTACTCTAGCTATCTTGAATTGGAAAGATGAAATGGCCTTGCTAGCTACTCATAACAAAAGAAGAAATCACCAAGCAATGAAACTCTTTGTATTATGAAAAGTGTTCACAACAACCATTTACAAAACTTTCAAAGGAAAGTTTTCTTCCCTCCTCAATCTAAGCTAACTTCTAAGCTAAATGCTATATGCCTTCTACTCTCTAGCTCTGATCTTGATCTGATTCTAATTCTAATATATTACAAATGAGGGGGGATGCCCCTTTTATAATAAGCCCATCTTAGTAGACGGTTCAGATTCTATTACAATGAAAGGCTCAGATCGAGCCACATATGCCTTGATTAGGGTTCATGCCCTAAAAACTGCCACCGAGAGGAGTGGGGCAATGAATGTGCCGAAGATTCTCCACTCCTCATTAATGAATCACTATCCGCCATCAATGCACATCGTCTCCTTCCAGAAGGTCATCGTCCAGAAGGGTGTTTCCCTTCTTCTCGCTGGCTGCAAATCTGATGAATCTGTCTAGTACTGCCTCGATTTCTTGATCCGAAATGGGAGGAATGTGATCCAATTGAAACTCTAAAACTGTAACTGTTTGCCCATGCCGGGCACATGATTTCTTCTTGGCAACAAAGGCATCTTGGGTGTTCTGTATGATATTGGAGAACGTAGCAGTGTTCTCGAAGTCATCCTGTGTGAAGGTCTTCACCTCAGAGAAGAATGGCGCTAATCTGCTCTTCAAACCATCTGTAGTTACCTCTTCAGAAGTCAACCTCCTGGCAAACATTGCCTCCAATGTGTTGAGGATTCCATCTAATATGTTTGTCATGGCCTTTTTGACCCTGACCAAATCTGTTTGTGATGCATCGTAGAATCCCCAGCCTATGACTACTGAAGAGTACCATCTGGCGAAGTCGTATCTATCCCCCTGCTGAATAACACCTCCCTCAACCAAAGTGTGTTGAGGTATGCTCATCAAAGCCCCTAAACGGAGAACAACTCTTGTCTGATAGATGCGAGCCTCACCCCAAGCATGGTTAACTGCCTCCACCCTAGCCATAGTATCAGAAGCTTGCCCATAGGCATGTGCAAGATCCTCCATGAACTTTCTTGTTTCTGTACGCACACTAGCAACCCACTTGTCTGCCTGCTGTGCCATTCTCTTCAAATCCTCTAACCCATTGATTGACTCCCTGGAAAATTCAATTGGAAGCTCAATTGCCGGATTCTCTTGCCCACAAGGACGGGACAAGTGTTGCACGTAGCCGATCAATGTCTTGTGCTCTACCTTCAACTTTTTGTATTTGCCCTCAACATGGGACAATCTATCCTTGAGTGCTCGATAGGAATTATCGCACTCCTCTACCACTTGTGCTCCAGTAGGGCGGCCAAGTTCCATGGTTGTGATCACATAGTTTTCTGGAACGGCCTCGTCTCTATCACACTCTATCCAAGGTACTGCCATATGCAAAATTCGGGATCCATCCTCATCCGTGGATATTTTAGAGAACTTCCTAGACTTCTTCTTCGCTGGAGGTGCACTGATTCTTTGTAATAATTCCTCCATCTCGACCGCAGGATCAGTCTCATCTACAGGATCATGCCTCATCCTATCCCTTAGCCATTCTGGCACCTCCTGCCACTCATCTGATATAATAAAAGGCTGCTCCACTTCGGCCTCTACCTCTTGAACTTCTCCTCTGCCATCGTTCTGACGAGGCTCACCGTCATCAATAGGCTCAGTGTCTCCTGAGCTCTGGGCATCCTAATCTGAAGTAGCATCACCCTCGAGAGTTGCCTCAATTTCCTGCTGAAACTGAGTATCAGTAGCCGTCCCCTCATCTGTCTCTTGCTGATTTTCCTGCCGATTATCTTCTTGGGGCATGTTGATGCTTTGGCCCACTGATTCCTTGCGAGGTGGCTGACTTGCCACTTGCACTGTCTACTCTACATCCAATCTCTCCCTTTGATCAACAAACAATGACACCTCCTATAAGCTTGGAGAATGTGCCCGAGATGGCGTATGCACGGACTCCTCAACTACTATAGGCTCAGGTCGAACTGGCTCTTTTCTTCTAGGCTCTGGAGTTGGGTTACTCCGTTTCCTCTGATTAGTTGCCGGTAATCTGCTGTCTCCCATCAAATTGTACATGAGGGGAATTGACCTTCCCTTAAGTCGGCTGACATGCCTCTCTATCCAAGTCCATGTAAATGTCAAGACTGGGATACAAAGCGTATCCAAGTCAGTGATCTCCAGCTTAGACCAATCTAGGAATGGCAGAGGCGTATCTCTTACTGTCTCATAGTTACCCTGTACAACGTTTATGTCTTCTTCAATCTGATCTGGTACTGGAATAATCTCGCACTCTCTGACCATCACCAACGGTATCCGAGAGAGCATTCTCTTTCTGACTTCGATCTCATCCACTGCACTTGCCCAAAAGTCTTCGATCTGCACCTTGTGCCTGAACTCTTCTGTCAATATCCATCTGATGTTTCCGTGGGGATCGTAGTAGTGCCTGCTGGTGTGATAGGAAAGGTGAAAGAATTGGAGCTCCGCTTCTGCCTCTCTTGCTGCTTGCAGCGATGGGCAGATTTCATCTGAATTCCCCATGGTAATTGGGAATCCAAGTCCACCTTTCTTCTTCTTCTTCTGAATCTTATCATAGGCAATCAGTTGCCTAGATACTTCCAGTATCACTATCCTGTTTGTGGGATACCGAGGCAATCTGTATGGATAGGAGGAAAATCCTTGCAGCCTTATGTAGGTGAATTTTGGAAATTGGATAAACCAACATCCAAATTTCTCAACCATTTCTTGTGCCTCCCTTGATATTCTGTGATGGGTTCTTTGCTGTAGGGTCCTCGTTATGTGCATAGTAAAGGCATCATTGACCCTTTTGTAATTAGTTGTGCTTGTCAAATGCAACTGTGGACAAGCCTCATATATTTTAAATTGATGGGAACCGCAACCGATTAGTTCCTTGTAAGAGATCCCCCTGTATCTCGTCATGCGAGCCAGCATATAGACAAGGTAGGAGCCCATATAAAATGTTTTTGTTCTCCTCACGCCACGAAGCTGCTCATGTATGCTATCACTGATCATTAGTGCCCAATCCATGTAATCCTTTCCCTCTAACACCAAGTTGACAAAATAAAACATCCAAGGTTCAAAGATGAACGCTTGGGGGCATCCTCCAACTCTGCTTAACATCATGATCAGATCACCAAACTCCTGCCTCAAATCCTCCGAGACTATCTGCTTGGGCAATTTTGTGCGAGTTGGCTTGGGCTTAATCATCCACCTGGTATTTATCAAATCAGCGCACCGATCTCTGGTGGATGAGTACATCTTTCCAGCTCTTTCCTTTGTCTTGTAGATCATCTTCTCATGGACTGGAATCCCGAATGCCTCTCCGATTGCTTCAAGTGTTAGGTTGGCCAATACCTTGCAATCTGGCAAAGTGATCGTTCTTTGCTCTGTATTGTAATGGTGGGCGCATTCCATGATGAGTTTTGGGCACTGGATAGCTGGCGGAAAGTTGGCAGCTGCATACAGTCCACTTTTGACAATATTGTGCGAAGTCACTGATGGGTGATGGCCTCCAGTCCCCATTATCCTTCTTCTGAATGCCTCCAGGTTGAATGAGCCTAAGTTTGTGTTAGCTAGCCTGCCGAGCTTTGATGAAAATTTTTACTCTGGCAAAAATGACTTGCCCAGTTTCTTGATCAGCGCCTGTCTGGACTCGATGTGGTTGTTTTTGCCTGTAGCTCTTTTGCTTGATTCAGCCATTCTGCAAAAAGGCAAGAGAGTTAGAAAACAAGATTTAAAATAATAAAATAACCATCATTGAGGGTGTCAGCAGATTTTTAAATAAAAAGGTTGCAACAGTTCTGCCATTTCCAACCGCAAACCTCAACTGTCTTGTTCACTTCAGCTGTGAAATTTTTGTATTTGCAGCAGCTCTTGAGACCTCTCTCGAACTCGTATTTCTCTTCTAAAAAACCCACTTTAGCAACTTGAGACCATCTTCACAATTTCAAATTCTTCCAGCAAATGCAGCCCTTTCAACTTCAGATTTCTCAGCAACTCCAAAAATGTCCAGACTTAACGTTGTTTATTTCAGCAATCGGATGAAACTTCTTCACAAAGTCGTACCTTCTCAGCAACGGCAACAACTGGCAATTGGGAAATTCGCACCTCTTCAGCAAATGTAGTCGCAGCAAGCTAAGTCGTACTTCTTCAGCAACTTCAACTTCTGCAAATTTGCACTCCAGCAACCTCCAGCTCTCTCACAATTTCGAATTCTTCAGCAACTTGAACCTCTTCAAAAATTCGTACTTTTCACTTTAGCAACTTTTTTTGCTCTTAGCAACTGGTGAGAGGAATGAAGAGGACTTCAAAAACTTAGCAACTGGTGAGAGGAATGAAGAGGACTTCAAAAACTTATAGCCAGGTCGAATTCCTGTAGAGGCTATACTTAGCAAATTTTTTTGAATTCGTTTTCCCTCTCTTTTCCAGTCGTAAGACTTGTCATCTGAGGCATTGGAATCTCAAGTTTCTAGAATTATGAATTTTACCATTTCTGCACAGGCTTGCCTCGTCGCATTTGATTTTTTAAAATATTAAATCACTCATTCCATTGAACAACTTCGAATTGTTTGGCTAAGTCGTTTGATCTCTCCTTCATTTTGGCAAAATTATCTAGCTCAAACTTCTAGCGAAATGCTTCTCATTCATTTTATTTGTTTGCCTTAGAGAAATTCCTCAAATTTGCCTTAGGAATTTGATTTAAAAATAGGCATTCGGCAAAATATCCACCAGAACGATATGAGCGAGGCATGGAGTAAGTTTGAATCAGCTCTGAATTGCAAGCGTTTAATACCCAGAAGAAAAAACTTTCCAGAATCCATCATTTTCATGTGTATCCAGACGAAGGGGTACTTTTAATTTTTATTATTTAAAAATAATAAAAATGGCTAATGTTTATTTCTTCTTCCCATCCGGATGTCTTCCACTCCTGCAATTTCGAGTTTCTCTGCCTTGGCAAATTTTCTTGATTTCTCTGTGAAGAATTTTCTCTCCGGAATTCTAGCATCATCCTCCAGACGTATTACCCATTTTCTCTTTTAGAAAATGCCTTAGGAATTATTTTTTAAAATTTAAATTTCATCACCTTACCCTCTGAAGGGCGCATTTCACATGTGAGCTTCCCATTCCATTCCTTAGGCAATTCTACGCCTAGACTCTCTTTTCACACTTAGCAATTTTCATTCCCAAGTCCCCACTCACTTGGCGCATTTCACATGGTGAGGAGGAAAAATATCAACCCTTAGTTTTTTAAAATCATGCCACCCTTAGCATTTTCTTTCCCCTTTGTGCATGGTGACCCTTCACCTTCCTTGAGCGCACTTCACATAGTGGACTTCCACTTTCAAGCGCATTTGCATGTGGAGGAGGAAAACTTGAGCGTATTTCACCATGTGTGAGAGAATTTACTCAATGCCTAGCGCATTTCCTCAAACTCTCTAACGTTTTTTACCTTTCACCTTTTACCTTTTACCTTGGGCGCATATGATATGGGGAAGAGGAACTTGAGGGCGCAAATGAGGGTGTCATGAGGAATTCCCATGCCTTGGGTGACTCTTCACCTCCCTTTGGCACATATGGCTTAGACAACTTCCATGTTGGGCGCATTTCAACTTTGCAAAGGAAAGTGCCATCATCTAATGACCCTTCATCTTCCCTTGGCGCATTTTGGCTAGGCAACTTCCATTTCCAAGCGCATTTCATAGTGTTAGAAGGAATTCCGCCCATTTCAAGTGGCTTTTCATCTTCCCTTGGTGCATTTGCTATGGTGAGAGGGAAACTTCCTTGCCTTAGGCGCATATTGGGGTGTGAGGAGGAAAATACCACACCTTAGGTGACTCTTCACCTTCCCTAGGCGCATATAAGCATGTAGACTTCCTTATTTGAGCGCATTTGAGGATGCCTTAGGAATTTTTTTTATGCCTTAGTGAATATTTCCATTCTTTGGGTGACCTTTCACCTTCCTTGAGCGCATCTAGGGGTACGAGGAGGAAACTTTATGCCTTGGAAGAATTTCTATGCCTTTGCCAATATCTTCTTGGCGCATATCATTTGTTTCTATGCCAGTTGCCTCTTATAAATTTCCAACGCCCTTCATGCCCTGGCTTTCTATTTTTAGTAAACCCGAAGAAGTTAGGGTTTCTTTGTATTTCACCCTGTTCTGAGCCGTGCTTGCACTGATTTTGCCATCCTGTTTACCGTCTGCCCATACTGGTATGCTATTTTTAGCCTTTGCTATTTTTAGTAAACCCTAAATTTGATTAGTCCATGTATCTCCGTTTGCTTTGAAATTTGTTCCAGTTGCTTTTGATGTTGTGAGAGACCTGTTCACACTTTTCTTTGGCAATGACGTGCTATTTTTAGCCATGAGGTGACTTACTAAAAATAGTAAGTATTCAGATCGTGCTCAAATTTTGCCAGTAGGTAGCCTGGAAGATGCTGATCCCGGTGGCGTGCCTCGTTTTGGCTCCTCTGCATTTTACTTCATCTATTTTTAGACATAGCAGGGGAAACCCTAATCTGACTTGCCTGCGCTCCCGACTGCTCCCGATCGCCTTGATTTCTACTGTTTGCCAATCTATTCGCTGGAATGAAGTAATGGGTAGCCGTTGGACTGAAGCTGCTATTTATAGTAAGTGTCCAGAAAGTGGTCCATCAGACGTCAGATGAGTTTGCATGTCACAGTGCCCGTGGGATCTCAAAAAACCCAGAAAAACCCAGAAAACTGGTCAATGTTCTGGCACTGGCTAAAAATAGTAAGTCCCTGAAAACTGACTCATTCCACTTGCATGTCATATCATTGCGAAGCTCTCGCAAAACCCACATGGAATATCCGGACATGCATTGAAAATTCTTGCATGCAAACCCTAAAAATAGCTTCAAAAGGCTGAACTCTGAAAGTCCTCGTCTCGGTTTGCATGTTATACCGTTGTGAAGGTCTTAAAAAAACCCAGATCCATTCTCCAGTCATTCACCGAAGAATTGTATGTTTAAACCATGAAAATAGCCTCTGAAGGCTGAACTGCTAAAAATAGCCAGTTGTCTAAATCCGTTCAAATTTCACGTGTGGGTGCTCTGAAGCTGCCTGAATGTGCTGAAGTAGTTAGAATTCCGAAATCCTGAGGAATAAGCCTCAAATTAGGTACATACTAAAAATAGTAAGTTGTCAGATTTCAGTGGGACTATGCTTTGAGCTTTCTGACTGTGCTGCTGCAGTTGGATTTCACCTTGATAACTCAGTTTGACCTAAAACCAGCCTAAAGGATAGGAACCCTAATTTCGTAGACTTGGCCGTTATTTCAATCTAGTTTAAAAGATGGGACATCCCCGGAAGGACAAAAGATCAGAGACAGAGGGAACCAAAGCCAAAAGACCAGAATGGAGCAAAAATTAGGGGGTCCCCATCTTGGATGGGGTGATGTGTGAAAAAGGTCACAACAACCCCCTAACCAAATCCTGTCAGCCCACGAGGGTCCAAGTAAAAGGCTAACTCCACTGCTCCTGAACACTGACTAGAGTGGGGACATTCCAATTTCGGGGTGGAACACTTCTGGGTATTTTTCCCCGAAGCCATAGCATGAATGTAGGAACACAATGCTGGGTGGATCAAAATTTCTAGTTCTACCTGATCGCTCTGAATATCCAGCAAGTTCCTACATTTTGTTTGAAGATCAAATTAAGAGTCTGCTCAATCCAGTTTGATATCCTTATCGAATTTTAAAGACAAGTCCAAAAGTTTCAAGTGCTGAAGAAGGTCAAAGTCTGTTGACTTATTCAGAAGTTTCTCTTGCCAACTATCATGTGCCACGTGCTCTGCTATAATTCGTCCCCTGGATTCGATTTCATGTGATTAATTGAATTTCTTGAGGGTCTTGTTCTAATAAAAGGTCGGGAGTTGTTTTATTTTCATTAAGTTCAGAATTTGTGGATTCCAAAGAACTAAATTTTTTTCAATTTTTACTCTTTTTCGTATTTTCTGTTCCATTCCAAATTAAAAACTTGTATGTTTCAATTGAGATTAACTAATATCGAAGCCAATTCAAAGCTATTTCCTCATATGAAATCATACGTAGCTGATTGTTTGTTCCTATCAGAAAAGACTGTGTGCTGCACCAAATTTGGGTGCATACTGACACTATTTGGTGGAAAATAATCCCTTTTCTTTAAACTCTTGCATCATTCTATGCTTAGTTGTGAAGCAATCCGGTGAAGTATAGAATGGTTTTCTTTGATTTAGTTATATCCCGAGGCATGCATGGATAATACCTGGGAGAAATATTTACATTTCAGTATTTTTATGCTTTATTTTATAGTAGATGCTTTATGTTTTCAAAAAATGTTCCAAAATTGATAAAAACATGGAGTTTTATTATAAATCTTTCATTTCCATGAAGTTGTTCAATGCTTAATGCTAAATCTGCTTGAATGTATTATTTGAACTTCATGAAATGTTAGTGCAAATCATTTGATTTCATGAAGTTGTTAAGTGACATGTGAATGATCGGACTTAGATTATGTTTCAATATTTTGAATACCAGCCAATTTGTGACAATCGTAGGCCCCTTGTGTTTAACAACAATTTACACAATGAACCCTGAATGAACCTAATGCGTCAAGACCTGACATTCCCGAGCCTTGGGATCGAGCTGAGATTGCCTTAGATTTAGGTTCTCCCGATGGATATTTCAAGAAAGGTAGGTTTCCGCGGTACTTTGTGAGAATTTATTTTCCTGTTGGTGTGCGTGTACAACATCCGTGTCAACACATGGGATGGTGGACATGGCATGCCAATTATGCACCAAAGTTGAGGATGCTTGCCACTCATCTCCTTTCACAAGTTGCTAGTTCCTCTTTTGTAGAGAGAATTTGGTCTACATATAGATTCATTCAGTCAATCAAGAGGAATAGGCTTACCTCTAGATGATTGGAGAAGCTAGTGATTGTGCATAGTGCCTTATGGCTTCAAGATCAACAAACTCTTGAGTATCGTTAGACTCCAGCTATACATTGGGATGTTGATCTCGAAGATACTTCATAGATAGATGATGAGGAGGCACATGATGTATTTCTTGGGGTTCCATTGGATCAAGATGAGACAACCACTCATAGTGGCAGTGGCTCAAACTTTGATTTTGATGCAATGTTAGGGGATGCTGATTAGGGACAACTGCATATTTCTATATTTTTATCATTTTGTAGTTGAAGTTTGCAGCCTTGGGCATTTTGTTATGATTTTTTATATAATATATATGCACATTTTCAATGAATGCAATTAAATTTTGTTAAAACTTAATTTTTTTGTCACTTTCTGTGAAATGAAAATCTCAATTGAAATCTAATATTATGTGTTACGGTTCTATGATATATATGATGATTGTTTTATCAATGCTATCATTTGAATATTTTTTATATTTAAAAATTTTCCCCATTTTATTAATAGTCATCCCATGCCGTCCCCTAAAACATCGCCTCCCTCCTATCCCCATCCCCAAAACGCGTCCCTTCGTCCTTGTCCCAAAAACTTGGGGTAATATAGATTTAAATGCCAAAGAGAAACATTTAAAAAATAGTGATTTGAATACAAAGAATAAAATAAAATTCATATAAATCTTTTATTACAAATGTAAAATGGTAATTGAATAGCAACGCCACATGCTATTAATTAATTTATCCAAAAAATCATTTTCTCAATTCAAAAGGTTAAAGCCCTTTGTTTAAGGGAAAAAAGCAACAACTTCATTAAAAATAACTACTATAAATCAGCAATAAATTTTTCAAAAATTGAATTCATTGCAAGTAAAAATTGTAATAATGTTTACAAATCTATTAGTAACATGGTAGAAGTAACTTACATGCTTGGAAAAGAAAGAAATTCAAATGTGCAAAAAATCCTTTCAAAGTTTTCTCAATGATGCACAATTGTTGTGTGAGGTTTAGCTTTGGTATGTAGGGTTTAATAGGAAAAAAACAAGTGCTTTTTTAGCATTTGAACCACATCCTACGAGTTTTCTGTTGGATTCAATGAGTACTCGTTGATTTTTGTTGTCACTAATAGCCAAAAAGTTGACCTCCTCAGATTGGCAAATTTACCTTTAGAGTACTCATTTGGAAAAAAATCACAACTCAGCAAGTTTGCAAACTATGATGAACATTGAAAAACACTTCCATATATCAAATGTCTCAACATTAACATGAGCTTCAAATGTCTTGATTTCTACTTTAAAAGGAGTTGCTTCAGATTTTATCTCTTTCTCTGCTTCTTTGTCTTCCCAAGTATGCTCTTGGTTATCCTTTATCTCTTCCCCATTGTCAATAATACCAAATTTCTTGGCTAGTGCTTGCACTAGAACATTTGCGGATGATTTTTCTTGAGTCATTTGTACTTTTTGTCTTTATAGGTGCTCCTATTGTTGGGTCATGTTGTGACCTTTTCACACATCACCCCATGCCAGATGGGGATCCCCTAATTTTTGCTCCATTTTGGTCTTTTGGCTTCGATTTTGGGTTGTTTTGCGTCTCTCTGATCTTTTTGTTCTTCTAGGGATGTCCCATCTTTTGACCTGATTTGGAATTTTGGTTAAATCTGTGAAATTGGGGTTTTGTTCTTCAGGCTGGATTGAGATTAAATCAAGTTGATAAATTGACATTTGAGCTTAACATTGCAGTTAGAAGGCTCAAGACAGGATCCCACTGAAATCTTACTGAAATCTGACAACTTACTATTTTTAGTAAGTACCTAATATGGAGGCCTTTTCCTCAGGATTTCGGGATTCTAACTGCCTCAGCGCATTCAGGTAACTTCAGGGTGCCTGTACATGAAATGTGAGCAGATTCAGACAACTGGCTATTTTTAGCAATTTAGCCTTCAGAGGCTATTTTCAGGGTTTAAACGAACAATTCTCCAATGCATGACTGGAGAATGGATCTAGGTTTTCCAAGACCTTCGTGATGGTGTAACATGCAAATCAAGATGGTGACTTTCAACGGTACAGCCTTCTGAGGCTATTTTTAGGGTTTGCATGTAGTTATTTTCAATGCATGTCCGGATATTCCATGTGGGTTTTGCGAGAGCTTCGCAGTGGTGTGACATGCAAACATAATGGATCAATTTTCAAGGACTTACTATTTTTAGCCAGTGCCCGCATGTCGACCAATTTTCTGGGTTTTTCTGGGATTTCTAAGATCCCTCAAACAATGTGACATGCAAACTCATCTGACATCGGATTGACCACTTTGTAGGCACTTACTATTTTTAGCAAGTTCACTCCAGCAGCTCCCCAACACTTCAGTTTCACGAGCAGAGCAACAAGCGACAAAAATCAAGTCAAACTAAGGTCATTTGAGCCACATGCAAGTCAGATTAGGGTTTCCATCTTCGATACCTAAAAAGTAGGGTAAAAGGCCAGAATTTCGAGAAACGAAGGTATCCCACTACGATCAGCATCCTTCAGGCAATCTACTGGTAAAATTTGGGCATAATCCGGGCACTTACTATTTATAGTAAGTCGTCTCCAGAACAAGGCTATAAATAGCAGGTCAACACGAGGGGCAGGTGTGAACAGGTTCATCAAGTGATGAGGACCAATTGGCGAAAAATTCAAGTCAAACGGAGCAATGGAAGTCAGAAAGTCAAGGGCTTACTATAAATAGAAGGTGGCTATAAATAGCAAGTTGGCATGTAGGACAGGCGAAAACAAGTTCACCAAGCAAAGGAGGTCACATGGTGAAAATTGCATGACAGACGGGGTCGTGGAGGTCAAAATAGCAGAGACTTACTAAAAATAGAATGTGAAGGCAGGCTAAAGAAATCAAAATATTCTAAGTATAAAACAAAAGCTCCACCATCAGAAGGCGCCCTCAAGTCAAAATGGAAGCTCCTCCATCAAAATGCGCCCATCCCAAGAAAGGTGCTAGGAAAATTTCTAAGGTTGGAGAAATGGAAGTAGGGGTATCAAAATGCGCCCACCTTGAAAAATGAAATCTTCAAATGCAAAAAGCGCCCTCAAACAAAAGCACATAGGCTAATTTGCGCCCAAGGTGGTAGAGAGGCCTCAAAAAAGTTTCCAAGGCATGAAATTAAAAGCTCCAAGGGTAAAATGCGCCCAAGAAGAGATGAGGGAGGTCATAAAATTTCTCAGTGTTAGAAATCAAAGCTACCCCATGTAAATGCGCCCAAGGCGGAATGAAAAAGTTTTTTTGAAAACTCACAAGGCAAAAGTGAAAGCTTGCACTTCAAAATGCGCCCACCTTGCAAAAGGAAAATATGCTAAGGCATGAGATGGAAGCTAGACCTCTAGAATGCACCCAAGTTGAGAGGAGGGTCATAAAAAATTCTAAGGCACGAAATGAAAGCTTAGCATACCATTTGCACCCTCAAGTGAAAGCTCCACCATGCAAATGCGCCCCAGCCTAAAGGGAGATCAAGCAAACATAAAAAAAAATCTAAGGCGTGGCAAGTGAAAGTAGAGGCATTGAAATGCGCCCAGCAAGGGTTGTAATTTAAGAAAAATGCCTAAGGCAAAAATGAAAGTAAGACCCTTCAAATGCGCCCACTTTAGAGAATGAAATCTCCAAATGTCAAATGCACCCATGAAATGAAGGTGGACATGGAAATTTTCGCCCTCAAGGTGAAACAAGATGACTTCAAATATTTTCTAAGGCAAGAAGTGGAAGTAGGCATATGTAAATGCGCCCAACCTTGTGAAGTGATGTGAAAATATTCTAAGTGAAAGTAAAAGCTTCCTAACTAGAATGCGCCCAAGCACAGAGAAAAAAAAGAAACGTTGGAAAAGTTTCTAAGTGCCAAAGATAAAAGAAGACCTTCCAAAATGCGCCCTCCAGCAAAGGTAAAGTATAAAAACGCCTAAGGCATAAAAAATGGAAGCACATAGTGGGAAATGCACCCAAGGTGGCAAGGTGGGATGGAGGCCTTGGCGTGGGAAATATCTAGATAGTGGAGGTAAAATGAAGAGCGCCCAAGGTAAGTTGGCAAAATTTTAAAAAGAGAAAATTCTCTAAGGCATTTCTAAGCCAAAGTGAGAAATACGCCTAAGGAGGGAGGTATTGTTAAAACCTCCAGAGACAAGATCAAATGCACCTGGAAGCAAAGGAAATTCTTCAGGAAAATCAAGAAAATACTAAGGCAGGAAAAATGGAGATTACAGGTGTGGAATTCCTCCAGAATGAAAATGGAATAAACCTTAGTAATTTTTATTATTTTTCAAAAATAATAAAAATTAAACTTACCCCTTCGTCTGGATATGCATGGAAATTATGATTTATGAGGGGAATTTTCTTCTGGGTATTGGACATTTCCAATTAGGAGATGGTTTAAAACTCTTCCACGCCTTGTTCGTGTTGTTTCGACAAGGATTTTGGCCTGACACCCATTCAACAAAGTTCCTAAGGCTCAGATGGATAAATTTTCTAAGGCATGGAAAAGGAAAGCAGAGGAGGTCAAGTGCACTCAAGCTTAGGACGAGTGGAATTTTATCTAAGTCACCAAGCTCCTAAAAGAAGGTGGGCAAGGCAAGTGAATGAAATTGCTAAGGTAGGAGGATGAAAACAATAGGATGGGATGCGCCCTGGCACAATGGGCCCATGATAAAAGTTTGCTAGAAAATGATGAATTTTATTAGACATCAAGTAGACCTTGGAAGTCAGAACGTGGGAATAAGGTAAGTAAAATGAATTTAGATTATAAAGTGTTTTGATGCTCTTCTTTTGTTTTGTAGGATGAACGCTGAAGCCAAGGCATGAGGATTTGATGAAGCTGGACAACGTTGCAACTTTGGAAAGAGGAAATGGCAGTGAAAATTTGGCTAAGGCATTAAGGACGTGATGCAAAAGAAGCTAAGTGCGCCCAAGGTAGTGAGCTGAAGAAATATGAAAGTTAAAATACATCCAGGAATTGAAACGACTGAGCAGACGAACTCTAGAGACAATCTTGGGGACTCTTTTACCCTCCTCCTAGCGCAACAGAATTGGCAGGCAGAATAGTGGGAACACGTTTCCGGACGAGAATCTTCTAGAAGAAGATAATGGGAATTAATGGCAGATAATGGTTCCTGCAGAGGAGTGGAGAATATTTTGTGCATTCATTGCCCCACTCCTCTTTGTGGCAGTTTTTAGGGAAAAAACCCTAATTAGGGCGTAAATGGCTCAATCTAAGCCCTTCACTGTAATTCAATCTGAACCGTCCGTTGGACTGGGCCAACTATAAAAGGGGCATCCCCCCTCATTTGTCATCTATTAGATGTAGATATTAGATCGAGAGTACAGGACAAAAGTTAGAATAGATAGAAAGTTAGCTTAGAAGATAGCGTAGTTTGAAAAGGAAAGAAAACTTTCCCTTTGAAAGTTTTGTAAGAGGTTGTTGTGGAAAACTCTCATAATACAAAGGTTTATCATTGCATGGTGGTTCTATCTTTTGTTATGAATAGCTAGCAAGGCCTTTCGTCTTTCCAATTCAGATTGATAGAATAGAGTAGACTTTATTTTATGCAAGTAGTTGTTAATTGTGGAGTGTGGCGTTGTGGTTTGAGCATGTCTTCTTTCATCCATACCACTAGCGGGCTTGCTGATGGTAAGTTCGCCTTGTGTGGTCAATTGGAAGATCAGTACCTAACTTCGGTCGTGATTTGCGTGTTCATTTGCATCGTTGTGACGGAGTGCACATGTTGAATCATGATTTGAATATCTTACTCATCCTTTGAAGATTGCACCAACTTTGTCAGAGTTGTCCGAAAGGAGACGAAGCAAAGTCTGGTTTGAAGATTGTTTAAGTCGATCCTCATCCTCCACCCTTTAGGAGTATGTTATACCCAAAATGAAATTTTTGGCATTCTGCTTAAATTGAGCTAAACAACGTAAAAATGCCATCGAAAGTATGTTTTAGGTCAAACCAAATATGAAATCTTTGTGGGTTTCTGTCAAGGAACCTATGGTTAAAATTTTGAAAAAATGAAAATTAGGGTTTTACACCCCTATTTTTATGGAAACCCTAAAAAATAGGACCTTCCCGGAAATGATTGAAAATAATTCTGATAGGATTAATTGCCTTCACGATCACACTGATCAAGTCAGAATTATCAAAAATTATGTTTTACTCTGGTGGGTCTATTTCTATTTTTCAGGAACAAAGTTAGGAGCTCCGCAGCCATTAATGGCAGATTGGCCAGTACCAGGTGCTGAAAGCTAAACCTCAAAAGCTTCAACGAAGAAACCATGGTGGAAAAGGATGAAAATGATGTCGTTCAACGAAGGAGATTCTCGAAACAGAAAAGGCCAAAATTTGGCTAAGTCTGGAAGGTGCACGTTTTGTCTACCAAGGCAAAACACAGTCTACAGTGGTTAAAAGCACCCCTCTTGAAGAAAGGCGCCCTTGGACCTCAGAGGGCAAATCAAATCATCTGGCATTGTCAAAACAGTCATCCTCTTCACTTTCATACTGGCTCAACAACGAAACAATCAGCAAGATCATCTGATTCAGGGATCATTGACCAACCGTCAGCGAAGTATGGAGGATCCATTGACGACAGAAGTGCCAAATCAGAGAGCTTCAAGGTAAAAGCGCCCTTGCTGGCCAGGGGCGCCCCTCAGTTGCAGACATCAGATGAATCCAGAAGTTGCAGCTCTATACATGATATCTTTCCAGCTTCCTCCCGGCTACGTGATCAATCTAACAGCAAGTCGATAAGACACACCAGACGATCACGAGGTGAGATCAAGCAAAAAAAGCCAAATTTAAAAAACTGGAAAGATAAGCCAGAAAATGGCTAAGGCATGGCTAAAAGCGCCCCTCTCAAGGAAAGGCGCCCTTTCCTAAAGGTATCCAGATTCAGCCAGAATCTTCACTGCCTCCCAGGATGACCTTCTCAGCTATGACCTATCTCGTCAGCGAGACTATCAGCAAGAACTTCCGACAAATCAATCAACTGATGGAGAAGGTCAAAGACTGGCAGTCCACAACCAAGATGAAACCAAGCAAAAGCTAAAAGCGCCCCTGGTGACCAGGGGCGCCCTTTAGTTTGAAAGCCCAAAACTTGCCAACTGCCACTGCAAAGTCAGGCATCGTGAACAAGACTGAACCAGCTACCCGACGCATCGTCAAGCATAATCATCTGATTCATCAAACATCGAGAACGTCAGATCAAAGCAAAAAGGGTCTGAAAAGGTCAAAACGAAGAACAAGTCAATGAAAATTGACTAAGGCATTGTCAAAAGCGCCCCTTTCAAGAAAAGGCGCCCTTCTTTCTGGAGACCTAAACTCAGTTTTCTGAGTTAACCTCTCCCAGGCATATCTAATCGTACTGATCCTGCCTCAACAACAAAATTGTCGGATACTGCTCGAGATCAACTGAGTAACCTTAATCGAAGATCAAACATGAGTACTTCAGCTTGCAAAATAGATAAAAATGATCAAACTCAAGGTTGGACGCCTAAAGGAAAGTCAAACAGAAATGTTGACTTGAGTTAGCAAATTTGGACCCAAAAAAGAGAAACACTCCACAATCAGTGGAAATCATCTTTTGGAACTCCAAATCAGGCTTGAATGATGAGTTATCTTCCATACTTTGTGGATCTTAACCCTAATTGCCTTATATTCATGCTAGGCGTCCCTTTCATCATTATTCTTTTTGCAGGTTGAAGGATAAAACATCAAGCAGCTCCCAAGAACAAGTTTTCAAGATCTGGCAGGGGTTTTGAATGGATCTTCAATATTTTTGAAGATCATTGGCAGTAAAAGCATTCTTCTCCCAAGATTGCTTCCAGAGACAGATTATTGCAAAGTGGCAGTTTATAACTTCCAATCCATCTTCTGTCTACTTCCTCTACTTCTGTCTATATTTCTTTTGCATGTCACAGGAAACGACAGATTATCACAGATCTGACCAACTGGGTATGATCAGCACAGCTTTTTCAACAAAACCCACATGGTAGATTTTTTCAGAAAAAGTAGCCCTGCTGCCCCTATTTTTTAGGGTTTCCGGAAAAAGTCATAATATTGAAAAACGGACAAACTGGGTTTGTTTGGCTCTGAAGCACGAACAAAACCCATGTGTTAGATTTTTTCGAGAAAAATCACTTTCTGGTGCCCTTGCTGCCTCTGCCACCGAAGGGCTCTTGCATGTCAAAGAAAAACTCGTTTTTTCGAATTTCTGACGATTTGGGTCTGTTTAGAAAATCATTCTTAACAAAACTCATGTCTCAGAATTTTTCGTAAAAACTACCCCCGGCGAGGCTATTTTTAGCAGTTCCAGAAAAGTGTCAGAACAGGGTCAAGTGCCCAGTCAATATTCAAGGTTTTCATAATGCAGTACTCTCAGGTACAATACAAGACCAAAACGGTCTTATACCATGATTACCTGAAAACGACTGATACAGACTTATGGCAGAAAAATCCAGAGGTCAGTTCTGAAGACTTGGAGGGCATGAATCAAATCACACTTGCAGAACATCGAAGAATCCGGTTTGTTTCAAGCAGCATCTATTCCAATCACCTTACAAAGCATCGAGCTTGTAATTGCTTGCACTAAGCATTACAACCCGACTACAAGAGAGATCCTGTCAGTAGACGGGAGGGTGATTTGCAGCTTGAAGCCGGTAGACATAGAGACTTGTTTTGCAATTCCACCATGCCCTACCAAGAAGGTCATATCAGTGACAGAATGCGAAAAGGCATTCGAGGCTTCGAAGGACAAGTGTTCGCTTATAATGGCTGAACATTGGCTGAAAACAAAGAGAAACAGCTTGCCCAGATTGGTTGGTAGAGGAGAATTCAAAGACGAGTACGGAGTGCTAATCACCCTACTCAGCAGAGTCACTGGACAAGAGGAGGGAAAATCCTTCCAGCCGTGGATGTTCTACATTATTGGCAAGATAATCAGCAGAAAAGAACGTTACGACTGGGCCTCCCTGATCAGTGACACACTCCACCAACAATTCACCGGGTTTCTAGAAGAGCACCGTTTCCACATGTGTTCATACCTGGTCTACCTGATAGCCTTCCAAGGCGATTTCAGAACATTAAACACTGTGGGAACCCTGGGTGTGCAAAAGGTACAAGAATACTTTCCTCGCTTGGAGTTCACTCTAGTGGAAAGACATTTCAAAAGGATAAATGACCTTTTTACTATGCACACCGTGCACGAGCTAGACCATGAGATGCACGTGCGTATTTCACCAGCAGCTAAGGCAGCAATGGTGGACTGGGCGGATTGGTTCATACAATTCCCCACTTTCACCTACATACGCGTGTATGGCTATAATGGCCACCCCGCCATGATGCCACGTTACCCCTCAGATAGGGTAGTGTTCATGGAATTCCTGAGGCAATTGGCCGAGTTCACTCTTACCTTCGCGTAAAGAAAAAGGCTGCAGTGAACTTTCCTCTTCAGATGGGACTCTACAGATGCAGAACTGCAGCCGATGCAAGGTTGATAAGCCAAGAAATAGTGAGATTTAATCTCAAGTACCTCATCGACAGGAGGCCATCCTATGACCCTAGAGGCATTTTCGCAGCTCACCTTGAGCAAAGATCATCACATGAGCCTTTCATGGAAGATTTTTGGGTCAACTGCGAGGATGAGTTCGAAGTGAGAAGAAGGAACCATAGCAGATTCAAGCTCTCACAGATTGCAGAATTCATGTCAGAAGACATCGAGGGCTTATCTGAGGATGAAGAAGAAGTTATTCTTTCTTCCTTCTTCACGGGTTTAGTGGATTCACAACCACTCGGCAAAGTAGACTAGTATGCGAAAGAGAGTACATCTATTGAGGAAAGAACGGGTAAAGTAGTTCGACACAGTCAACTCTACCTGGACAGTAAAAGGACAAGGAAGGTAGTACTTCCCCGATCAGAGCCGCCAGCGGTTCAGTCTACACTACCTTCCACGTCTAGGATGAAACCCAGACAGAAGAAGATGAGCTTTCCTCCAGAAGGAATGCGGATGTCAGGAAGCACATGGGGGAGAAAAGGAATTGCCAGCACAAGCCGGCAAGAGGTACAGGTGGAGACAGCCACCAATTTGCCTGAGACAGTTGAGACCGCTGCAACTACACAAGAACCAGTGATTGAAATAATCGCTGTAGAGATGGAAACCATTGTAGAAGAAGTTGCAGCAGAAGCGGTGCCAGTGATAGAAACAGAGCCACCAGCTTCACCACCATCACAGAGGTCACAAAGTCCTATTGATTTGGACTCGCCACCACGAGACATTGCCACGGCACAGTCTCGTTCTTCTAGCATTCAGGGGACCTATGTTCCTCCTCCCAGCGATGCTAGCCAAGATTCTATTTGGCTGGAAAGCTCGCTTGGGAGGAAGAGGGAGAGGCCTTCTTATCAGCTTGACTTCTCTGAATTCCATCATGTCCCACAAGACATGCCGGTAAAGAAGTTGAAGAAGCAGACGCATGTAGAAAAGAATGCAGAGAACGAGGTTATCATAGAGACTGCTACCCCACCTGAAGACAAAGATATACATAATGTGAGGGTTGAGGATTTCACGCTTTCAAAGGTGAACCTTGGAAAGACCACTCGACAGGTGGAGGCAGACCTTCTTGGAATCGCCTCAGCGAGTGTCAAAGAAAGGATGACGAAAGATGGACAAGACAAAGCAGCCTTGAAGGCTGAAATCTGTCAGCTAAAGTTGTACATTTCTAGTTTGATACATGATACTTCAAACTCCTCGGCCTTGCCTCAAGGATTGTTGGATCTCCCAGCTGAAAGAAACCATCATCAGTTGATTACATACGGCAAACACTTGAGACGTCAAGTGGATGAGTTTGTTGTCAAAGGACGATGTGTGTTGACAGAAGCATATCAGCTGAGAGACAGGGCACATGGACTTAGATCAGAAATCCAGAAGTCAGATGTAAAAGCAGCTCAAGAGAGGCCGAGAGAGGAGGCGACAGTTGCTGATTTGCAACAAGCATATGAATCAGTTACGACCACAAAAAATAAACACCATCATGTGGAACTTGAAACAGTGGAGACACAATTCCAGGATGTCATCCGATCTTCATTCCTTGAAGATCCCAATGGCTGCAAATTAGCCAAAATTGCAGCCATGTCTGTCCAGTTAGATGAAGCAGCTGCCCAATGCATAACCTATCATCAGCAGCTTACGACGGGTGAAGAAATGCTTAGACGCCACATAGTCATCTTGAAGAGCATTAATTGCCCGGAGGCCTAAGAGGTCAATGACTGGATAGAGACTTTGTTGACCAGTGGTGAAGAGGTGTAAAGCACCAAGGGAGGACGTCCTACCCTCCAAATAGCATTAATGATGACTGAAGTCAACTTGATGCCCCTTTCCAAGTTGACTCCAGATCTCCACAGATCATGCATGTCAGATCCCACTAATCTAGGATGTCTATTTGACTCCCACGATTTGTGGATCTCAGACTTCCTCAAAAGGTGGATGTCTATTTGGAGACACATTTGTAACATAAGTTCACTTTTAGTTAGGTGTCAGTCAACTGAGGTAGACTTCCAGTTTGACTTTTGTTTAGTTTCAGTTAACTGAAGTAGATTTCCAGTTAACTGTTTGCTCACCTACTTTTAGACATAGAATAATATCTTGTTGATTGGCAAGAACTGTTTGTTAACTCAAGGAGATTTTAGAGTTGCCTACTCCTTTGAGTTTCTATAAATAAGAGCCTTAGGTTCTTTATTTGTTTAACTTTATTTGCTAGCAAAATTGTTGCGCCACTGTTGCCAAAGTTCGCTTGTTTATATTTGTTCACTCTTGGATGAGAGTTCGTTGGTTGATCGCAATTGTGCATGATTTCGTGCCTTTGCTGTCCTGACCTTTGTAATTCTTTGAAGAACCTTGAAGAAATAAATCAGATGGTGCAAGCTTGATTGACCTAATTATTTGAGTTATTCAAAGTCTTGTTTTTAAATAGTGCATTGTTTCAATCTCCTCCTTGGACAGGTGTCGTCGCCTCCTTGGATATTTTGTCATCGATCATTATCGTTTGATGTTGTGTAATGATCTCTCTTGCAGCCTAGAGTTTGGATAGGTGTTGTCACCTCCTCGGGAATCCTGTTAGAAAGGCCATCGTTCCTTGTTGTTTCCAATGAGCTGCTTCCAAGCCTATACCTCGGATAGGGGTTCCTCCTCCTTGGCAAGTCTCAGATCCAGTTTACTGTAACGAGTGTTTGCTTGTATCGAGCCCTATCTTGGTATATATCCGAAGGTTCAGAGCCTCGGCCATATTCCATTGAGACGGAGGATTCAAGTGATCCAACCATACCATTTCGCTCCTACGCCCTCATGCTCTATTTATCTTGAGGAGGTAGGATAGTTTAGAAGCTTAGTTAGTCGTAGTTAAGATCTGCGGAAACCAGAGAAAAAGCTTAGCTACGGCGCATTGGTTTATGCACCCTTGTGTCCTGCCGCTGAGTAAAAAAAGATAGGAAATCTTAGTACACCCCTTTTTTACAGTATAAAATCAGCAAAGAGAGATCTTCCTCTCTATAATCCGAAGAGCATGTACTAACACACTTGCAATAGCTATCCGTTTCCAATAAGCACTCCAAAGGTGCTAATTGAAACGCCAACAGAGTAGATGGTAGCATCTCTAATCCTTATATCCTTTTACATTCAGCATTATCCGGTTAGTTTAAGAACCCAAGCTTCATTGACAGATCTCCCGAAATTTGAAAATCCTTTCTTCTGAATGAGCAACTCACGTAAGTCCCCTTGGAATACCCAGCATATTCACATCAACCAACCGAGCCTATTTGCGATAAAAGGAACCTTGGAGTTGAACGCATGAACTTTCACGCAATCTTAGCATGCGGAATACTTTGATCAAGAGGGAATAGAGTGACCGTTGGACATTTTATTCTGTGTTGGTGTTGTCGTAAAAAACACGTCAACAGGTCACCCATTGCCAGTGCTTTATCATTTGTTCAAATGACTCTCCAAGGCTAAAACTCTTGCATTTATATCACTAATTCTCGCTTCGTGGTTACATCTTCATGTTGCAATCTCCATATTGGCTAAGATAAAGTTCTAATCTCTTCAAGACCTTATCATTGTTGTAAAATTCAATTTCCACACAAATCCTCATGTTTAGTATCTTGTTTTAATACCAAAATGATCAGTAATTTCATCACACTTTACTTTTAAACTACAAATGACCAAATTATACTTCTTTTGTATTTAGAACTATGAATTTGATCTTGCAAGCTAGTTAGATTATGCATTCAACTAGAAACTAACAAGAAAAGACACAAAAATTATGCACACTCCGTTTTTCCTTGGAAATCCTCTATTAATGGTGGAAAACCATGTGGTAGGTAGCATTAGCACATCTATCTGATTCTTATTGACTGGAAAAACAAGTACAAAGAATGGATTACAACTCACAATTTTTTCTTGTTATCTGTCAAACCTTATCTAAAATTGGAACTGAGTTTTTCCCTGTTTTGGATGCATACAAACATGTCTCCAACATCCTAGAACCCTTTGCCTTCTCAACACCTTTCTTTGTTGTTCTTAGGAAGTCATCTTGTGCACTCAAAGTCTCCTCTAAGAATTTAGAGCACCAAAAGACAAAACTTTTCATTTACCTTGTTGTCTGCTTGTGTCGTGGTGAAACCACTATGTCCTATGGTCAAAGTTACCTCAGCGGTGGCAAGACCATTCCAGTGGTTTTGACACAACTGTGCTTTCGAAACTGCCTCCTGATGACAATTGGCAATTTTGACTATTGTAAAACGCGAGTACTTACACTTATCAAAATTTTGGAAAATCTTCAATTACTATTCTAGACATCTTCTGGATCCTCCTTCAATCACTGTCTTTTTAATGTATCTATTTCATTGGTTTATTCTGTGTTAGTTGGTCCTTAGGATATTCATAGTTGCATACCATTGAGTGTTCAGGTCTTTAGACAATGGTTTGGTGCCTTAAGCAGTTTAGCTTTCAAAGAGATAAGTTACTGTTATGAGTCTGACTATTTGATGACCAAAATCAGGAAGACAAATGCCAACACTGTTTAGCCAATGTATACATCAGCTGTTACCATGGTACAAATTTGACTTTTCTAGGGAAACTGAACTTTAATTTTTAAGAAATTTGAAATTTATTTATTTTATCACTTTTTATTTGCAGCCTGGTTGTTCCAAGGGATAGCGTTACAGCAGCAAGGTTAAAAAAGGCTCTTCCGGCTTCTGCTGAAGGAAAGGTCTTGGACAGTAATTTCATTTTTCAAGATATAAAATTTTCATTTATTGGAGTTATCTTCCAAGCTGGCTACCCTGTGGTTATATTGCTGTTATTGTCTCTACAATTATATATGGCAGGACCATTGAATAGAGTTAGTTGAAAAGTTGTTTTTGGATGCACATATACTGATTGACAGTTCTGCAAACAGGTTAAAGATCTGGGAAATCCAATGATGGATAATCTCAACCCATCAGGAGCCTTGGAGTTCCTTAAGAAGCATAGACCATCTTTATGTGTGGCACTTTTACCAGGCAGTAGAGCACCAGAGGTTTTTTCATCCCTTTATTTCTCGTTTTACTTTACACTACACTCTTCTTTTTGGCTAATACACTTTAAACTGTGTATTTGGATTAACCACTAAAGCATGAACATGTCAATATGTACTTTGACAAATTCCCATTTGAAAACAGGTTTATTTCAATTGGAAGACCATTCTTGATGCTGTTGAGAATCTACTAATGTCTCCAATTTCAGATCAAATAATATTTTTAGTTCCTATATTTTCTTCGTTGAAAATAGGTCTGTTTTCGAAAACACTGCTATCCATGGGATGGAAATTTGGAGTTTCTGAAAGCATCCTACCTGGTATTGAGGATTCAATATTGTGTACAGAAAATATATTTTCTACAAGCGATAGCCCCGACAGAGAAAGTGACATCCTATATTCTTTTTCATTTAAGAAAGACACTGCTTTCCTTCTACTGA
>CM021102.1:519416490-519531211 GCA_007115665.2 Sequoiadendron giganteum
GACAAAATGAAGCAAGCTCGAAACTTGTACAAATAGAGGGCAGAGCACTATGCCGCTATTGTAAGAAATCTTGTAGGATCTTCAAATAATGCACATCTGTTAGCAATGGTAAGCATGGAGGACCTAGCTATCAAGAAAGTTGAGAAATTTGCCTCTAAAGGAAAAGTGTTATATGATGTCATTAATAAGGTTGTAGAACATGGCTCTCAAATTATAATTGCTACAGATGAAAAAGGCTACTCAGATAGCTCAGCTCAAATTGGATTTGGATAAAGAAGAATTTTTTCTTTCCCAAGAGCTCAAATAAATGGAAAAATGCCTATTATTGTGGTCACAAATGAAATAGGTAAAGCTCAACAAACTAGTGGAAGTCGGGGTCATCCTCGACAAGGAAAAATATGTTGAGGTAAGAGAATCACTGAAGCATTGTATTCAGATGATTAAATATCTTGCAAAATATCTCCACCAAGTACAAGAAAATGTTGAAGTACAATGTGCTATTCTCGAGAAAAGAATCAAGGAGTTGTCAGGAAAAATTCTTGAAGAAAACCGCATTTTCCTTTCGGCCGCAGAACTTTCTGAGACCTTCAAAGAAGTCATCATGAGTCAAGTAGAGAGTGAAGACTTCTCAAATGCCTCTATAAATGATCTTTGTGATACAAGGCTCACTCTTGATAAACTCAAGACACATCTTGACGAATACAAAAAGGTTCACTCATCCGCGAAGAAATCAATCACGAGGATTCACACCATTGTGGATTACATTGTTGGTTTAGATGAAAAATTCATGCAGGAGACCAGGAAGAAGTATGAAGACTTTCGCACCCAAGCAAGGAATCAAGAAGATTCTTGATCTCCCAGTGTCGAACATTTTGATGCTTTCTCATATGCATTTTTTAAATAGTTTCTGACATCTTAAATGTCTTTTGTAAAGTGTAATTGCACCGAAATATGAGATGTAATTCCACAGAGATAAATTACACTTTGAATTAGTCAAAGTTAGGGTTTCCTATTTTTGATCGCCTAATTTCCTAACTTTACTCTACTGATTTCCTAGATTAGCTCATTCCTCTTTTCTATAAATATGAGGGATCTCTATTGTAATCTTTACCTTTTAGTATTTTGCAACGAAGTGCCGCCCTTTTGAAATGAACATTGAAACTTTGTGTTCAATTTTATGAATCTGAATCTAATCAATAAAGAAGGAAGTTGCATGCCAAAATTTGTGTTGGAATCAATTCTCTTTTGATTTGAGTGAGATTGGTGGTGATTAGTGAATGATATTTGAAGGCCTTCAAGTAATTTATGTAAACTTTGTGTTGCATTTCTTATTTGGATTTACATTATGTTTGGATACTTTAGTTGAAAGATCTACAAGACTTTGTGCTTGTAATCGTTCATGTTGTTTGAGGAATTTCTGTATCTAAGAAGACTTTGTGCTTCTAATGCGACAAACGATATGTATTTCATAGATCCATCATTGAAAAAGCTATGGAACGACTTTGTGCCTTCATGAGATTTCCATTTTCCTTTAATTTGTTTATTATCAATCACATCTGGTATCTCCATGCTTTGCTTTGACAAGATAGAGATATTGGCATTACTATTTTTTGTTAAGTTTAAAGTTATCAAATTTAGAACTTCCAAACCGTGAAACATCTCTGAAAAAAGAGAGAAGCATGAATGTAACACACCCCCCCATTTCGTAAGTGTAGTGTACATTGTGTAAATAATTTTTTAGTTTTACCATAGCTTTTGTTAGCAGTAAGAAGAGCGCCTCCTCTTTCTGAGAGGAGAGATTCTATCTCACATAGTTGTGGCTGAAGTCTAGGTTGTGTAATCTGTTAAAAAGTTGATTACATAATTTTCACCCAACAGTACCTATCATGGCCTAGCAACCAAGACTCATGTCATATTTCACACATCACTCCCTAAGTTGCACTTAAGGGTGTTGGTGTGAATAAAATTCTTGTACCTAGCTAATTCTTACAAGGGGACTTATTCACATGTTAAGTTTAGTTAGGTCCTAATCTATCTTCTAGAAGACTTAGTTGTCATGTCTAGATCTTATTTTTTTTACTTTTATGTCAAGTTAGTTATCTCGTGTCATAGGTTTAAGACACTTGTCATGATTGTTATACCCAAAATGAAATTTTTGGCATTCTGCTTAAATTGAGCTAAACAACGTAAAAATGCCATCTAAAGTATGTTTTAGGTCAAACCAAATATGAAATCTTTGTGGGTTTCTGTCAAGGAACCTATGGTTAAAATTTTGAAAAAATGAAAATTAGGGTTTTACACCCCTATTTTTATGGAAACCCTAAAAAATAGGACCTTCCCGGAAATGATTGAAAATAATTCTGATAGGATTAATTGCCTTCACGATCACACTGATCAAGTCAGAATTATCAAAAAATATGTTTTACTCTGGTGGGTCTATTTCTATTTTTCAGGAACAAAGTTAGGAGCTCCGCAGCCATTAATGGCAGATTGGCCAGTACCAGGTGCTGAAAGCTAAACCTCAAAAGCTTCAATGAAGAAACCATGGCGGAAAAGGATGAAAATGATGCCGTTCAACGAAGGAGATAATCAAAACAGAAAAGGCCAAAATTTGGCTAAGTCTGGAAGGTGCACGTTTTGTCTACCAAGGCAAAACACAATCTATAGTGGTTAAAAGCGCCCCTCTTGAAGAAAGGTGCCCTTGGACCTCAGAGGGAAAATCAAATCATTTGGCATTGTCAAAACAGTCATCCTCTTCACTTTCATACTGGCTCAACAACGAAACAATCGTAAGATCATCTGATTCAGGGATCATTGACCAACCGTCAGTGAAGTATGGAGGATCCATTGACGACAAAAGTGCCAAATCAGAGAGCTTCAAGGTAAAAGCACCCCTGCTGGCTAGGGGCGCCCCTCAGTTGAAGACATCAGATGAATCCAGAAGTTGCAGCTCTATACATGATATCTTTCCAGCTTCCTCCCGGCTACGTGATCAATCTAACAGCAAGTCCATAAGACACACCAGACGATCACGAGGTGAGATCAAGCAGAAAAAGCCAAATTTGAAAAACTGGAAAGATAAGCCAGAAAATAGCTAAGGCATGGCTAAAAGCACCCCTCTCAAGGAAAGGCGCCCTTTCCTAAAGGTATCCAAATTCAGCCAGAATCTTCACTGCCTCCCAGGATGACCTTCTCAGCTATGACCTATCTCGTCAGCGAGACTATCAGCAAGAACTTCCGACAAATCAATCGACTGATGGAGAAGGTCAAAGACTGGCAGTTCACAACCAAGATGAAACCAAGCAAAAGCTAAAAGCGCCCCTACTGACTAGGGGCGCCCTTTAGTTTGGAGGCCCAAAACTTGCGAGCTTCCACTGAGAAGTCAGGCATCATGAACAAGACTGAACCGGCTACCCGACGCATCGTCAAGCAGAATCATCTGATTCATCAAACATCGGGAACATCAGATCAAAGCAAAGAGGGTCTGAAAAGGTCAAAACGAAGAACAAGTCAATGAAAATTGACTAAGGCATTGTCAAAAGCGCCCCTTTCAAGGAAAGGCGCCCTTCTTTCTGGAGACCTAAACTCAGTTTTCTGAGTTAATCTCTCCCAGGCATACCTAATCATACTGATCCCGCCTCGACAACAGAACTGTCGGACACTGCTTGAGATCAACTGAGTAACCTGAATCGAAGATCAAACGGGAGCACTTCAGCTTGCAAAATAGATAAAAATGATCAAACTCAAGGTTGGACGCCTAAAGGAAAGTCAAACAAAAATGTTGACTTGAGTTAGCAAATTTGGAGCCACAAAAGAGAAAAACACTCCACAATCAGTGGAAATCATCTTTTGGAACTCCAAATCAGGCCTGAATGATGAGTTATCTTCCATACTTTGTGGATCTTAACCCTAATTGCCTTATATTCATGCTAGGCATCCCTTTCATCATTATTCTTTTTGCAGGTTGAAGGATAAAACATCAAGTAGCTCCCAAGAACAAGTTTTCAAGATCTGGCAGGGGTTTTGAACGGATCTTCAATATTTTTGAAGATCATTGGCAGTAAAAGCATTCTTCTCCCAAGATTGCTTCCAGAGACAGATTATTGCAAAGTGGCAGTTTATAACTTCCAATCCATCTTCTGTCTACTTCCTCTACTTCTATCTATATTTCTTTTGCATGTCATAGGAAACGACAGATTATCACAGATCTGACCAACTGGGTATGATCAGCACAACTTTTTCAACAAAACCCACATGGTAGATTTTTTCAGAAAAAGTAGCCCTGCTGCCCCTATTTTTTAGGGTTTCCGAAAAAAGTCATAATATTGAAAAACGGACAAACTGGGTTTGTTTGGCTTTGAAGCACGAACAAAACCCATGTGTTAGATTTTTTCGAGAAAAATCACTTTCTGGTGCCCTTGCTGCCTCTGCCACCGAAGGGCTCTTGCATGTCAAAGAAAAACTCGTTTTTTCGAATTTCTGACGATCTGGGTCTGTTTAGAAAATCATTCTTAACAAAACCCATGTCTCAGAATTTTTCGTAAAAACTACCCCCGCGAGGCTATTTTTAGCAGTTCCAGAAAAGTGTCAGAACAGGGTCAAGTGCCCAGTCAATATTCAAGGTTTTCAGAATGTAGTACTCTCAGGTACAATACAAGACCAAAACGGTCTTATACCATGATTACCTGAAAACGACTGATACAGACTTATGGCAGAAAAATCCAGAGGTCAGTTCTGAAGACTTGGAGGGCATGAATCAAATCACATTGCAGAACATCGAAGAATCCGGTTTGTTTCAAGTAGCATCTATTCCAATCACCTTACAAAGCATCGAGCTTGTAATTGCTTGCACTAAGCATTACAACCCGACTACAAGAGAGATCCTGTCAGTAGACGGGAGGGTGATTTGCAGCTTGAAGCCGGTAGACATAGAGACTTGTTTTGCAATTCCACCATGCCCTACCAAGAAGGTCATATCAGTGACAGAATGCGAAAAGGCATTCGAGGCTTCGAAGGACAAGTGTTCGCTTATAATGGCTGAACATTGGCTGAAAACAAAGAGAAACAGCTTGCCCAGATTGGTTGGTAGAGGAGAATTCAAAGACGAGTACGGAGTGCTAATCACCCTACTCAGCAGAGTCACTGGACAAGAGGAGGGAAAATCCTTCCAGCCGTGGATGTTCTACATTATTGGCAAGATAATCAGCAGAAAAGAACGTTACGACTGGGCCTCCCTGATCAGTGACACACTCCACCAACAATTCACCGGATTTCTAGAAGAGCACCGTTTCCACATGTGTTCATACCTGGTCTACCTGATAGCCTTCCAAGGCGATTTCAGAACATTAAACACTGTGGGAACCCTGGGTGTGCAAAAGGTACAAGAATACTTTCCTCGCTTGGAGTTCACTCTAGCGGAAAGACATTTCAAAAGGATAAATGACCTTTTTACTATGCACACCGTGCACGAGCTAGACCATGAGATGCACGTGCGTATTTCACCAGCAGCTAAGGCAGCAATGGTGGACTGGGCGGATTGGTTCATACAATTCCCCACTTTCACCTACATACGCGTGTATGGCTATAATGGCCACCCCGCCATGATGCCACGTTACCCCTCAGATAGGGTAGTGTTCATGGAATTCCTGAGGCAATTGGCCGAGGTTCACTCTTACCTTCGCGTAAAGAAAAAGGCTGCAGTGAACTTTCCTCTTCAGATGGGACTCTACAGATGCAGAACTGCAGCTGATGCAAGGTTGATAAGCCAAGAAATAGTGAGATTTAATCTCAAGTACCTCATCGACAGGAGGCCATCCTATGACCCCAGAGGCATCTTCGCAGCTCACCTTGAGCAAAGATCATCACATGAACCTTTCATGGAAGATTTTTGGGTCAACTGCGAGGATGAGTTCGAAGTGAGAAGCAGGAACCATAGCAGATTCAAGCTCTCGCAGATTGCAGAATTCATGTCAGAAGACATCGAGGGCTTATCTGAGGATGAAGAAGAAGTTATTCTTTCTTCCTTCTTCATGGGTTTAGTGGATTCACAACCACTTGGCAAAGTAGACTGGTACGCGAAAGAGAGTACGTCTATTGAGGAAAGAACGGGTAGAGTAGTTCGACACAGTCAACTCTACCTGGACAGTAAAAGGACAAGGAAGGTAGTACTTCCCCGATCAGAGCCGCCAGCGGTTCAGTCTACACTACCTTCCACGTCTAGGAGGAAACCCAGACAGAAGAAGATGAGCTTTCCTCCAGAAGGAATGCGGATGTCAGGAAGCACATGGGGGAGAAAAGGAATTGCCAGCACAAGCCGGCAAGAGGTACAGGTGGAGACAGCCACCAATTTGCCTGAGACAGTTGAGACCGCTGCAACTACACAAGAACCAGTGATTGAAATAATCGCTGTAGAGATGGAAACCATTGTAGAAGAAGTTGCAGCAGAAGCGGTGCCAGTGATAGAAACAGAGCCACCAGCTTCACCACCATCACAGAGGTCACAAAGTCCTATTGATTTGGACTCGCCACCACGAGACATTGCCACGGCACAGTCTCGTTCTTCTAGCATTCAGGGGACCTATGTTCCTCCTCCCAGCGATGCTAGCCGAGATTCTATCTGGCTGGAAAGCTCGCTTGGGAGGAAGAGGGAGAGGCCTTCTTATCAGCTTGACTTCTCTGAATTCCATCATGTCCCACAAGACATGCCGGTAAAGAAGTTGAAGAAGCAGACGCATGTAGAAAAGAATGCAGAGAACGAGGTTATCATAGAGACTGCTGCCCCACCTGAAGACAAAGATATACATAATGTGAGGGTTGAGGATTTCACGCTTTCAAAGGTGAACCTTGGAAAGACCACTCGACAGGTGGAGGCAGACCTTCTTGGAATTGCCTCGGCGAGTGTCAAAGAAAGGATGACAAAAGATGGACAAGACAAAGCAGCCTTGAAGGCTGAAATCCGTCAGCTAAAGTTGTACATTTCTAGTTTGATACATGACACTCCAAACTCCTCGGCTTTGCCTCAAGGACTGTTGGATCTCCCAGCTGAAAGAAACCATCATCAGTTGATTACATACGGTAAACACTTGAGACGTCAAGTGGATGAGTTTGTCGTCAAAGGGCGGTGTGTGTTGACAGAAGCATATCAGCTGAGAGACAGAGCACATGGACTTCGATCAGAAATCCAGAAGTCAGATATAAAGGCAGCTCAAGAGAGGCCGAGAGAGGAGGTGACAGTTGCTGATTTGCAACAAGCATATGAATCAGTTACGACCACAGAAAATAAACACCATCTCTTTGAGTGGAAAGAACAGGTGGCATACAAGGTGAGAGCCTATGATGCCAACTCTGTGGAGCTGATTGACTATAGACGCTTCGTCGCCAATATTATCAACTTCGCAAGAACGTTGGTAATATCCTTCCCTGAGTTAGAATATCAGCGGGAAGGAGGAGAATATGTGGAACTTGAAACCGTGCAGACACGATTCCAGGATGTCATCCGATCTTCATTCCTTGAAGATCCCAATGGCTGCAAATTAGCCAAAATTGCAGCCATGTCTGTCCAGTTAGATGAAGCAGCTGCCCAATGCATAACCTATCATCAGCAGCTTACGACGGGTGAAGAAATGCTTAGACGCCACATAGTCATCTTGAAGAGCATTAATTGCCCGGAGGCCGAAGAGGTCAATGACTGGATAGAGACTTTGTTGACCAGTGGTGAAGAGGTGTAAAGCACCAAGGGAGGACGTCCTACCCTCCAAATAGCATTAATTATGACTGAAGTCAACTTGATGCCTCTTTCCAAGTTGACTCCAGATCTCCACAGATCATGCATGTCAGATCCCACTAATCTAGGATGTCTATTTGACTCCCACGATTTGTGGATCTCAGATCTCCTCAAAAGGTGGATGTCTATTTGGAGACACATTTGTAACATAAGTTCACTTTTAGTTAGGTGTCAGTCAACTGAGGTAGACTTCCAGTTTGACTTTTGTTTAGTTTCAGTTAACTGAAGTAGATTTCCAGTTAACTGTTTGCTCACCTACTTTTAGACATAGAATAATATCTTGCTGATTGGCAAGAACTGTTTGTTAACTCAAGGAGATTTTAGGGTTGCCTACTCCTTTGAGTTTCTATAAATAAGAGCCTTAGGTTCTTTATTTGTTTAACCTTTATTTGCTAGCAAAATTGCTGCGCCACTGTTGCCAGAGTTCGCTTGTTTATATTTGTTCACTCTTGGATGAGAGTTCGTTGGTTGATCGCAATTGTGCATGATTTCGTGCCTTTGCTGTCCCGACCTTTGTAATTCTTTGAAGAACCTTGAAGAAATAAATCAGATGGTGCAAGCTTGATTGATCTAATTATTTGAGTTATTCAAAGTCTTGTTTTTAAATAGTGCATTGTTTCAATCTCCTCCTTGGACAGGTGTCGTCGCCTCCTTGGATATTTTGTCATCGATCATTATCGTTTGATGTTGTGTAATGATCTCTCTTGCAGCCTAGACTTTGGACAGGTGTTGTCACCTCCTCGGGAATCCTGTTAGAAAGGCCATCGTTCCTTGTTGTTTCCAGTGAGCTGCTTCCAAGCCTATACCTCGGATAGGGGTTCCTCCTCCTTGGCAAGTCTCAGATCCAGTTTACTGTAACGAGTGTTTGCTTGTATCGAGCCCTATCTTGGTATATATCCGAAGGTTCAGAGCCTCGGCCATATTCCATTGAGACGGAGGATTCAAGTGATCCAACCATACCATTTCGCTCCTACGCCCTCATGCTCTATTTATCTTGAGGAGGTAGGATAGTTTAGAAGCTTAGTTAGTCGTAGTTAAGATCTGCGGAAACCAGAGAAAAAGCTTAGCTACGGCGCATTGGTTTATGCACCCTTGTGTCCTACCGCTGAGTAAAAAAGATAGGAAATCTTAGTACACCCCTTTTTTACAGTATAAAATCAGCAAAGAGAGATCTTCCTCTCTATAATCCGAAGAGCATGTACTAACACACTTGCAATAGCTATCCGTTTCCAATAAGCACTCCAAAGGTGCTAATTGAAACGCCAACAGAGTAGATGGTAGCATCTCTAATCCTTATATCCTTTTACATTCAGCATTATCCGGTTAGTTTAAGAACCCAAGCTTCATTGACAGATCTCCCGAAATTTGAAAATCCTTTCTTCTGAATGAGCAACTCACGTAAGTCCCCTTGGAATACCCAGCATATTCACATCAACCAACCGAGCCTATTTGCGATAAAAGGAACCTTGGAGTTGAACGCATGAACTTTCACGCAATCTTAGCATGCGGAATACTTTGATCAAGAGGGAATAGAGTGACCGTTGGACATTTTATTCTGTGTTGGTGTTGTCGTAAAAAACACGTCAACAGGTCACCCATTGCCAGTGCTTTATCATTTGTTCAAATGACTCTCCAAGGCTAAAACTCTTGCATTTATATCACTAATTCTCGCTTCGTGGTTACATCTTCATGTTGCAATCTCCATATTGGCTAAGATAAAGTTCTAATCTCTTCAAGACCTTATCATTGTTGTAAAATTCAATTTCCACACAAATCCTCATGTTTAGTATCTTGTTTTAATACCAAAATGATCAGTAATTTCATCACACTTTACTTTTAAACTACAAATGACCAAATTATACTTCTTTTGTATTTAGAACTATGAATTTGATCTTGCAAGCTAGTTAGATTATGCATTCAACTAGAAACTAACAAGAAAAGACACAAAAATTATGCACACTCCGTTTTTCCTTGGAAATCCTCTATTAATGGTGGAAAACCATGTGGTAGGTAGCATTAGCACATCTATCTGATTCTTATTGACTGGAAAAACAAGTACAAAGAATGGATTACAACTCACAATTTTTTCTTGTTATCTGTCAAACCTTATCTAAAATTGGAACTGAGTTTTTCCCTGTTTTGGATGCATACAAACATGTCTCCAACATCCTAGAACCCTTTGCCTTCTCAACACCTTTCTTTGTTGTTCTTAGGAAGTCATCTTGTGCACTCAAAGTCTCCTCTAAGAATTTAGAGCACCAAAAGACAAAACTTTTCATTTACCTTGTTGTCTGCTTGTGTCGTGGTGAAACCACTATGTCCTATGGTCAAAGTTACCTCAGCGGTGGCAAGACCATTCCAGTGGTTTTGACACAACTGTGCTTTCGAAACTGCCTCCTGATGACAATTGGCAATTTTGACTATTGTAAAACGCGAGTACTTACACTTATCAAAATTTTGGAAAATCTTCAATTACTATTCTAGACATCTTCTGGATCCTCCTTCAATCACTGTCTTTTTAATGTATCTATTTCATTGGTTTATTCTGTGTTAGTTGGTCCTTAGGATATTCATAGTTGCATACCATTGAGTGTTCAGGTCTTTAGACAATGGTTTGGTGCCTTAAGCAGTTTAGCTTTCAAAGAGATAAGTTACTGTTATGAGTCTGACTATTTGATGACCAAAATCAGGAAGACAAATGCCAACACTGTTTAGCCAATGTATACATCAGCTGTTACCATGGTACAAATTTGACTTTTCTAGGGAAACTGAACTTTAATTTTTAAGAAATTTGAAATTTATTTATTTTATCACTTTTTATTTGCAGCCTGGTTGTTCCAAGGGATAGCGTTACAGCAGCAAGGTTAAAAAAGGCTCTTCCGGCTTCTGCTGAAGGAAAGGTCTTGGACAGTAATTTCATTTTTCAAGATATAAAATTTTCATTTATTGGAGTTATCTTCCAAGCTGGCTACCCTGTGGTTATATTGCTGTTATTGTCTCTACAATTATATATGGCAGGACCATTGAATAGAGTTAGTTGAAAAGTTGTTTTTGGATGCACATATACTGATTGACAGTTCTGCAAACAGGTTAAAGATCTGGGAAATCCAATGATGGATAATCTCAACCCATCAGGAGCCTTGGAGTTCCTTAAGAAGCATAGACCATCTTTATGTGTGGCACTTTTACCAGGCAGTAGAGCACCAGAGGTTTTTTCATCCCTTTATTTCTCGTTTTACTTTACACTACACTCTTCTTTTTGGCTAATACACTTTAAACTGTGTATTTGGATTAACCACTAAAGCATGAACATGTCAATATGTACTTTGACAAATTCCCATTTGAAAACAGGTTTATTTCAATTGGAAGACCATTCTTGATGCTGTTGAGAATCTACTAATGTCTCCAATTTCAGATCAAATAATATTTTTAGTTCCTATATTTTCTTCGTTGAAAATAGGTCTGTTTTCGAAAACACTGCTATCCATGGGATGGAAATTTGGAGTTTCTGAAAGCATCCTACCTGGTATTGAGGATTCAATATTGTGTACAGAAAATATATTTTCTACAAGCGATAGCCCCGACAGAGAAAGTGACATCCTATATTCTTTTTCATTTAAGAAAGACACTGCTTTCCTTCTACTGACTAGGAACCTGTTCCCTGATGTTGCCAGCCTGGCAGATGCTGCAATTGCAATGGCGGGTACAGCAACTGAACAACTTGTAAGTTTACTTTCAAATATGTCAAAATAGATATAGAATATTTCATATGCTGGCCATTTAATATGTGAACTGTCCATTAATAGCTTGTCTAGAACTAATGTTTGAACTAGGGAATGGTTGGTTGAATATTATAACAGAATATTTCGTGCTTCACGCTTTTTACCCCCACCTGCATCTCAATGATGTTTCTAACTTTTCACAGGTAGGTATGGGCAAGCCTGTTTTTACCCTCTCTGGGAATGGGCCACAATATACAAGTCAATTTGCAAATGCACAGTCAAGACTACTTGGGAAATCAGTACGTATCAGTTATATCTAGGAAGATTAACTAATATGTAATGAAAATGATCAACTTTTAACTAAAATGTAATGAAAATGGCTGACTTTCTGAAAACCTTATATTAATCTTTCCTTTAAGGATGCATATTATGAATTCTCTACTCTGATAATAAAATTGTTTCCTATATTGCGACTTAGTATTTTAAAGTTTTTTCTGAAGTTTCTAGCTATAGAAAACTCATCCTTGAAGAACTTGTAGTCTAGAATAAGTAGTTTAAGTATTTGGCGAACACCACTTTGCTTGTGTACGGAAGAAAGTGCCGAGATTATCATGTTAATTGTGTCCAACAATTTGTATAAGCAGATACTTTTTCTTGTGGACAGTTTTAACTTGCATAACACAGAAAATAACTGTTGACAGCAGACATAATAACTGGTGTGGCAAGCATCTATAGTGGATATAGTCTATATACTATAGTTTTCTAATGTTCTAATTACTTGGCTAAAGATATGATAAATAAAGATGCTGTCTGACTCATGTTTTGTGTTACATCTGAACAAGTTGAAGTTGGATTTTTATAAGTTGAACACAGTTAATATGTGATTGTTAATAGTTGTCAACTGACACACCTTTTGATCAACACTCACGGTCTTGAAATAGTTCTAAGGATAACCATGGGATTTCTCACTGTGTTTATCCCTGGTTTAGTGATATTTATGTGCATGAGTAGTGGAGCATTATCATTCTGTTCATATTTACTATACCACATTTTGCATTGCTTTAATTCTGAATTTGGGTCAAGACCAGACATCCACTGGCATTTCATGTGCACTTTGTTCATGTGCAGAGAGTTTGATCATACACAATCCAATTAAAATTGAGATTTGAGAAGACCAATGAACAAAAACTATAGTTATTTGTAGAATGTTGCAGTCCATGAATCCATCACATGAGAAGGCCATTTCATCCACATCGGTCCTGATAACATTGAGGATAACCTGATATGAAATGTGCACACTGAGTAGTTGATGGTTAGTTTGTGTTAGTTCTTGGAATGCCATTACATTATTCTGCAAGATTTGCCTGCAAAGACAAACCGGGATATTTGGAGGGAGAATTTGCTTAAGGTGAATGGATAGTTTTGGCAGTAAGAGAAGAGAGAACTGAACAACTTTGTTGCTAGAGAATTGTTTATAAAGGAGAATTTGAATAGAGAATTGACAACAATATAGCCAGGGAGTTAGTTGATTGTTTGATCTCACTTAGAAAAATCAGTTAGTTGACTTGTTGGCTTGCACTTGACAGAATCCCACTATTTTCTGATGTGTCAAACCATGTAAGGATTCTAAATTAACTTCTTTGAAAAAATGATCAAAGACAATAGGCAAACACTAAGAAGTTAGGTTTGTTGCCCCTTTTAAGCACCAAATCCAAATTTTTCACTATTGATTTGCTCTTATAAATTCTCATAGAATTAGAGATCTTCGAATGTGTGAGAGATGTGTAAAATAAATGAAAATGAATGTATTTTTATACAAACACATGACATCAAATCAAGGAAATGTGTGTATATGCTTGCTCAAAATAGGTGCACAACTGAGTCTATTTGCTCAGGACAGATTCCTTACCAAACTAGCTGCAATAGTTAAATGATCCAAAAATCACACATATGCAGGATGCAATTCAAATCTAGAGAATGTGCTGACAGTAGAATAGTCAAATATGCATTTCAAATAAACCAAAAAACAAAACAATAGTTGAATTTATAGTATCAATCTTAGTTCAATAAAATCCTCAAATTAGACAACATCATGCAACAGGTGATTCAA
This sequence comes from Sequoiadendron giganteum, assembly GCA_007115665.2. NCBI lineage: Eukaryota > Viridiplantae > Streptophyta > Pinopsida > Cupressales > Cupressaceae > Sequoiadendron > Sequoiadendron giganteum. The sequence continues at coordinate 519,430,106 of CM021102.1, forward strand.
TATCACATAAATAGAACAAAACAATCAGTTTCTGCACCCAGAACACTATATTAGCATCCAATGAACTTAGGAAACACCTGGTAATAGGATGCTGGAAGTCGTACGCCACTGGGATAACTTGTGAGGCTTAGGAATATCGATTTCTCCCAATTCGTATATCTGGCTGAGGATTCCGTAAGTGATTGAGAGCCTTTTGCGATGCCCAATTCCATGTTGGTGTGCCCGTGTGAACTACTCAGGAGTCCCTTAGAATGGTCGCAATGATCAGGATGGGAAATCCCATGATTTCCGGTTGCTGCACTATTGGATCGACAACTCTTATGATTATGAATTTCCCGTTCAAACTCTGGCGACTGGTAATGATCTTTGCTGTAGATGCTAGCCATGATACTTCCTTTGAATGTGCCTGGAAGTGATGGAGTTGACTGAGAATAACAACGGTGATGCAAGGGAAGAGTAATGGTCATGGCTAGAGCTTGAGGCTCGGCCACACAGAGAGGAAGTTCGCAACTCCCAATCGCCCTACAAAATATAGAGTATACGCTTAGAACTCAGAGGAACCGGAAAGAGTGATCGAACAAGCAAATTCACGAATTCACAAGCTGGGTTTTCGTCCAAACCCGAGCGCAATGTGCTAGAGGCTACATCCTCCCAGATTGCATGGAAATTGATATCCAAATTTGTGCTGAGATCATGGATCAAATGACCCCATATATATATGAGAACATTGCCTTCCTCAAATGAGGTCAGCCAAACAAGGAGCACACCTTCCCAAGGGGGTCGGCCACAAAAAGAACATAAATTTAAATATAATTAAAAATAATTTAAATTTAAATATATATTATATTATTGGTGTTGAAAAGCACCTTTTTCCTGCCACAAGTTCATTTGGGATCGCCTTAAGTGGCGGGGACATGACAGTCCTCCTGGCCTGGGTGTTGCTTGCCCCCGAGCAACTTCAGATTTGGGTGATTAAAGATCTCAACCCCCTCCCATGTTGCATCCTCTATTGGAAGGTTCTTCCATTTCACAAGGTACTCCGGGATAACTTTGTATCTCAACCTTTTCTCCCTCACAACCAACATCGTCTCAGGATCGGGTATCAATTTTCCTTCATCATCGAGAGGAGGCTACTCCATTGAGGGTGTAATATGCTGTTTGAGTGCCTTTTTCAAGCATGATACATGGACGATTTTATGTATTCGGCTACCTTGTGGCAACTCAAGTTCGTAGGTAACTTAGCCAATCTTCTCCAAAACCTTGTAGGGGCCATAGAATATAGGTTTTAGCTTTTCCGCACCATTCCCCTTGAGGGTGGATTGTTTATAAGGCTGCAACCTTACATAAACCATCTCATCAATCCCGAAAAGCCTCTATGTACGATGTCTATCAGCATACATCTTTTTCTAGTTCTGGGCTTACTACAAGTTATCCTTAAGTGAATGCATAATGTCCATACTCTCTTGCACCACATGCTTAGCTCTAGGAGCTCTACTATCAATAAGAAGCAAGTCCATCAATGAAGCAGCATCATAACCATAAAGAGCCTTGAAGGGTGACATACCAATTGACATGTGATGCGTGGTGTTGTAACAAAACTCCCCCAAATGCAACCATTTTACCCATGTTGTTTGCTGCCCCGTGACATAATTCTTGAGGTAGTCTTCGATCCATTTATTCACAATTTCCATTTTCCCATCCATTTGGGGGTGGTAGCTGGTACTCGGGCTTAATTTGGTGTGAGTTAGATGGACGAGCTCTTGCCAAAACAAATTGATGAACTTTCTGTCCCTGTCACTCACAATATTCTTGGGTAATCCATGAAGTTTAAATATTTCCTTAAATAACAGATCAGCCACTTTTGGAGCCTTAAATTATGAAGTAATGGCATGAAAATGAGCATATTTCGTAAGCCTATCAACCACCACATAAATATAGTCCTTACCTTGTACCTTAGGCAGCCTCGTGATGAAATCCATGGAGATACTCTCCCATTTCTGATTTGGAATGGGTAGGGTGTGATGAGCCCTGCTGGCTCAAACCTCTAACCCCTGTCTTTTATTTATCTTTATTGTGTTTTACGTTTTTTAGAGAAGAATTTCTAGAGAGAAATAGAAGGGGCGCACAGTATAAATGCTTATAGAATATAAATCTGAGCTAATTTAAGCAAACTGAAATTACAGAAGGTATTAAATAAGCTCAACAATGGATTTAAAACTCATAAACATACCCGAGAGCTCCCAGATTATTTAAATAAGAAATATAGTCCAGTTGCTAGCCAAGATGGTGCAATCTAGCTAAATCCAGTGTTGGAAGCTACAATAAATGTAAACCAACTCTGAAATTGAGGTAAATGAGTGGTAAATGCCAGACGCCAAGAAAGGGGAAGAGAAACCCTCAAATTGGAAGGTGTTTCTCCAAGAAACCCCAAACGCCTTTGCACGTAGGGCTACGCACTTCAAGCAAACAGCCCAGCTCTCAACTCTGAAGGTACAGCCATGATGTCAACTGCCTGCCATGATGAAAGAAGGATGCCATCTCCACAAACCCTCCTATCTCTACTAAATAACTCAACAAAACTCTGATAAGGCACAGTAGAACCTCTGTATGAAGCCCTCACAACTACACAAATTCAGCTGGTCTCTCATAGCCTCAAAAGTGCTCAACATTGAAGAGATTCTGTTCTCTAATGGAAGAATGCTCAAAAACCCTGATCACAGGTGAAGCACAAGAAGAAGCCAAAGGCAAAGTCAAAATATTCAATAGATGAATTTCTCATTGCCAAAATGCCTTATATGCCAAAAAGGCATGACTTCCAAGAAAGATACGCCCTTCTTCATATTTTAAATCTTTTAAAAATATATTTAAGTCATTTCAATAGTTTGACTTAAATACATTGGGCGCCCTTTTGTATTTTAAGTGATTAAAAAATTTAAATCACTTTTATAGAATATTTAAGTGATATAAAATGTATAAAGTCAATTTGACTTTATAATAAGGCATTAAGTTAATTAATTAACTCAAATCACTTAAAAGTCCATAAGTCACTCAAAACTCCAAATATTCTCTTGCCGTCAGAAGTTGTCAACCCCTGAACTGCTAATGCCAGTTGTGAACCAAACTCTGAGCTCAGAAAATGAGAACGACCAAGCTCTCCGGAAAGTACCACTGACCCTCTAACCAAACCTGTTAGCCTACGAGAGTCTGAGTAATAGGCTAACCACCATCAAACAAGATCACGCCAAAAAGGGGGACATTACAGTCCGCCCTCCGTGAAATTGCTTGTCCTCAAGCAATCTCAACAGCAACGAATACACCACTCTACCAGGATCCCAAGGATAGTGTCGTGTAATGTCCCTACTGTCATCAAATGTCCCTTGAAACTTCCATAGTAGATCAACTGGATCATCATGTAGTACTCTGTCAATCTCAAGACCATCTGTCACAGGAGAGAGGAACTCACAAGAAAGCAAGTCAAACTGCTGACAACACCTGCTCCCTACAACTGCACGTAATATACTATCATCCAACATGTCTAACACGTGCATACCGTAACTGTGCATCGGAAACTGATCATGTACATGAAGAGTGAAAGTAACACTGTGAATACTCCTAACCATGTACACATTATGTAACTCCTCAACAAGCCCTATCTGAAATCCTGATGCACTGATAGAATTTATGATACTACAATCAATGCTCACCCCTAAATCAAGGTTAAGAGTAGAATCATCATCCACCTCAAAGAGCGGATTATCATGAGATAATGAAACATCTACCTCGAAAAGAGGATTGTTTACGAACTAAGCCTCATAACTGTTATGATCCCAATCAAACACCCTTGGCACCCTAGAAAAAGAAGCAGAATCATAATCTTCCTCAAAACTTTCCTATTCCATCTTCTCACTTTCCTCACTGACAAGAAAGATAGAACGCATGCTCCCATTCGCCATACTAGCGTGCTGGTCTGTTAAATCAGCAAAGTCATCATCCTCATAAAACCACTCCATTTGCCTATTTTGACCTTTAGGCTTGAGGGGACAGTCATGATTAAAATCATACGGGCCCTTGCAATAAAAGCAAAGCTTCTTCCTACGTAAATCATTGATTGTCTCTCTATCCAAAGGAGCTGCAAACTTCCTTTTATCATCAACAATTTCTGAATTCTTAGATTCTGCTTTGCTATCACTGTAGGATGAAGATGCTTCTACATTTGAAGTGAACTTACCACGTGAGGTTGTAAGTTCCATGCTACGAGCTTTTCTCATAGCCTCGTGCAAGGTTGGTGGATCAAATGCCTTGATCCAACCTTTGATTGGCTCATGGAGACCTTCTACAAAAAGAATGACAAGTCTCCTCTTTGAGATTCCATTAACCATGACCGAGAGCTTCTGAAACTCACCAATATAAGACTCCAAGCTACCCAACTGCTTCAACTGAGCAAGGTCTCTGAAGTAAAGTTCTAGATCACGCCTGTCAAACCTCTCAACCAATCTATCAGTGAATTCCTGGTAAGAAGCGATCCTATCATGATGGAGTGTGACCATGCCATGGTGCCACCAGTCATGTGCCACGCCATCCAGGTGAAGTGCTGCAAATCTTATGGCATCCTCTTCGGCCATTGGACGTAGTGTCAAAAAAGTGTCTAGTTTGCTCACCCATGCTCGAGTTGTGACTTTTCCACTGCCATCAAAATTAGTTAAGGTAAGTTTGTTGGTAGCCTGCCTTAGATCATTATACCTGTTGTTAGGCCTCCTATCTGTCCTATTCCTGCCATGCTCTCTTTTTTGGCTCAGAAATCTGTCGAAGTTAAGGTGATCCTTAACTCTTTGGGGCAAAGCATCCCACTCATCATGCTGTGTCATGATGTTATATGCAAAATTCACATCACCTCCCTCAGCCACATTCTCCTCAATAGGATCATTCCTGATAAATGTTGGCCGAGTAGGCCTGTCATAGGTGCGTGCTGGAGTAACTATCCTTTGTCTATATCCATGTACACTACCTTCCTGATCCGAATCCCGATTCGGCCTTCTCTGAATACTCAAATTCTGGACGTTGGTACTTAGCTGTTGGAGGATGTTCGCCACCTGTTCCAGACCTGCAACAAGGCCTCTTAGTACATCTCTGGCCTCTCTGTCTTCGTCATTAAGACGATTCCTGTTAAGACCTTCCTCATCCCTATCAGCCATGTTGTCAAATTCAAAATCTTCTTCCTGTTCGTCCAATGGAATTGCCTGAAAAGGTCCAAAAGTATTTCGCTGAATTCTAGGGCCCTTGCGTGTGTAGTGCCTGTCAAACCTGTTTTGGTGTGGCTGCATAGAATTGTTTTCCCACAAGCTGGCAGGATTAATAAGCTCTGATACCACTGTGATGAGCCCTGCTGGCTCAGACCTCTAACCCCTGTCTTTTATTTATCTTTATTGTGTTTTACGTTTTTTAGAGAAGAATTTCTAGAGAGAAATAGAAGGGGCGCACAGCATAAATGCTTATATAATATAAATTTGAGCTAATTTAAGCAAACTGAAATTACAGAAGGTATTAAATAAGCTCAACAATGGATTTAAAACTCATAAACATACCCAAAAGCTCCCAGATTATTTAAATAAGAAATATAGTCCAATTGCCAGCCAAGATGGTGCAATCTGGCTAAATCCAGTGTTGGAAGCTACAATAAATGTAAACCAGCTCTGAAACTAAGGTAAATGAGTGGTAAATGCCAGACGCCAAGAAAGGGGAAGAGAAACCCTCAAACTGGAAGGCGTTTCTCCAAGAAACCCCAAACGCCTTTGCACATAGGGCTACACACTTCAAGCAAACAACCCAGCTCTCAACTCTGAAGGTACGACCATGATGTCAACTGCGTGCCATGATGAAAGAAGGACGCCATCTCCACAAACCCTCTTGTCTCTACTAAATAACTCAACAAAACTCTGATAAGGCATAGTAGAACCTCTGTATGAAGCCCTCACAACTACACAAATTCAGCTGGTCTCTCATAGCCTCAAAAGTGCTCAACACTGAAGAGATTTCGTTCTCCAATGGAAGAATGCTCAAAAACCTTGATCACAGGTGAAGCATAGGAAGAAGCCAAAGGCAAAGTCAAAATATTCAATAGATGAATTTCTCATTGCCAAAATGCCTTATATGCCAAAAAGGCATGACTTCCAAGAAAGATACGCCCTTCTTCATATTTTAAATCTTTTAAAAATGTATTTAAGTCATTTCAATAGTTTGACTTAAATACATTGGGCGCCCTTTTGTATTTTAAGTGATTAAAATATTTAAATCACTTTTATAGAATATTTAAGTGATATAAAATGTATAAAGTCAATTTGACTTTATAATAAGGCATTAAGTTAATTAATTAACTCAAATAACTTAAAAATCCATAACTCACTCAAAACTCCAAATATTGTCATGCCGTTAGAAGTTGTCAACCCCTGAACTGCTAACGCAAGCTGTGAACCAAACTCTGAGCTCAGAAAACGAGAATGACCAAGCTCTCCAGAAAGTACCACTGACCCTCTAACCAAACCTGTTAGCCTACGAGAGTCTGAGTAATAGGCTAACCACCATCAAACAAGATCACGCCAAAAAGGGGGACATTACATAGGGGCTACAACAACCCTGCTAGAAAGACATGCTCGGACTTGTTTTGTTGGCATACCATACACTCTTTAAAATGCTGCAAGACATCATTCTTCAATCCATTCCATGAGAAACGATCTCTTGCTTGTATGTTTTGTAGACACCCGGGTGACCAACAAGTGGAGTGTCATGACATGCCTTCAAAATCGTCTCTTTGACCTTTGATTTGGGCACAATATAGTAATATACACGCGACCTTTGTAGAGGATGAGATCTTCAATGACCTTAAACTTATCATCAAGCACCTTTGCTTCTAAAATATCAATGGAGAAAGCATCTTTGGCATACTTAGCCAATATGTCAGCCTTCCAATCAGCAGATATATCAGATATTGAACATAAATAAGGCTTTCTAGGGAGTGCATCAGCCACCACATTATTCTTCCCATTCACATATTCAATATCAAAATCATAAGTTTGAAGTTTGCTTACCCATTTTTGTTGTCTATCATTCAAGTCACGCTGATTGAGGAAGAACTTGAGGCTGTTATGATCCGTTTTCACCACAAATTTCCCACAAGCTAGGTATTGTTTGAATTTGGCAAAAGCATGCATGATTTCCAACATCTCTTTGTCATAAATGGAGAAGGCCCTCTCTACATCCTTGAGCTTCCTACTCTCATATGCTATAGGATGCCTATTTTGCATCAAAATTGCTCCAATCCCCTCTCCTGAAGCATCACACTCCAGAAAAAAAGGAAGTGAGAAATCTGAAATAGCCAAGACAGGGCATGAACTCATTATGTCCTTGAGCTTATCAAAAGCTCGTTGTGATGTGGGATCCTAAGAGAAAGCCCCTTTTTTGTTAGATTAGTCAAGGGGGCTGCAAGTTGTGAGAACTCCTTTACAAACCTCCTATAGTAGCTGCACAATCCCACAAAATCTCTCAATTGTGAAATGAATACCTGGTTCATACATGACTGAAATGTAGCGGGGGCATTGGTTAACCTGAATGGCATGTCCAAGAACTCATAGTGCCCATAATGACACCTAAAAGTTGTGTTGTGCACATCCTCTTCCCTCATTCTTATTTGATGGTACCCTGAACACAAGTCAATCTTGGAGAAATATACCGCACCATGAAGCTCATCGATCAACTCATTGATCTTGGGAATGGGATAGCAATTTTTGATTGTCCTTTTGTTGAGAACTCTATAATCAATGCACATCCTCAACGTCCCATCCTTTTTCTTGACCAACACCACTAAGGAAGCAAAAGGGCTAGAGCTTGGATGAATGTGACCCATGTCAAGCAATTTCTTAATCGTTTTCTATATCTCCTCCTTGTATGCTCTTGGGTGACGGTACGGTGTAGTGATGACAGGCTTAGCTCCCTCCTCAAGCTCAATTACATGTTGGAAACCCCTTTCCGGAGGTAGACCATGAGGTATGTCATCAAAAACCTTCCTGTAACTTTCCAAAATGGGCTGAATATCCATGTGGAAGGTCTTCCCTTCCTTGGAAGGCTGAGTATCTATGATCAAGCATTCGGCTGCCCAAGCAATTTGATGTCTACGGAATGCTCTCTCCATACGCTTCGCTGAAACCACCATGGGGCCACCATTGGAGAGGCCACGGAGAGTCACCTCCTTCCCATTAGCTTTGAACTTAAGCTCGATTGTTTGGTAGTTGTGCATGTATTCTTCGAGTGAGTGCAACCATTGCACTCCAAGAACCATCTCGATATCCTATACTGATCACATAGAAGTCATCTCTCATCTTATGGCCACTAAGAGTCAAATTCAGTTGTTGAATTCTTCTATTGTGCTGTACCCAAAATTAAATTTTTGCTTCAATAAGGCATTTTGATAAAATGGTCTAACTCTTGTGAAATTGTTGTCAAAAGTCAATTTTAGGTCAAACGAAGTGTTGGCGATACAATTCGCACCTCTGGAGTGTGTATTGGCAATGAAAAGCTATGCACAATGCATAATGACTACTCTTTAAATTAGGAGGGGAAGCTCCCTCTTTTGCTGGCATGCGTGAAAAATTAAATGTTCTAAATCCTATCTTTTTGACTCAGTTGGAAGATGCACAAGGTTAAGAAAACCAATACATTGCAGCTAAGGTTTTTCTTTGGTTTTGCAGATCTTAACTACAACTAACTTAATGCTTTATCTATCCTATTTCCTCAAGAGAAATAGAGCATGAGGACTTAGGAGCAGAGAATGTTTAGACGATAAAATTTATAATAGGATTTCCAAGGAGGAGGAACCCCTATTCGAGGCGTAGGCTGATATGAAGGTTATTGGTAACAACATCAAACAATAAACTTTATTACTAAATTCCCAAGGAGGAGGAACCCCTATTCGAGGTGTAGATATGCAACAAGCTTATTGGAAACAACACTTAAACAATAATCCTTCTCTCTAAATTCCCAAGGAGGAGGAACCCCTATCCGAAGTGTAGATATGAAAGAAAAACTATTAATCACAACATCAAACGATAAACTCTACTTCTAAATTCCCAAGGAGGAGGAACCCCTATCCTAGGTGTAGATATGAAACAAATTTTATTAATCACAACAAGAATAATAATTGGGACAACAAATTGCGTAACGAGACACACACACAATGAACGATCAAACCAACATTATATTTAACTATGTGAACAAATACTTAATAGTGATACTACAGGCAAGGTGGGCACAACATGTTCGCTATCACAAGCAAAAGTTAAAATACAAATGAGCAAGGGTGCTCTTATTTATACAAGTTCAGAGGAGTAGGGAACCCTAAAATCTCAAGTTAACATGAGTCTTGCCAACATGCAAGATTTATTCTTAAGTCTACATGTATGCAACTTAACAATTAACTGGAAAAACTACCTCAGTTAACTGATTCTAAACTAAACTAATTGGATTGTGCAACATGCAGGTCCTTATTGATATGCAAGTTAACTGACAACTAATATCACTTAACTGAAACTGAAAATTAAATGAGAACTCCAATTGAAAATAGAAGACTCCAAAACAGAGATGCTATGATATGTAGGACAGTGAGCTAACTTGGAGAGAGGCATCAAGTTTAACTCATGTGTCTAATGTCTATCGTGAAATGGTGGGACGTCCTGATCTATAGTTTACTGGTTGTGATCTCGAGCAATTAACCCCTCCACGAGGTTTTTGATAGCATCACCATCTAGAGCACCGATACTCCTCTGAAGAACTCTGTGTCTCCACAAAATCTCTTCACCATCAGTGATTTGACTCCGAAGTTCTCCTCTATTCTTGACCACCTCATCAAATAACACTGACATGACTGTAAGTTGATCCAAATTACAACCAACTATATCACCACTAAAGATACCATGAATGAGTGTTTGAATCTCTGACTGTACATCAGTAAGCTCAAAATATACACCATCCTCACGTTGATACTGGCAAGGAACTCGTGACATGAAAGTTCTTATGAACCTGATAGCACTTGTCACCTTCTCTTTGCTTTCAGCCAACTCTGAAGAATTTGTCTCATGTACCTTTACCTTGAAGATTAATTTCTCTCTCCAAGAAAAGATTGCTTCCTTATCCTCTTCTTTAGTGACTAAATCATATGCCATGCTTAGGTGAGAGATCATGATCTCATTCCGTGGTTTGTCAACCGCCAAGTCTTGCTCTAACTCTTGAGTCTTCAGACGAAGTTCGTGGGCATTGCACCTCAATTGGTACAATTCTGAAAGTATGAAGCAATCCCTTGTGACGAACTCCTCTTCCCAATCCTTCAAGCACTTCCCATAAAAAATCACCTAACTTAGCTGATTGTGTTCTGCTGGTACTTTTGACAACTACAGGAGCAAGGCGGTGACATTCTCAATGTTATGCAGAAGATTGAAGATGTACTGGCGAAGCTGCTGGTTTTCAGCCTTGAGGGCTGATTTATCTTCTCCATCCTTTATTACTCTTTCCCTTATGCTTTTCATTGCAACCTCGAGGAGATCCACCTCTGCTTGATGCGTGCTTTTGCCAAGGTTGACGTTTATTAAGGTGAAGTCATCAACTTCTACCTCATTCAATCTTTTATCTTCTGGTGGCTCAGCGGTCTCAATGATGATCTCCTTATCAACGTTCCTTTCAACATGAATCTGCTTCTTGATCTTCTTATCTGGTGTGTCTTGATAAACATGATCAAAATCAGAGAAGTCCAGCTGATAGGATGGCTGCCTCCTCTTCCTACTTAGTTGATTCTTAAGCCAAAACGAGTCCTGACTAATATCACTCGAAGGATCGGTGCTTGTTCTACGAACTTCTAATGAGTGAGTATGTGTAGAAGCACTGCTACGTGGTGGTGAGTCCAAATCAATATGAACCGGAGATTGTAGTGGAGCTGGTGATGGCATGGGAGGTTCTACCTCTGCTTCTGGAATGATCTCTACTGCATCTGGGGTTATCTCCATATGGTGTTCCTTTTGGTCCAAATCAGCAACTGGTGCTTTTCCCTTTGCATTTCTTGACGACCGGTTTTCTTTAGGAGAATTACTCCTTGCCTTTTGTCTAGGCTTTGACTTCGATGTGGAAGGCAATGATGTGATGAACCACCACTCTGATGATTTGTTTTCTCTGAATTTGTAGGTCTAATTTTTGTTTTGGTTTGTGTTTCTTCTTTTTGTGTTGAATTTATTTGCTAAATATGCTAATAAGGTACCAACAAGCATATACATAATATGGAAACTTCAAATAAACTAAGCTAGTGAAACAACTTGAGTACATTTCTCATTCTGTGTTCAAATATAATTTCTTCAATTACAAAATGAGATGCTTATAACATATTACTTACATCAGATTCGAAACTAGCTATATCATAGACCATACTTTAACTTACAGCCAAACATCACTGTGAATAGTGACTTGCTACAGTACCCACCCCTAATAAAATGCTGATTGCTCTTGAAGGATGAGCTTCTCCCACCAAAGTCTCACATGGCAAGCTTCCTAAGACCAGGGCGCCCCTTTTAGCAGTGATTGCAGCCACCAAAGAGAGGCATTTTATTTTCCTACGCTGTTACAAACCCTCAAGAAAAAACAGCTGGCTGTAGCTTTCAAAAAAACAGTCCCAAAATGCTACAAAACTGAACAGCTCCTATATAAACAATAATGGAGACCATGGCTGCCAAGCTTACTCAGAAAATAGCTCAAAAACCCTACAAACCAACACTTGTGTCTCCAAAATGAAGCAACCAAAAACTGATCAGCAACCTTAAGGTGGTTTTTCACACCCTCAAGTAGCTCCAAACGAAGAACTGAGCCCCAACAGGCTCACCCACTGCAAGAAATCAGGAAACCCTAGCCTCCTTCTTCCTCCAAAGCCACACTCCAAAGTTTCTTCAAGCAAAATGATCATCTAATGAGAAGGGTCAAACTTTCTCTCTTGATATTTATAATTTAACATTGAAATCACTATTCATTAAAGTGAGCACTATTCACTTAAGTTATTTCTTTTTTCACTTTAAGCATGAATAGTAACTGAAAAATATAAAAAGTGACCCCTTCCATTTCAAGACACATGGTCCCTAGGCCAAGGATGGTGAAATTAATGGTGAGTATCATAAATTTAAGCACAAGTATCATGCCAAACGCCACAATTCACCCTACCACCATACTCCGGAGATCCACACTGCAAATTGACGACCAAGTGCTCATCTGAGAAACCCTCTATCCAGAACTATTAGCCTATGAGGGTCAGGAAAATAGGCTAATCCCCCAACTCTTATGCTCGTGAAAAAGGGGACATTACAAGTGAAGTGACTATTGACAGCGGCTCTGAGTTTGGCATGGCTTCCTTTCTCATCCTTTTTCTGTCCAAGTAAAGCATGCTATTTCTAACAACTTTACTTGTTCTTTCCTTTGCATATGTGCACTCTTTGGCATACCAATCAATTGCTAGAAGTGATTGCGTGTCAACTTGATCCTAGAAGAATTGAGGAAGTGTAACATTCCCATCATCATCAGACAACCCTGCTACATCTTCTGAAATGAAATCAAAAATTTGTGAGAGTGAACCTGTCGTAGCTACACCTCCGCACCTCAAACTTGTCTTTGCAGTTGTACCAATAGTCTTCTATAGAAGGCTTGTGAGAAGAACGACCACCAAGGCATGTTGAAAAGTAACCCCAAGGGTCATATGAGCATCTCTCGACAAGATACTTAAGATTAAGTCTCTCCATATCATTACCTGTGGCCTTGGCGTCAGTTGTTGTCTTGCACCTGTAAATTCCCATCTGTAATGGAAAGTTGGCAACCGACTTGCGTTTGTTGCACAGATGGGAGTGGACCATGTACAATGGCCGTAGATATTCCATGAAAACCATCTTATCTGAAGGATAGCGGGGAAACATGGTAGGGTGACTTGAGTAGCCATACACGTGGATGTAGGTGAACGTAGTGTTGTACCCCAAAATTAAAATTTTTGCTACACTTAGGCATTTTGAAGAATTGAGTCAGGATACTGTTAAATCTGTCAGAAAAGGTCAAAATGGGGGTTTGCATGTCTTGCATGGGGGTCATGTTGTGACCTTTTTCACACATCACCCCATCCAAGACGGGGACCCCCTAATTTTTGCTCCATTCTGGTCTTTTGGCTTTGCGTCTCTCTCTCTCTGGTCCTTCCGAGGATGTCCTATCGTTTGACCCAGGTTGAAGTATCAATTAAGTCTGTGTAATTAGGGTTTTCATCTTTCAGGCTTATTTAAGGTCAAACTGAGTTATAAAATTGAAATCCTGGCTTGGTACAGCAGTCAGAAGGCTTCCAGCTGGGTCCCATTAAATTCTCACTGTATTCCAACAACTTGCTATTTTTAGTAAGTATTTCGTTTGGGGGCTATTTTGTCGAGATTTTGGAATTCTGCAAGTTCCACCACATTCAGGTAACATCAAGCTGCTTGCACATAAATTTTGAGCCAGATCAGACAACTTGCTATTTTTAGCAGTTCAGGCTCCAGGAGCCATTTTCAGGGGTCAAACGTATGATTCCTCATTGCATGTCCGGAGATTACTTCTGGGTTCCTCGAAACCTTCGCAATGATGTAACATGCAAACCAAGACGATCACTTCAAGAGTTCAGCCTTCGGAGGCTATTTTTAGGGTTTGCATGCAGAGTTCTTCAACGCATGTCCGGATATTCCTTCTGGGTTTTTCGAGAGCTACGCAACAGTGTGACATGCAAGCAGAGAAGATCAAATTTCGGGGACTTACTATTTTTAGCCAGTGCATGCATGCAGACCAGTTTTCTGGGTTTTTCTGGGTTTCTTGAGATCCCACGGGCAATATGACATGCAAAATCATCCGGCGGTGGATGAGTCACTTTTCAGGCAATTTCTATTTTTAGCAGGTGCATTCTGGCAACCGCCTAACACTCCAGTTCAGCAAGTAGAACGACATGCAGAAGGAACAAAGACAAATGGAGACCGTTCGAGATACATGCAAGTCAAATTAGGGTTCCACTTTTATAGGGGGTGAAATCCAAAAATAGTCAAGACGGAGTACCCCACCCATGTCAGCACACTCCAAGGCACTTGCTGGCAAAATTTGAGCAGAATCGGAGAACTTACTATTTTTAGTAAGTCAAGGCACGGCTATAAATAGTAGGTCTGTAGCCGAGGTTGGCATCAGAGCGACACTCAAGTTTTCAAGATCAGATGGTGAAATTTTCAAGCCAAACGGAGCTACTGAAGTCAGAAGGTCAAGAACTTACTATAAATAGCGGGTGGCTATAAATAGCAGGCTGACATGTGGGACTGACGAAACGGGTTCACAAGGCAAAGAGGGTCGTGTGATGAAATTTTCAGGCAAAACGGAGCTATATGGGTCGAAAATCAAGGGACTTTCTAAAAATAGCTTGACTTACCCAAAATAGACGGTGAAGATGAAGGCAGGCAGAGGTATGAAAAAGTTTCTAAGTATGAAATCGAAAGCTCCCCCCCATGAAATGCGCCCTCAAGTCAAAGCTTACATGTGAAAAACGCCTAAGTGTTTGAGAATGGAAGCATGGCACATCAAATGCGCCCTCAAGTCAAGGCTCACATGTGAAAATTTGTCTAAGTATGGAAAATGAAAGCTTGCCTATGGAAATGCGCCCTCAAATGGAAGCTCACCCCCTCATTTGCGCCCAAGGAGGATGTTGCCTAGTAAAAAATTGTCTAAGGCAAAAATAAAAGCACCACCCCTCATTTGCGCCCATGGAGGTAATGAGGTCTTGAAAATGCCTAAGTGTGAGAAAGCAAAAGCTCACCCTAGCAAATGCACCCATCTCCAGCAAGGTCTTGAAAACGCCTAAGTGTGAGAAAATAAAAGCTAGCACATACAAATGTGCCCTCAAGAAGGAGAAAAGGGTAAAAAATAAACTAAGGCATGGAACAAAAGTAGACCCTTTAAAATGCGCCCTCAAGTGTGTGAAAAAGCGGCTAAGGCATGGAAATGAAAGTATAAGGTGTGAAATGCGCCCAAGCTCCTCCCTCATTTGCGCCCAGGGTAAAGTGAAGACCCTCAAAAAGTGCTAAGGTGTAAAATGGAAGTTCAAAGGCTGAAATGCGCCCACCTTCAAGAGGATGAATTTATAAAAATATTCTAAGGCAAAAACGGGAGTAGCCATGGCAAAATGCGCCCTCAAGGTAAGTGGGAAGAATTAAAATGCGCCCTCAAGTGTGTGAAAAGGCGGCTAAGGCATGAAAAGAAAGTAGAGGGGTGGAAATGCGCCCTCAAATGGGAGCTCACCCCCTCATTTGCGCCCAGGGTAAAGTGGAGACCCTCAAAAAGTGCTAAGGCGTGAAAGTAAGTTATGTCAAATGCGCCCATGTTGGAGGATGCCTGGAAAAATCTAAGGCATGGAAAGTAAAAAAATGTGAGCATGAGGTGAGAATGCACCCTCAAGTAGAAGTGGACCACATCAAATGCGCCCTTGTGCTAGGAATAGTTGGGCCGAAATTTTTCTAAGTATAAAAATGAAAGTAGCCATGTGTATTTGCGCCCCCAACTTGAAAGTTCAACATGCCAAATGCGCCCTCACCTTGGAAGAATATTGAAAGTGTTGGAAAATATTCTAAGGCATCTGAGGGAAGTTCCCCTAGTGAAATGCGCCCACTTCATGAATTAAAAGCTTGCCAAGAAGAAATACGCCCAAGAAATGAGGGGGCAGTTAAATTTTATTCCTAAGGCATGGAGACAAATATTTCACTGAAGGGAAATGCGCCAAGGAAGAAAATGTTAGAAATGTTTTCCTAAGTGAAATAAATATTTCACTAGAGAAATATACGCCTGAGGGGGGTGAGGATTTAAATTTTCTACCAGGTGTGTGATATGAAAATTTTTCAGAGGCATCTAAACGGGGTTGGGTGAAGAGCGGGAGCTTGAGGAGGTGGATCAACCCAACATCCGAGAATCAGATAGTATAAGCGTCAGTGTATCCAGGGCTGGCCAACAAGAAGAAGAAGATAAAACAGTGGTTGACACTCGTTTCCAACAGATGTTGGACATGACATTGGAGGAAGAGGAAAACACAGAACAGGGGACCCAAGGGTCAGGAGATACACAACTCGTGGAAGATGATGAGCCCGAGCAGAGCAGTGCAAGAAGAGAAGAGGTACACGAGGTGGAGGCAACAGAAGAACAGCCCCTCGTCGTTTGCAATCCGCAGCAGACGGTGCCGGATTGGCTTTCAGACAGAATGAGAAGAGAACCCGAGGATGATACGGATCCAGCCATCGAGATGGAGGAGTTCCTTAGGAGGATCAGTGCGCCACCAGAAAAGAAGAGGGCCAGGAAGTTTTCAAAGATCTCGACTGATGAGTCAGGCTCTCGCACGCTTCAGGTGGCTGTTCCGAGGGAGGAGTATGATCGAGCCGAGGAGAGGCCCGAGAACTATGTGATCACCATCGTGGAGTTGGGTCGTCCTACGGGAGCCCAAATTGTCGAGGAGTTCGATAACTCCTATAAGGCGCTGAAGGATCAGTTGCTCCGCACGGAAGGGAAGTATAAGAAATTGAAGAAGGAGCACAAAACCTTGATAGGATATGTGCAGAGTCTAGCACGTCCAGGTGAATCGGCAAACCCAACGGTAGAACGTCCACCAGAGCTTCCGAGGGAGTCAGTTGTTGGCTTAGAAGATTTAAAGAAGATGGAAACGGAAGCAGACAAGTGGGTTAGCCATGTTCGTGCTGAGACAGGGAAATTCATGGAGGACCTCGCCAATGCTTATCGGCAGGCCTCAAGTATTTTGGCACGGATTGACATGGTGGATCAGGCCTGGGGCGATACCCGCATCTATCAGACGAAGACTGTACTTCGTTTGGGGGCTTTGATGCATATACCTCTGCAAACTTTGGTGGATGGAGGTGTGATTCAGGATGGTGACAGGTATGATTTCACCAGCTGGTACTCCTCGGTGGTCACAGGCCGTGGATTTCACGATGCAGCAAGGTCAGATTCAGCCAGAGTGAAGAAAGCAATGGGTAACATCTTGGAAGGAGTCCTTAATACATTAGAAGCCATATTTGCTAGAAAGTTGGCCCCAGAGGAAATAACTGCTGATGGCTTGAAAGATAAACTGGCTCCATTCTTCTCAGCTGCGAGGTCGCTTGTCCTGGATGACTTTGAGAATGTCTCCACTTTCTCTAGTATTATTCAGCATACCCAGGACGCCTTAGCGGCATGGAAGAAGTCTTACATCCGGCACGGACAGACGGTAGCGGTCTTGGAGTTCCAGCTCAACCACATTCCACCGATTTCTGCCCAGGAGGTTGAAGCGGTATTGGCCCGGTTGATCGAGTTTGCTATCCGGGAGAAGGCCAGTGGGAACGCTGCTGCTTGATGAAGATCTTCTTGATGATGGTAGTGGGCATTAATTGCTCATTATGATTCCTGCAGGGGAGTGGAGAATATTCTGTGCATTCATTGCCCACTCCTCTCTGTGGCGGTTTTTAGGGCAGAAACCCTAATCAGGGCATAGGTGGCTCGATCTGAGCCCTTCATTGTAATTCAATCTGAGCCGTCCGTTGAAATGGGCTAACTATAAAAGGGGCATCCCCCCTCATTTGTAAATAATTAGACATTAGATCAAGAATTGAATCAGAGCGAGAGTAGAAGGCATATAGCATTTAGCTTAGAAGTTAGCTTAGATTGAGGAGGAAAGGAAGTTTTCCCATTGAGGACTTTGTAAGAAGTTGTTGTGAACACTCTCATAATATAAAGATTTATCATTGTTTGGTGGTTCTATCTTCTATTGTGAGTAGCTAGCAAGGCTTGTTCGTCTTTCCAATTCAAGTGGATAGAGTAGAGTAGACTTTGTTTATGCAAGTAGTTGTTAATTGTGGAGTGTGGCGTTGTGACTTGAGCACATCTTCTTTCATCCATACCACTAGCGGGCTTACTGATGGTAAGTTCGCCTTGCGTGTTCAACTGGAGTATTGGCACCTAACTTCGATTGTGGCTCATATGTTTGTATGCGTCGTAGTGATGGTATGAACATGTTGTGTCATAGTTTGAACACCTTTCTTATCCTTTGAAGATTGCACCAACTTTGTCGGAGTTGTCCGAAAGGAGACAAAGCAAAGTTTGGTTTGAAGATTGTTTAAGTTGATCCTCGTCCTCCACCCTTTAAAAGTAGATTTGTAGAATCCCTATCCCTATCCCTTTTTAATTCAGCATTTTCCGGGTCAGTCCAGATACTAGAGCAATATTGTCAAATCTTTCATGTCCTAATTGCTTCACAAAATCGAACAACTACGTAAGTCCCCTTGGAATAATCCAGCAAAATACATCAACCAACTGAGTCTATTCGCACTAAAAGGAACCTTGGAGTTGAACGCATGAACTTTCACGCAATCTTAGCATGCAGAATACTTTGATCAAGAGAGAATAGAGTGACCGTTGGACAACTTTATTCTGTGTTGATGTCGTCATAAAAAACATATGCGTCAATAGGTCAAAACCTTGAAATTTTCAAAATCTGACAATCTGGGTCGGTTCAAAATGATCAAACCTACCATACCCAAATTTCAGTTTTTCAACCCTAAAATTTAGGAAAATTTCTATTTTTAGTAGTTTTCTAAAAATAAAAACTTTTTCTGGGTTTTTCTGGGTTTCTTTTGAAATGGATACTTGCAAAATTTTCTAAAAATAGAAAGTTTGTCTTCTAGGGTTAAGACTAGTTTTGATTGGCTTAAAATACTTCCTCATCAGGCTGGTGCAGTCAGAATCACAAAAAGATCAGTTTTGCCCTAGTGGGTCTATTCTGCTTTTTCAGAAGCTTCTTCTAGAGAATCAAGGTTATCAATGGAGGTCAGTCGGCTGCCAGGTATCAGAATCAGATGTTCAAGCATCAAGCAGAAGCTGTCAAAAATGAACGTGTAGGAAAAACAGAGAAAGGAGAGAAGAATTTGAAAAAGTTGAAAAATGCAAAAATTTGGCTAATTTTGGCGAATCCAGGCGCCTCCAGTCAAGAAGGGCGCCCAAACCTTCATGCCTTAGAAAATTTTCCGTTTAGACAGGCAAAGACAAAGAAGGCACGTCAAAAGAGGTTGAAAGTTGAAAATTGCATAAAAATTTCTAGTCTGCTCAACATGGGCGCCCCTAGACAAGAAGGGCGCCCATCTTTTTGGAAGGTCAGATGATGAAGTTAGGATTGGCTCTCCCAGGCAACATTGTTCAGGTTCTTGCCAGCTTCGTAGCCGATGTCTTTGTCAGCTCGTCAGATCAAACAGGGGCCATGATGATAGGTGTTTAGAACTCTGAAGTGAAAAAGGATGAAAATATTCTAACACTGGTAGACATGGGCACCCCTGGAGAAGAAGGGCGCCCAAGATTTTGAGAAGTCAAATGATAGAATTTGCAGAAGGCACCTCCAACATGAGTTCGTCAGACTGGGTCCAGCTCTCCAACAAATCTATCAGCCCATCCGTTAGAGTCAGCAGTCGTCAGATGTCGCAACGCGAACAGAGGAGGAAAAGTGAGAGAAAAAATAGTTGAAAGCAACAGTGAAAAACTCAAAATAAAAACTAACACTGGAAGCTATGGGCAACCCTAAAGGAGAAGGGTGCCTAGGGTTTTGAGCCACCAAAAGTCAATTTTCGGAGATGAGGTATCCAGAGAACCCCTTGCAAAATCATCCTAGCTATCCAGTGGACCTATCGACCAGTCATTCTGATCAATACAACGCCCAGAATCGTGGATTCATCTGAAGGTCAGAAGACCAGCATAAAATTCAAGATCATGAAATTGACTAACTCTAGAGAAAATGGGCGCCCTTTTCAAGGATAGGCACCTGACATTTCGAAGGGATAAATGAAGTTTTTAGCAGATGACGTCTCCAAAACCAAGTTGTTAGATTCAACCAGGCTTCGTGATGCAACATTAAGCTCGTTCATTGGATCAATTTGGAAGCCAGGAGACAGAGCTGAAACAGGGTTGAAAAATTAACAGAAGTTGAAAACGGTGAAAAGTTGGCTAAGTCTGGAAAAAAGAATGGCATACCTCAAAAAAGGCACCCAACTTTTCATGCCTTAGTCAAATTTTTGGAAATTTCAAAAGTTGAAGTTGAAGACCAAAGTCTAAGTTCATTGCACAAACTTGAATTAGGGTTTTGGAGAATTAGAGCAAAAAGAAAGTTGTTTTCTCAAGACAGAGCATATTTAAAGCACTTTTGTGTTTTATTTTTCATTATTTTTGCAGGTGGTCTTCAAGGAGAAATAGAGCAGCAACTTCAAACCCTTATTTTCAACATTCAAGAACATCAACTTGCTGGTTTTTCATAATAATTTCAGATCAGCACTCAAGAAGGCTTGCTTTTTCACACTTCTTCATCTAAGACATCAAATCTTTGAAGAAGGAGGCCATTGTTTTCAATTTTCAGCTAGCTGGTTTATACTGGTTCTATCTTCTAGATAATTTTTAAAGAATTTTTCTCAAGGTTGCAGCAACTGCTTTTTATCTTGCATGTCAAAGAAAACTTCAAATTTTACAACTTCCAATCTTCTGGGTCTATCTCAAATATTCTTCTGGACAAAACCCACATCACAACTTTTTCAGTGAAACTTCAAATGGCTGCTTTTTCAGTGAAACTTTGAGGTTTTCAAAATCTAATCAACTGGGTTCATCCAGAATGTGCTCATGAACAATACCCAGATGCGAGTTTTTTCTGCTTTTTTCGGGGGAAGTTAGGGTTTGTTACTTTTTCAGTCTTCATTGAAAATTTTCAAAAACAGATGATCTGGGTTTGTTTGTAACGAGATTCTAAACAAAACCCATGTCTCAGAAAAAATTCCAAAAATTCATCCGTTTGATGGAGAAAATCAACAAGTTATTTTTAGGGTTTGTGTTGGGCTTGTCAGAGCCTAGTCAAGTTTACAGTCAATCTTCATGTTTTTTAGCATAGAGTACTCTCCCATTGAATTCAGAGCCAAACAAGTGTTGCATCATAATTATTTGAACAAATGATGTTGGGAAGTGCTTTTTAGTACCATCATGGACATAAAACGTCATCATCTCAGTTGAATAACGTGCAGAGGGAGTGGTATGAGCAAAGGAACAAATGTCAGAATGCGTAAAGTTGCAGAGCCGCCAAGTTATCAATCAGTAAGTCATCTTTTGAGGCAGCGATGTTTTTCAAGAACAAAACTCATAAAGAAGCTGATGATGTCAAAGATTCTCTAAGTTTGATTGCAAAAAGTGAGGTCTTAGAAAAGCGGTATACATCTAAAGATAGTATCAACACTCCTGATAGAGAGGCATTTTCCTACTTTTTGGCGGATGTGAGAGAGATTTAAAGCTGCAATCTTCTAGAAGCTTTCCCCAAGCTTTCTTTCCATTCTTATTTCACGCTTTCTTTCCATTCTTATCCATTCTTTGAAGAAGAAGGAAAACAGATGTCACGAGTTGGCAATTTCCGTTTTAGATGCTTTCTAGGGTTTAGATGTTTTAATCTTGTTCTAGATTTAGAAATAAAGCTTGCATGTTGGCAAGTAGTAGTTGTAAAAGCAAGGAGATTTTAGGGTTCCTTACTCCTCTACTTAGTTATAAATAAGACCAGTGTTTGCTCATTTTAGGGGAACTGTGCTTGTGATAACAAGACATAAGTGTCATAGTACCTTCTCTTTGTTATTCAGTATTGTTCACTTTGTGTAAAGAGAAAGTTTGCATGCCTCTTTAGCTGCAAATACTTATTTAGTGCATGTGTTGTGTTGATTATAGTTAGGTTGATCGCATGTTGCAAGCGTGTTGCTACAACTTGCTGTAGTTGTAATCCTTGTTCTAGAAACTTGAGTAAATAAAATCTTGAGCATGCTTTGTCTACCCTGATATAAATATCTCAAGTTTCCATCTATTTGTTTTGTGTTAGAAGTATGAGTAAATAAAATCTTGAGCGTGCGTTGTCTACCTTGAAATAAAAGTCTCGTATTTCTGTAATACTTTTATGATCTTTTTTTCAACTTGCCATAAAACGTATGTTGAAGAATAGTTTGTTTAAGTATCTCTGTCAGAAATCAAACTCGTTCATTTCCAAACTCTCTTGCTCTGCGTTTACTTGAGAGGGTGGAAACGTTTTAAGCATAGGTTAAGTTGTAGCTGTCTAGTTTCATTAAAGGGAAAACCTCAGCCGCAACATCTAGTGTTCTATAACCTTGTGTTCTCGCAGCTGAACCAAAAAGATAGGCGTAATTAAGTTTAGATTACTTTTCTTTATGCAACTCAACAAAAGAGGGAGCTTCCCCTCCTAATTCGAAGAGCAGTTTACTATACATAGCTGTCCATTTCCAGAATGCATTCCAGAGGTGCGATTTGAAACGCCAACACGTAGGGAACTAGATGAACCAATCTTCCCATTTAAACATTGTTGACCTAGCTTTTGCTGAAATGCGCACGTGTAACTCTCGATCAATATTTCTCACAGTGTACATTAAGAAAGCCTCCTGCACTTGCTTGAAGTGTTGCTTGGACTGTGTGAACTCAAGCTGTGAGTAGTACTAATGAACCTTTTGTACACTTAGAATCCCCTCAGTATTCAATCCTTTAAACTGGCCTTGGAAAGTAACTAGATATACAAGGTATGAGCACATGTGAAACTCATGAGCAACCAAGAAGTTGGTCAATTTTTTGTCGAGAACATCGTTGATCAAATATGCCCAGTCATAGTGCTCCTTTCTGTTGATGATCTGAGCCATGACGTAATACATCCAAGGCTAGAATTTGTGAGCATTTGCCTGATCGGTGACATGGTTAAGAAGGGTGATCATAACTACATGTTGATCTTTGAACTCTCCTCGACCTACATTCTTTGGCAAACTAGTCCTTTTTTGCTTGAGCCATCTATCTGCCATTCTTCCTTGACACTTTTCCTTATCAACATTGAGTGCCTTTTCATACCTGTCTGAAGAAATGACCAAATTTTTCGGATTTTGAGGAATACCGAAACACCTCTCAATGTCCTTGGGCTTGAGACTGCAAATCATTCACCCATCCACTGATTGAATTTCTCGTGTAGCAAAGTTATAATGCTTTACACAAGCCATAACGAACTCTATACACTATGCTATGATGGGAAGAGAAGCTGCTTCTAGCAATCTGGATTCCTCGAGGTTCTGAAGTGGGATTTGATCAATCTCTAAAGCATTTAAGTCAAATTTTGGATACACCTCATGCAAATCTGTGTCGGTCGTTCTGATGAAATCATGAATTAAGATCGATTTGGTCTTGAATTCAGTCTAAGTGAACTGCATTCTGAAAAAATCGCCTATTGATTGTGAACATGGCTATATTCTAACAACTTTTCCTGAAAGCTAAAATATCCCTTGATGAGGCTAAAAATAGCCTGTTGAGGGGCAAATCTTACAAAAAATTATGAGACATGGGTTTTGTAGAGAATGAGATTCTAAGCCAATCTAAACGTCAAAAATTTGAAAAAATGCTTTTTTCCTTGACATGCAAAGACTTTTCGAAATAGAAGCAACATGCAAAACTAGGCCTCAAAAGCTTTTTTTGACAAAAAAATCTGACATATGGGTTTTGTTGTCACTGATGAGCTTATCACACCCAAATTCTTCGTTTTTCAAAATTATGACTTTTTCTCAACCATGCAAAGGAATCTCTAGAAAAAATCAAAGCTTCAAAAATTGAAGCTACGAAGCAATTTTTCCTGAAAAATTCTAGCACATGAGCTTTGTAGAGAAATTTTTTCTAGGCAAACCCAGATGATCTAATACTGAAAAAGACACCTTTTACTTTGACACGCGGAAGAAAACCTAAGACAAGGATAGAAGAATTATGAGGTGAGAAAATAGAAGTTATAATCTACCTCAAGAAATTCGTCTTCTTGCCTTAATCTGATGAAAGCTGCCAAAAATCTGCCAGAAAAATGAAGCATGCAAAACTATCCTGCTAAACAATTTGGACTTGTACACACTAAGAACACTGAAAAATTCTTATTGTAGCGCCTCCAGATCTTGCTTGCATGAGGAAAATTGTGTTTGCTTCCACCTATGTGAAAATAATGGATGCCCAAATGCATATTTAAAGAATTTTTGAAGAAAGGCATCAACTTTGTATGCAAATGGGACGCCATAATCTTATTGGGCCTCCTTTCTAGTTAACTGAATGAAAAATAAGCCCTAAAATGGGCGCCACCTCCATGCACTTTAGTTATCTATGCATGCAAAAATAAATTTGCCAATTGCAAGCAAAAATTAAGTCTTGTTGAAGTCAACTTGAGAAGTTTAACTGAAGATTTAATATTATTTTAATTTTGTTAACTAACTTCTTTTTGGGGCGGCCCATGCAACTTGAGTTCAAAAGTAAAACTTTGACTTTAGGTGTCACCTTTCTAGACAACCAACTTCTTGAAAATTTTAATTTGCAAATGTCACCGAAGCCTATATTCGATCCTGAATTTCAGGTGCCCGGTTGATCCTAAAACTGTGTTGATGGATTCATCATGTAGCCAAAACAACTCTGACAAACATGTTGTTGGGAGTTGCAAGTGCTAAAAATTGAGTTTGATGCCTCAAAAACTAGGGCGCCTTTTCCCAAAAGGGTGCATATGACACCAGACATCCATTTTCCTAATTTTGACCCTCCACGCTTCAATTTGCTGCTGCCGGTGACTGATGACTCCCATCGACTAAATGCTGGATCCATCGCGTAGCTGGAAGAATTCCACAAAGATTGATTGTATGTGCAATGCCTGAAAGTTGGATTAAGACCCTCAAATGCAAGGGCGCACTTGGCTTGCAGGGGCTATTTTAGCTTCTGAGAATGATTTTGCAATTTGTAACTTTCAACAGAATGCTCCACTTTGACCCTCACCGCCGAGAGCTAGATTACTCTAATGTGCGTGCTGACGATTTCATCGCTGAGATAGAACAACTTGGAAGAGATGTTCACGGGAGTGACAAAGCCAAAAAAGTGCTTCTAAGACCTCTAGTAGAAGGGTGCCTTTCTCAAGAAAGGTGCAATTTTCCATACTTAGCCATTTTTCTGCTTGTTTTTATCCTTCAGTATTTTCCACTGATTCTTCATCTACAAGCGTTTGACAGATCCCGAGGGCTGACGGTTGGATTCACTGCATAGCTAGAAGGATTCTGTACACATCTCGTGAAGACAACAGCTGTCGAAAACCTCAACTAGCTGGCCAAAAGGCTAGGCGCCCCTGGCTTGTAGAGGTACATTTTGATATTTTGACTTTTATTTTCCCTCTGTTTTACGTGCTCATAGGATCATCTGCCATGGTTGCTCAGTATGTCTTACGAACTTGTGAACGGATGCATCGTAGAGCTAAACTAAATCTGAAGAGATCCCTCGAAAACGGTTTTTGCAAATTCTATCATCTGATAGGCCTAATTCAAGGGTGCCCCTGAGCTACAGGGGTGCAGCTTCTAAACTTTGACTATCATCTCTGACATGTAAAACCCCGTAACTTTTGCTTCCGCCTTTAATTGCCGGCGTTTTGCAAACCTGATTGATTCGCTTGATGGCTCGCTGGAAAGCTGATGGAATTTCGAAGAGAATGAATATATTTGCAACTACTGATAACTGCATTTGGGCCTTCAAATTGAAGAGCGCCCTTGGCTTGCAGGGGTGCAAATGTCACCAAACTTGGTAGTTTTTGGATGATTTTCACCATTTTCACGCCTCACGGTCATTGTGTCATCTGCTGAGTTGACTGCGTTGAAGCATTATTGTCGCCGACATGAGTGCATGACTATATTTCACCATTTTTATGTATATGGACACTGCAAAGTTGACTTGCACATTGGTTGCACAAGTATCTCCCACGTTGCAAAGTGAAGTGTTTCCAGACTTAGAATATTTTTTACAATTTTTACCATTTGAAAATCTCCTCCGTTGCGAAGCATCTTTTTCAGCATCTTTCACCACAAAATCTTCTACGATGAATTTTAGGCTTAGATTTTGACACCTGGTACTAGCCAACTGCCATTGACGACCTCAAAGGTCCTAACTTTTCTCTTGAAAAATTGAAAACTACCCACTAGGCTTAAAATGACTTTTAACTGAAATTGACTTCACCACTGTGATTGTGATGTGAAATAAGCCAATGAAAATAATTTTTAGTTAATTTTGACAATATTCAATTTTTAGGGTTTTTTGCCTAAAAATAGAGGTTTGAAAACCCTAATTTTCAAATTTTGCCAATATCTTATAGACATTAAACCCACAAAAATCCCATACTTGGATTGCCCAAAAACTGAGTTTTGACGCACACTTTTCCAAGATTTAGACCATTTTAATCAAAATGCCTTAATGAAGCAAAAAAATTGGTTTGGGTACAACACGAAGCATGGGCTTTTTGTGGGTTTATGTCAAGGAGGATATTTGCAAATTTTGAAAATTTTAGAAATTAGGGTTTCAGGCCCTTGTTTTTAGGAAAACCCTAAAAAATAGGATCTTTATAGAATTGACTGAAAATAATTTTGATTAGCTTATTTCACTTCATGATCACACTGGTCGAGTCAGAATCAAGAAAAAGTCAGTTTTGCTCTAGTGGGTCTACGTCACATTTTTTAGGAGAAAAGTTAGGACCTCCGAGGTCAACAATGGCAGATGGCCAGATACCAGGTGTTGAAATCTAAGACTCAAACACTTCAGCGAAGATTCTATGGCGAAAGATGCTCGAAAAGAAGCTTCGTGATGGAGGGGATTTTCAAAAGGAGATTTGAAGATTCAAAATGTTTGAAATGTTTGAAATTTTTCTAAGTATGGAGCATAAAATCACCCTTGCTAGCCAGGGGCGCCCAAGGTTTCAAAGGCACAAATCAACTTTTCGGGGTTTGTCACTTCCAAGAAGTTTTCTCCAAAATTCTTCTAGCTTCATGATGAACTTGCTAGCCAGTCTAGGAGATCTATCTAATGACCAAATTTGAGGATCAAATGAAGAACGGAGAAAGACAAAGGGAAATGAAGTTAGACAAAATTTGAGTAATATTGATGCGGAATAGCGCCCTTGCTGGTCAAGGGTGCCCAAACTTTTGAGGCACCAAATGTAACTTTTTGAGCAAATGACATCTAAGATGTTTGTCTCAAACTTGTTCGGGCTTCACAACAAGTCCGTCAGTGGATTAATCGGAGTTTCCAAATAGTTGGAATTAGGAGTCAAACAAAAGGATTTAGTCATGAAAGTCAAAGTCAAATTGTGAGTTTAGAGCACAAAAGCGCCCTTGCTGGCCAGGGGCACCTAGGGTTTTGAGCCATCAAATGTAGTTGTGTTGGTGTTTCAATTAGCACCTCTGGAGTGCTTATTGGAAATGGGCAGCTATTGCAAGTGTGTTAGTACATGCTCTTCGAATTATAGAGAGGAAGATCTCTCTTTGCTGATTATTTCTATGTAAAAAAGGGGGCGTACTAAGATTCCTATCTTTTTTACTCAGCAGTAGGACACAAGGGTGCATAAACACAATGCACCGTAGCTAAGCTTTTTCTCTAGTTTCCGTATATTCTCAACTACGACTAACTAGCTTCTAGACTATCCTACCTCAAGATAAACAGAGCATGAGGACGTAGGAGCAAAATGGATGGGTTGGATTAATTGAACCCTCCGTCTCAGTGGAATATGGCCGAGGCTCTGAACTCTCGGATATATACCAAGATAAGGTTTGATGCAAGTAAACACTCTATACGATAGGCTAGATCTGAGACTTGCCAAGGAGGAGGAACCCCTGTCCGAGGTATAGGCTTGGAAACAGCTTACTGGAAAAAACAAAGTATGATGATTTGGCTAACAGGATTCTCGAGGAGGTAACGACACCTGTCCAAACTGTAGGCTGAAAGACAACTCATTAAACAACATCAAACGATAGTAACTGATAACAAAATATCCAAGGAGGTGACAACACCTGTTTGAGGAGGAGATTGAAACAATACACTATTAAAAAGAAGACTTTGAAAGAATTCAAGTATTTAGATCAAGAAAGCATGCGCCATCTGATTTATTTCTTCAAGCTTCTCCAAAGAATTACAAAGGTCGGGACAGCAAAGGCACGAAATCATGCACAATTGCGATCAACCAACAAAATCTCATCCAAGAGTGAATAGATATGAACAAGCTAACTTTGGCAACAATGGTGCAACAATTTTGCCTAGTAAATAAAGGTTAAACAAATAATGAGCCTAAGGCTCTTATTTATAGAAACTCAAAGGAGTAGGTAACCCTAAAATCTCCTTGAGTTAACAATCAGTTCTTGCCAATCAGCAAGATTTATTCCTATGTCTAAAAATAGGTGAGCAAGCAGTTAACTGGAAATCTACTTCAATTAACTAAAACTAAACAAAAGTCAAACTGGGAGTCTACCTCAGTTGACTGACACCTAACTAAAAGTGAACTAAAATTACATATCTGTCTCCAAAATAGACATCCACATTTAAAGAAAATCTGAGATCCACAAATCGTGGGAGTCAATTGGACATCCTAGATCAGTGGGATCTGACATGCATGATCTGTGGAGATCTGGAGTCAACTTGGAAAGGGGCATCAAGTTGACTTTAGTCGTATTTATTGCTATTTTGGAGGGTAGGACGTCCTTCTTGAGGCGTTTGACACCTCATCATCATCGGTCAATGGTGCTTTTGTTCATTCATTGACTTCTTCATACGAAGACCGTTACATGCCTATCAATTGTCAGCTTATCGCTTGTCAGCAACTTGATATATGCATCTCCTTCATTCTGCTTCCCTTAGGAGGGTTACTCCTTTTCTTTTTGTTTGTGTTTCCACTTTGACGTGGAAGGTAGTGTAGTATTAACCCATGGCGGCTCTGTGTTGGGAATGACTACCTTCTGCGTTCTTTTGCAGCGTTGACGTTTTCCTTGATCTTTCTCAATGGAATAGTGTTGTATGATGAAATCACGAAGCTTGATGATGAAACCGCGAAGTTTGACCACGATCACTCCAACCGTGAGAAATGCACATGAACTTGCTGCATGTGTAAAATTCCAACGATTACGATCCTCTAAACTAGCCTTGGAAGGCTATCAGATATACGAGGTGAAATCATTATGGAACCCGTGGACTTGTGTCTATGCTTGTCAATTTATCTAGATTGACCTTTGGGTGTGCCTGACGCAGATCGGTGCTAGTCGTTTTCAGAAAATCATGGAGTAAGACCATTTTGGTCTTGTATTCGTCTTGGGAAAACTGCGTTCTGAAAACTTTGAAGATTGACTGTGCACACGATGCTCTCAGACAACTTTTTCTGGAACTGCTAAAAATAGCCTTGTCGGGGGTAATTTTTACGAAAAATTCTGAGACATGGGTTTTGTTGAGAATAATTCTCTAAACAAACCCAGATCATCAAAAATTCGAAAAAACGTGTTTTTCCTGACATGCAAGAGTCCTTCGATGGCAGAGGCAACAAGGCACCAGAAAATGATTTTTCTCGGAAAAATCCAACACATGGGTTTTGTTCGTGCTTCAGAGTTGAACAAACCCAGTTTGTCTGATTTTCAAAATTATGATTTTTTCCGAAAACCCTAAAAAAATAGGGGCAGTAAGGCTACATTTTCTAGAAAAATCCAACATGTGGGTTTTGTTGAAAAAGTTTTGTTGATCATACCCAGTTGGCTAGATCTGTGATTATCTACCATTTTCTTGGACATGCAAGAATTTTAGACAAAAATAGAGGAAGTAGACAAAAGGTGGATTGGAAGTTATCGGCTGTCAATCTGGAAGAATTATGCCTTGTGATGTAAACTCTGATAAATAGTCCCTCTGTGCAACAAATTGTCAAAAATATGAAGAATGAAAACCCCTTTGTCAAATCTTCAAAAATGTTGGAGAAGAAAAATATTCGTTCTTGAGCTCCTCAACTTGCAAAGAAATAATGAATAATGGATGCCTAGATGCTTTGATATGTCAAGTTGGAGTTGCAAGTATCAATTGGGCATCCAACTCATGATTGAGCCTGATTTGGAGTTTAAAAAGGTGATTTCTACTAATTGTGGAGTGTTTGGCCTCTTTTTGCCTCCAAAATTTGTTGACTCAAGTCAACATTTGCTTTTGACTTTCTTAAGCGTCCCTTTTGGATTTTTTATCATTTTTGCAGGCTGAAGTGCCTCCATTTGATCTTCAATCCTGGCTGCTCAATTGATCTTCAACAGTTGTTGATGGATTCGTTGTCGAGATGGGATCGGCTTGATGAGATATGCCTGGGAGAGATTAATTCAGAAAACTGAGTTTGGACCTCCAGAATGAAGGGCGCCTTTCTTCAAGAGGGGTGCTTTTGGTTGTACCTTAGTCAATTTTCATTGACCGTTCTTTGTTTTGGCCTTTTCAGACCCTCCGTGCTTTGATCTGACTTTCCCATTGATGGATGAGTCAGATGACTCTGCTTGACGATGCATAGGATGACTGACTTCTCAGTTGCTGACAGTGAGTTTAGGTGCTTTGAATCTAAGGGCGCCCCTGCTAGACCTTTTGATTGCTTTTATCTACTCTGAAAACTATCTGCTTTGATCTCCATCGTGAGATAATTCAGTAATCAAATTCTTCCACTGATTGTCTCCTTGTCGAGATTCGTTGAAGCTGAGAAGATCGTTTTGGAGGTCAGTGATCAATCAGATTGCATTTACTCCTTCAAAAGGAAGGGCGCCTTTCTGCAAGAGGGGTGCTTTTCCTCTGTCCTTAGCCAATTTATGGCTTCTCCTTTCAGTCTCCAGTTCTAGCTTTTTCTGCTTGATCTCAATGTGTGATCGTTTGGTGTGTCCAGTGAACATGCTATCCGATTGATCACGTAGCTGGAAGGAAGCTGAAAAGATTTCATGTATGAAGCAGCTGCTGATGGATTCATCTAATGCTTTGAACTGAGGGGCACCCTTGGTTAGCAGGGGTGCTTTTAGCTTGAAGTTCTTTGATTCGGCATCTTCAATGCTTATAAATTCTCCATACTTTGCTGATGATTGGCCAATGATCCTTGAATCAGATGATCTGACTGATAGATGCGTTGTCGAGCCAGCATGAACGTGAAGGAGATGAATGATCTAAAGATGCAAGGTGATTACATTTGCCCTCTGAGATCCAAGGGCGCCTTTCTTCAAGAAGGGCGCCTTTTCAATTGTAGGTTGTGTTTTGCCTTGGTAGCAAAACGTGCACCTTCTAGAGTTAGCCAAATTTTGGCCTTTTCCATTTTGAGAATCTCCTTCGTTGAACGGCATCATTTTCATCCTTTTCCACCATAGCTTCTTTGTTGGAGTTCTTGAAGCTTAGCCTTCAGCACTTGGTACTGGCCAATCTGCGATTAATGGCTGCGGAGCTCCTAACTTTGTTCCTAATTAGTAGTACTAACAACAATTTGTTTACTTGCTGCAATTTACTTTGTTGTATTCCCCCCACAAAAATAAAGTGGTTGTGTGGATTGTATACCACCCACAGTTTAAGTGGAAGTGAGGTTAATTGGCTGGCTTGCCGCCTTTAAATGTTTGTAATAATCACACCCACGAAATAAGTGGAGTATTCCCACTGCTTGTGGATGCTTGCACCAGCAAAAGAAGTTGTATTTCACTTTAATATCTAGCACTCCACCATATGTTAGCACCTCGCCTTGCAAAAGGATCTTGCGTGTACATTCTTGGTGTTGAGTTTAGCTCTCTATTTTCAGTTGTTATCAAGTTATTAGATCCTAGGGATCCTCTGACCATCTGCCCGCCCCTCCTCCTTAAGTGGTTTTAGGGCGCATTCTTGGTTAGAGTTGTTTCAACTGTGTTTTGGTTTAGAGCTAATTCTTAACGGGTGCATGATTTGCATTGTTGTGACTAAAAATTAAAGAGAAAAATTAAGGGGTATATTTCAGTGGTATCAGAGCCTGTTTTCCTGCCATCCTGTGTGTTCAGTGCTTCAGTGACAGATGAGTGACAGAGAATTCCGTTGCTACACCAGAGGAAACAGAGTTCAGTTTCAGCTTCCTAAGATTAACACTATTTCAGAGGTTTTGAGAAACCAAGAAACATCAGTTGACAGTATGGCTGACAAGGGTAAGGGACCAGCCAATGAGACTAAAGATGATAGTGATTCTAGAGTTGAAAAGAAGTTCGATGCAATGCTGGACATGATGTCAAGACTACTTGCAAAAATGGATCAACAAGTAATCACACCCCAGCCAAAGCAAGGATCAGATTCTAGTGGTTCTAATTCAGAACCAAGTGGTAGAACAGTTGGGCAACACGTTGCCAAGTCAATGGAATCAGCCCCTAGACCTCTCCTTCCTTCCTTCACTCCTAGGGTGGAAGCTTCTACCGAGCCCGAAGTCCCCATGGCAGATGAAGTATGACAAAGTTACATGGAGTATGTCTCTCTTCCCTATGAAATCAAAGAGAATTTAACTTTTGATCAGTATATGAATCAGAAGAAAGGAAGAGGGGGAAAAAAGGATTTTCGAGCTCCTATGGGTCCCAAGATGGACTACCAACAAGGATTTGCCAAAGTCACCTTGGTTCATTATGATGGAAGTGACAAGTGCACAACTCGTTCATGGGTCCAAAAGTTGGACAATTACCTATCACTCAGGCCTATGCCAGAAGAAGACGCCATCAAATTTGCAACATTGCATTTGGATGGAGCAGCACACGAGTGGTGGTACCACAGTTTGGTCACTCTTGGCCATAACCTCATTCATACATATGAAGAATTTACCGACAAGCTGATTGAAAGGTTTGATACCAAGGATCCAGAAATCAAGTTCCGTGAGCTTGCTTAGTTGAAATAGCAGGGCTCCTTGGATTATTACATTATTGATTTTCAAAGACTTTCCGTGATGATGCCCAACATCACTGAGAGAAGGCTTGTTGTATTGTTCTCTGAAGGTCTTATGGAGCCATTGAAAGGGTGGGTTAAAGCATTCAATCCACCAAGTCTTGAGGAAGCAATAAGGAAAGCTAGAGGCATGGAATTGGCTGCTCCAAGGCCTAAGTTTCCTTCAAACCATTTGTTCATAAGAAGGAAAAGAAACAATTCCCTACTCCATTCAAAAATTTTCCACCTAAACTAGATGAAGAGCTGCGTGAGAAGTTAAGAAAAGAGGGGGTTTGTTACACATGTCGTGAACCATGGTCTAGAGGGCATAGATGCTATGGTAAAGGTTTTTCACATCACATGGGAGCTTATTCTGATTATGAATCAGAATCTGATTTTCTAGAACAACAATATGAATATGAGTTTAGTGATGAGGAAAAAGTTCCTGAAGAACCTGAAAAAGGGCAAGGAAGTGGAGATACCTTTGCTCAATTAACTAGTTTCCAAAAGAATGAATCTTTCAGGGTTCGTGGTATGCTTAGTGGGCAGAGAATGGTTGCTCTCATTGATACTGGAGCAACACATAACTTCATTGATGAAGGGCTAGTTGCAAGAAGAGGGCTCAAGACTGAAGAATTTGAAGGATTCAAAGTCATGGTAGCGGATGGATTCACAATCTCTTAACCGAAAGATCTCCAACCTATCCATGCAATTGGGAACTTATGAAGTCAAAGACGATTTCTACATTGTAGGAAGTGGAGAAACAGATGTTGTGCTTGGGATTCAGTGGCTGCGATCTGTTATACCCAAAATGAAATTTTTGGCATTCTGCTTAAATTGAGCTAAACAATGTAAAAATGCCATCTAAAGTATGTTTTAGGTCAAACCAAATATGAAATCCTTGTGGGTTTTTGTCAAGGAACCTATGGTTAAAATTTTGAAAAAACGAAAATTAGGGTTTTACACCCCTATTTTTATGGAAACCCTAAAAAATAGGACCTTCCCGGAAATGATTGAAAATAATTCTGATAGGCTTAATTGCCTTCACGATCACACTGATCAAGTCAGAATTATCAAAAAATATGTTTTACTCTGGTGGGTCTATTTCTATTTTTCAGGAACAAAGTTAGGAGCTCCGCAGCCATTAATGGCAGATTGGCCAGTACCAGGTGCTGAAAGCTAAACCTCAAAAGCTTCAACGAAGAAACCATGGCGGAAAAAGATAAAAATGATGACGTTCAACGAAGGAGATTCTCAAAACGGAAAAAGCCAAAATTTGGCTAAGTCTGGAAGGTGCACGTTTTGTCTACCAAGGCAAAACATAGTCTACAGTGGTTAAAAGCGCCCCTCTTGAAGAAAGGCGCCCTTGAACCTTAGAGGGCAAATCAAATCATCTGGCAGTGTCAAAACAGTCATCCTCTTCACTTTCATACTAGCTCGACAACGAAACAATCAGCAAGATTATCTGATTCAACAATCATTGACCAACCGTCAGCGAAGTATGGAGGATCCATTGACGACAGAAGTGCCAAATCTGAAAGCTTCAAGGTAAAAGCGCCCCTGCTGGCCAGGGGCGCCCCTCAGTTGCAGACATCAGATGAATCCAAGAGCTATAGCTTTATACATGATACCTTTCCAGCTTCCTCCCGGCTACGTGATCAATCTAACAGCAAGTCCACAAGACACACCAGACGATCACGAGACGAGATCAAGCAGAAAAAGCCAAATTTAAAAAAACTGGAAAGATAAGCCAGAAAATGGCTAAGGCATGGCTAAAAGCGCCCCTCTCAAGGAAAGGCGCCCTTTCCTAAAGGTGTCCAGATTCAGCCGGAATCTTCACTACCTCCCAAGACGACCTTCTCAGCTATGACCTATCTCGTCAGCGAGACTATCAGCAAGAACTTCCGACAAATCAATCGACTGATGAAGAAGGTCACAGGCTGGCGGTCCACAACCAAGATAAAACTAGGCAAAAGCTAAAAGCGCCCCTGCTGGCCAGGGGCGCCCTTTAGTTTGGAGGCCCAAAACTTGCCAGCTGCCACTGCAAAGTCAGGCATCGTGAACAAGACTGAACCAGCTACCCGACACATCATCAAGCAGAATCATCTGATTCATCAAACATCGGGAACGTCAGATCAAAGCAAAGAGGGTCTGAAAAGATCAAAACGAAGAACGAGTCAGTGAAAATTGACTAAGGCATTGTCAAAAGCGCCCCTTTCAAGAAAAGGCGCCCTTCTTTCTGGAGACCTAAACTCAGTTTTCTGAGCTAACCTCTCCCAGGCATATCTAATTACATTGATCCTGCCTCAACAACAGAACTGTCAGATACTGCTCGAGATCAACTGAGCAACCTGAATCGAAGATCAAACAGGAGCACTTCAGCTTGCAAAATAGGCAAAAAAGATCAAACTCAAGGTTGGACGCCTAAAGGAAAGTCAAACAGAAATGTTGACTTGAGTTAGCAAATTTGGAGCCAAAAAAGAGAAAAACACTCCACAATCAGTGGAAATCATCTTTTGGAACTCCAAATCAGGCCTGAATGATGAGTTATCTTCCATACTTTGTGGATCTTAACCCTAATCACCTTATATTCATGCTAGGCGTCCCTTTTCCTCTTTATTCTTTTTGCAGGTTGAAGGATAAAACATCAAGCAGCTCCCAAGAACACGTTTTCAAGATCTGGCAGGGGTTTTGGACGGATCTTCAATATTTTTGAAGATCATTGGCAGTAAAAGTATTCTTCTCCCAAGATTGCTTCCAGAGATAGATTATTGCAAAGTGGTAGTTTATAACTTCCAATCCATCTTCTATCTACTTCCTCTATTTTTGTCTATATTTCTTTGCATGTCACAGGAAACGACAGATAATCACAGATCTGGCCATCTGGGTATGATCAGCAGAATTTTTTCAACAAAACCCACATGGTAGATTTTTCCAAAAAAAGTAGCCCTGCTGCCCCTATTTTTTAGGGTTTCCGGAAAAAGTCATAATATTGAAAAACAGACAAACTGGGTTTGTTTGGCTTTGGAGCACGAACAAAACCCATGTGTTAGATTTTTCCGAGAAAAAAACACTTTCTGGTGCCCCTGCTGCCTCTGCCATCGAAGGGCTCTTGCATGGCAAAGAAAAACTCATTTTTCCGAATTTCTGACGATCTGGGTTTGTCTAGAAAATCATTCTTAACAAAACCCATGTCTCAGAATTTTTCGTAAAAACTATCCCCAGTGAGGCTATTTTTAGCAGTTCCAGAAAAGTGTCAGAACAGGGTCAAGTGCCCAGTCAATATTCAAGGTTTTCAGAATGCAATACTCTCAGGTACAATACAAGACCAAAACGGTCTTATACCATGATTACCTGAAAACGACTGATACAGACTTATGGCAGAAAAATCCAGAGGTCAGTTCTGAAGACTTGGAGGGCATGAATCAAATCACATTGCAGAACATCGAAGAATCCGGTTTGTTTCAAGCAGCATCTATTCCAATCACCTTACAAAGCATTGAGCTTGTAATTGCTTGCATTAAGCATTACAACCCGACTACAAGAGAGATCCTATCAGTTGACGGGAGGGTGATTTGCAACTTGAAGCCAGTAGACATAGAGACTTGTTTTGCAATCCCACCATGCCCTACCAAGAAGGTCATATCAGTGACAAAATGCGAAAAGGCATTCGAGGCTTCAAAAGACAAGTGTTTGCTTATAATGGCTGAACATTGGCTTAAAACAAAGAGAAACAGTTTGCCCAGAGTAGTTGGTAGAGGAGAATTCAAAGACGAGTACGGAGTGTTAATCACCCTACTCAGCAGAGTCACCGGACAAGAGGAGGGAAAATCCTTCCAGCCGTGGATGTTCTACATTATTGGCAAGATAATCAGTAGAAAAGAACGTTACGACTGGGCCTCCCTGATCAGTGACACACTCCACCAACAATTCACCGGATTTCTAGAAGAGCACCGTTTCCACATGTGTTCATACCTGGTCTACCTGATAGCCTTCCAAGGCGATTTCAGAACATTAAACACTGTGGGAACCCTGGGTGTGCAAAAGGTACAAGAATACTTTCCTCGCTTGGAGTTCACTCTAGCGGAAAGACATTTCAAAAGAATAAATGACCTTTTTACTATGCACACCGTGCACGAGCTAGACCATGAGATGCACGTGCGTATTTCACCAGCAGCTAAGGCAGCAATGGTGGACTGGGCGGATTGGTTCATACAATTCCCCACTTTCACCTACATACGCGTGTATGGCTATAATGGCCACCCCGCCATGATGCCACGTTACCCCTCAGATAGGGTAGTGTTCATGGAATTCCTGAGGCAATTGGCCGATGTTCACTCTTACCTTCGCGTAAAGAAAAAGGCTGCAGTGAACTTTCCTCTTCAGATGGGACTCTACAGATGCAGAACAGCAGCTGATGCAAGGTTGATAAGCCAAGAAATAGTGAGATTTAATCTCAAGTACCTCATCGACAGGAGGCCATCCTATGACCCCAGAGGCATCTTCGCAGCTCACCTTGAGCAAAGATCATCACATGAACCTTTCATGGAAGATTTTTGGGTCAACTGCGAGGATGAGTTTGAAGTGAGAAGAAGGAACCATAGCAGATTCAAGCTCTCGCAGATTGCAGAATTCATGTCAGAAGACATCGAGGGCTTATCTGAGGACGAAGAAGAAGTTATTCTTTCTTCCTTCTTCACGGGTCTAGTGGATTCACAACCACTCGGCAAAGTAGACTGGTACGCGAAAGAGAGTACGTCTATTGAGGAAAGAACGGGTAGAGTAGTTCGACACAGTCAACTCTACCTGGACAGTAAAAGGACAAGGAAGGTAGTACTTCCCCGATCAGAGCCGCCAGCGGTTCAGTCTACACTACCTTCCACGCCTAGGAGGAAACCCAGACAGAAGAAGATGAGCTTTCCTCCAGAAGGAATGCGGATGTCAGGAAGCACATGGGGGAGAAAAGGAATTGCCAGCACAAGCCGGCAAGAGGTACAGGTGGAGACAGCCACCAATTTGCCTGAGACAGTTGAGACCGCTGCAACTACACAAGAACCAGTGATTGAAATAATCGCTGTAGAGATGGAAACCATTGTAGAAGAAGTTGCAGCAGAAGCGGTGCCAGTGATAGAAACAGAGCCACCAGCTTCACCACCATCACAGAGGTCACAAAGTCCTATTGATTTGGACTCGCCACCACGAGACATTGCCACGGCACAGTCTCGTTCTTCTAGCATTCAGGGGACCTATGTTCCTCCTCCCAGCGATGCTAGCCGAGATTCTATCTGGCTGGAAAGCTCGCTTGGGAGGAAGAGGGAGAGGCCTTCTTATCAGCTTGACTTCTCTGAATTCCATCATGTCCCACAAGACATGCCGGTAAAGAAGTTGAAGAAGCAGACGCATGTAGAAAAGAATGCAGAGAACGAGGTTATCATAGAGACTGCTGCCCCACCTAAAGACAAAGATATACATAATGTGAGGGTTGAGGATTTCACGCTTTCAAAGGTGAACCTTGGAAAGACCACTCGACAGGTGGAGGCAGACCTTCTTGGAATTGCCTCGGCGAGTGTCAAAGAAAGGATGACAAAAGATGGACAAGACAAAGCAGCCTTGAAGGCTGAAATCCGTCAGCTAAAGTTGTACATTTCTAGTTTGATACATGACACTCCAAACTCCTCGGCTTTGCCTCAAGGACTGTTGGATCTCCCAGCTGAAAGGAACCATCATCAGTTGATTACATACGGTAAACACTTGAGACGTCAAGTGGATGAGTTTGTTGTCAAAGGGCGGTGTGTGTTGACAGAAGCATATCAGCTGAGAGACAGAGCACATGGACTTCGATCAGAAATCCAGAAGTCAGATATAAAAGCAGCTCAAGAGAGGCCGAGAGAGGAGGCGACAGTTGCTGATTTGCAACAAGCATATGAATCAGTTACGACCACAGAAAATAAACACCATCTCTTTGAGTGGAAAGAACAGGTGGCATACAAGGTGAGAGCCTATGATGCCAACTCTGTGGAGCTGATTGACTATAGACGCTTCGTCGCCAATATTATCAACTTCGCAAGAACGTTGGTAATATCCTTCCCGGAGTTAGAATATCAGCGGGAAGGAGGAGAATATGTGGAACTTGAAACCGTGCAGACACGATTCCAGGATGTCATCCGATCTTCATTCCTTGAAGATCCCAATGGCTGCAAATTAGCCAAAATTGCAGCCATGTCTGTCCAGTTAGATGAAGCAGCTGCCCAATGCATAACCTATCATCAGCAGCTTACGACGGGTGAAGAAATGCTTAGACGCCACATAGTCATCTTGAAGAGCATTAATTGCCCGGAGGCCGAAGAGGTCAATGACTGGATAGAGACTTTGTTGACCAGTGGTGAAGAGGTGTAAAGCACCAAGGGAGGACGTCCTACCCTCCAAATAGCATTAATGATGACTGAAGTCAACTTGATGCCCCTTTCCAAGTTGACTCCAGATCTCCACAGATCATGCATGTCAGATCCCACTAATCTAGGATGTCTATTTGACTCCCACGATTTGTGGATCTCAGATTTCCTCAAAAGGTGGATGTCTATTTGGAGACACATTTGTAACATAAGTTCACTTTTAGTTAGGTGTCAGTCAACTGAGGTAGACTTCCAGTTTGACTTTTGTTTAGTTTCAGTTAACTGAAGTAGATTTCCAGTTAACTGTTTGCTCACCTACTTTTAGACATAGAATAATATCTTGCTGATTGGCAAGAACTGTTTGTTAACTCAAGGAGATTTTAGGGTTGCCTACTCCTTTGAGTTTCTATAAATAAGAGTCTTAGGTTCTTTATTTGTTTAACCTTTATTTGCTAGCAAAATTGCTGCGCCATTGTTGCCAGAGTTCGCTTGTTTATATCTGTTCACTCTTGGATGAGAGTTCGTTGGTTGATCGTAATTGTGCATGATTTCGTGCCTTTGCTGTCCCATCCTTTATAATTCTTTGAAGAACCTTGAAGAAATAAATCAGATGGTGCAAGCTTGATTGATCTAATTATTTGAGTTGTTCAAAGTCTTGTTTTTAAATAGTGCATTGTTTCAATCTCCTCCTTGGACAGGTGTCGTCGCCTCCTTGGATATTTTGTCATCAATCATTATCGTTTGATGTTGTTTAATGATCTTTCTTGCAGCCTAGACTTTGGACAGGTGTCGTCACCTCCTCGGGAATCCTGTTAGAAAGGCCATCGTTCCTTGTTGTTTCTAGTGAGCTGCTTCCAAGCCTATACCTCGGATAGGGGTTCCTCTTCCTTGGCAAGTCTCAGATCCAGTTTATCGTAACGAGTGTTTGCTTGTATCGAGCCCTATCTTGGTATATATCCGAAGGTTCAGAGCCTCGGCCATATTCCATTGAGACGGAGGATTCAAGTGATCCAACCATGCCATTTCGCTCCTACGCCCTCATGCTCTGTTTATCTTGAGGAGGTAGGATAGTTTAGAAGCTTAGTTAGTCGTAGTTAAGATCTGCGGAAACCAGAGAAAAAGCTTAGCTACGGCGCATTGGTTTATGCACCCTTGTGTCCTGCCGCTGAGTAAAAAAGATAGGAAATCTTAGTACACCCCTTTTTTACAGTATAAAATCAGCAAAGAGAGATCTTCCTCTCTATAATCCGAAGAGCATGTACTAACACACTTGCAATAGCTGTCCGTTTCCAATAAGCACTCCAGAGGTGCTAATTGAAACGCCAACACGATCTCTTGGTGAGATCACTTTGAACTTATAAACAATGGAATTGAAGTTCCAGGAAGAGGGAAAATGGTGGTTTTAAGAGGATTGTCCAATGGAGGTCCTCGAATTGTGTCTTTCAAAAGAATGGAGAAATTGATTCGGCATGATCATGTTGAATGGGCAGCTAAATGTTTATTTCTGCCCTCTAGTCCAATGGAGGACAAAAGACACTACCACCTAGATGTTCAATCTTTAATCACAAAGAGGAGTAAAGTTTTTGGCAGTATACCTCCTGGAAGACCACCTGAAAGGGGGGCAGAACATATTATTGAGCTTGAAGATGGGGCTAAACCGGTTATTACTACTCCCTATCGGTATCCCAAGACGCAAAAGGATGAGATTGGAAAAGCCATCAAAGAGCTTTTGGAGATGGGTCATATCCATCCAAGCAAAAGCCCTTTTGCTTCAGCTGTGGTTCTTGTAAAAAAGAAAGATGGTACCATGCACATGTGTGTTGATTACCGTGCATTAAATCAAAAAACTATCAAGAACTGATATCCTATTCCTAGAATTGATGAGCTTCTTGACGAGCTCCATGGTGCAATGTATTTTCCTAAGATGGATCTCAGATATGGGTACCATCAAATCAGGATGAGAGAAGCCGACATTGAGAAAACTGATTTCCGATGTCATTTTGGGCATTATGAATTCCTAGTCATGCCGTTTGGTTTGACTAATGCTCCAGCAACCTTTCAGTCTTGCAAGAACATAATTTTTCAAAAGCAAATAAGGAAATTTGTGTTGATCTTCTTTGATGATATTCTCATCTACAACAAGTCTTGGGAGGAGCATCTCAAACACTTGGATGAGGTGCTTAGTATTCTTGAATCAGAATGCCTCTATACCAAGGAATCAAAGTGTGAATTTGGGATGACAAAACTACTCTACCTTGGCCATATAATCAGCTCTAAGGGAGTTAGAGTTGATCCAGATAAAATCAAGGCAGTCCTGGATTGGCCTCCACCTAAGAATTTGACACATCTGAAGGGATTCTTAGGACTCTGTGGATTCTACCGACGGTTTGTCAAAGGGAACTCTCACATGGCTGCTCCTTTGACCGATCTCACGAAGAAGGGGGCATTTGCGTGGTCTCAAAATGCTCAAGTGGTTTTTGATAAGTTCAAACAAATAATGAGCTCATGTCTAGTTTTGGCCTTACTGGACTTCTCCAAAACTTTTGAGTTACAATGTGACGCTTTGGGAGGAGTTGTTCTCATGCAAGACAAGCATCCCATTGTCTTTGAGAGCAGAAAATTAAGAGGAGCTGAAAAGACTTATTCAATTTATGACAAATAAATGCTTGCAATCATGCATGCATTAGCCAAGTTTAGGCAGTACTTGGTTGGGAGTAAATTCATTGTTAAGACTGATTATAACAGTCTTAGACACTTCTTGCATCAGAAGGATTTGAATGAGAGGCAACAAAAATGGGTGAGTAAGCTACAAGCTTACGACTTTGACAATGAATATGTCAAAGGGAAAAATAACATAGTCGCTGATGCATTATCTAGGAAGCCCCATTTGTGCTCCTTATCTGAGATTTCTGCAGAATGGAAGGAGCAGATTTTAGCTGATTATGCTAAGAATTCTTTTTCAACTAGCATTGTTGGAGGCACTTTTCAGGATGATAGATATAAGTTGGTTGAAGGGCTAATCTACTATAAAGATAGAATCTTTTTGGCATCAGATTCTAAGTTAAAAAAGAAGGTTCTACATTCATTCCATGACATACCTCTTGCTGGTCACCAAGGATACTTCAAGACTTACAAACAGATCCGTGAAAGATTTTCATGGAAGGGGTTAAAAAATGAAGTTTTGAATTATGTAAGAGAATGTCATATATGTCAAGAAAATAAGAATGAGCATGTTTTTCCTGCTGGTTACTTGCAGCCCTTACCTATTCCGAATCAGAAATGTGAGAGTATTTCTATGGATTTTATTACAGGGTTGCCAAAGGTGCAAGGAAGGGATTGTATCTTTGTTTTGGTTGATAGATTGACCAAGTTCGCTCATTTCTTGGCCATTACTAGTTCATTTACAACAACACGAGTTGCTGATTTGTTCTTCCATGAGGTGTTTCGGTTGCATGGGATTCCAAAGAATATCATAAGTGATAGAGATAGTAAATTTTTGAACACCTTTTGGCAAGAGTTGTTTAAATTGTGTGGTACAATGCTTACTCCGAGCACTGTTATCACCCTCAAACTGATGGACAAACGGAAATTGTCAATAAGTGGTTAGAGGGTTATCTCAAAAACTATGTTTTAGGACAGAAAAAATCATGGGTGAGAT
Organism: Sequoiadendron giganteum; assembly: GCA_007115665.2. Taxonomy (NCBI): domain Eukaryota; kingdom Viridiplantae; phylum Streptophyta; class Pinopsida; order Cupressales; family Cupressaceae; genus Sequoiadendron; species Sequoiadendron giganteum. Next base: position 519,473,015 of record CM021102.1, read on the forward strand.
GGCTACATTTGGGTGAATATTGTTACAATTCATCCTATCATATGTCTATCAGAATGTCTCATTTCATGACTTTGTACAGGTATGAAGCTCCAAGTTTTGTTGATCTTGTTTTTGGCAATTGTAGAGCTCCTCAGGCAAAGGATAAGTTGCAACAAAGTCAAGACCTTCTCAAGTCATTGAGGGACAATATCCAGCATGCTTAGAATCAACAAAAATTATATGCTGACCAGTAGCGTACTGAGCGATCTTTTGAGGTTGGTGATTTGGTATATTTGAGACTCCAACCTTACAGACAGTCTACTCTCAAGAAAGGTGGGGCTGAAAAACTTAAGCCACGTTTTTATGGGCCTTTCAAGGTCATCAGAAGAGTGGGAGAAGTGGCTTATGAGTTAGAATTACCGTCAAGTAGCAAGGTGCACAATGTGTTTCATGTTTCCAGACTCAAGAAATATCTAAGTCATAAATGTGTTGCATCAACATAAATGCCTCCATTGGATGAGGAAGGACAACTTGTTTTGATTCCTAAGGCAATTATTGAGTTTAGAGAACACTCTTTGAGGAAGAGGTCAATCAAAGAGTATTTGGTTAAGTGGAAGAATTTGCCTATAGAGGATGCTACATGGGAAAATGAGCAGATTTTGCAGCATCCTGATTTGCAATTGCCTGGGGACAAGCAATTCTGGGAAGGGCGGATTGTAATGTCCCCTTTTCAGTAATGACCTTGTTGTGAATTGTTAGCCTATTTCCAGAAATCTGTAGGCTATTTAGTTAAGCAAATTAGGATTTCCAGTGTTTCTTGCTTAGCTTGGTTTACTGTGGTTTTGATGTGTTCTTACTATTTTTAGCAGTCGCTATTTTTAGTAAGTCTATTTTCGGCAATGTCTTCATCAGCAGTGTTGTGCAGTTCAATATTCAGATTTTGGTAATATCTCAGTTTTCAGTTTGATGGTGGCTTGTTCCTTGGACTAAGTTTCATACTTAGTTAAAAATGTGTTCTGGAGTTGTACCCCGCGCCTAGCTTAATGACTTTAAGTTGTTTTTAAGTTGGGGCCATAAAGTAAAATACATTTAATATTTTATTAAATGTTTATTCATTATCTAAAGTGGGACGACTTGAAGGTGTGGAATAAAGAGTTTATTTTATATTTTAAATAAAGTCTTTTTGGAGGTTGGCGTCCCTTTTGGGAAAAGGAAGAGTTTCTTTGGAAGTTCAAATGTTTCATCTTCTCTTGGTAAAAGCTTATATATTGGCGCTTTTCCCTTTGTATCTCATCTTGGAAATTGGAAAGTAAAGTTATGTTGCTGGTTTGAATCCAGAACCTGGCTAAGGGGAAGCTTAGCAAATTCAATCCATTCTTCGGGCCTGAAACTATGGCTCCCTAGGTGGATCATTATGGTTGTATTTCACCTTGAAATACAGATGGAGCTTCAACTTGATAAAATCGAATAGGTTGCTGATGTAAAGCTTGTTTTGTAAGTTGTTGATTTGGCCTGGCTAAAGCTATTTTTTGTTCATAGCTTCAACATTGATTTTGGTTTCGTTCTGGGTGTTGGCCCAAGCTATTCTACTGTGGAGGGCACCCCTTCCTGCAAATTTGCAGATTTAATTATCAAGTTCCTGATTTTTAAGAGCAAGTCGACCTCCTTGAGGGGCCGTACCATTTGGTACTTGCTTTGGAATTCGTGCTTTCTGTTTCTACTTGTTTCTAGCTCGAGTTTCCATTGGAGTTTGGACGCCTAGCTTCCAGTTGTTGATCGACTATGGTATGGAAGCATTCAGAGCTGTTTCGGAGGAGTTTCGTCCAAATTGGTGAATCTATAGCTTGCTGGTCTGATTTTTTGTACCTTTTGTTTCTGATCAGATTAGTTCAGTTTTATTATTATGCTGTTTTGAGCTTCATTCATTCACCTATTCAAGTTGTAAATGTTAGAGGAAGTGATACTCTAACCATTGCTTATTTTGAGAATTCATGGTTGATATATTGCAATTGTTTAGTAATTGTTTGTAAGCTGATTAGTAGTACTAACAACAATTTGTTTACTTGCTGCAATTTACTTTGTTGTATTCCCCCCACGAAAATAAAGTGGTTGTGTGGATTGTATACCCCCCCACAGTTTAAGTGGAAGTGAGGTTAATTGGCTGGCTTGCCGCCTTTAAATGTTCGTAATAATCGCACCCATGAAATAAGTGGAGTATTCCCACCGCTTATGGATGCCTGCACCAGCAGAAGAAGTTGTATTTCAGTTTAATATCTAGAACTCCACCATATGTTGGCACCTCGCCTTGCAAAAGGATCTTGTGTGCACATTCTTGGTGTCGAGTTTAGCTCTCTATTTTCAGTTGTTATCAAGTTATTAGATCCTAGGGATCCTGTGACCATATGCCCGCCCCTCCTCCTTAAGTGGTTTTAAGGCGCATTCTTGGTTAGAGTTGTTTCAACTGTGTTTTGGTTTAGAGCTAATTCTTAACGGGTGCATGATTTGCATTGTTGTGACTGAAAATTAAGGGGTACTAGCTCAAGGAGGCAAGCAACTAGCTCAAGCAAGTAGGCAACTAGCTCAAGAAAGTGGGAAATTAGATCAAGTAGACAAGTAGGTAGCTCAAGCACACACAGGATGGTAGGAAAGATGCTTCGATACCACTGTAATGTCCCCCTTTGTTGAAGCGCTTTAATTTCTCTGAATCCTTAATTTCCAAATGACCAATGAGTTAGATAATACTTTTCACTTGATTGAAACTTTGATTGAAGTCCTTCATTCCCAATCGATCTGGTCTTCACACTTAAAAGATATCATTAGTGTTAGTCAAGCTGATAAGAATCTACTATCCATACTTATTTAAAACATCATAATTATTTGCAATATTTAATAATTGTTGCAAGGATCTTTATCGTATATTCACAAATAATATATATATATATATATATTTTATATAAATACACATATTTTTAATTACTTCCAAATATATATGTATATATATTTTTTACATATGCATTGTATTTGTCAATCATCACACACACACACGCTATATATATATAAATATATACTCATCAATTATTAACATGTCATTCCATTACTGATTATATTTTCCCATCAATATATATTCAAATATACTCATAAATCATAATATACTTAAATATATTTATAAGTATTAACTGAGATTTAAATTAGTAATATACCTACTGTTGTGACCTTTTTTCACACATCGCCCCATTCAAATGGGGACCCCCAATTTTTGCTCCATTCTGGTCTTTTGGCTTTTGTTTTGCGTCTCTCTCTCTCTCTCTGATTTCTCTGTCCTTCCGGGGATGTCCCCGTTCTTTGACCTAATTGGAAATTTTGGCTAAATCTATGAAATTAGGGTTTTGTTCTTCAGGATAGTTTGAAGTTGAATCAAGTTGATAAATTGACAGCTAAGCTTAACATTGCTTTCAGAAGGCTTCTAGCAGGCTCCTACTGAATTTTCATCATGTTCTGACGACTTACTATTTTTAGTAAGTGTTCAATCTGTGAGCTTTTCATCAAGATTTCGGGATTCTAACTACTTCAACACATTCAGGCAGCTTCCAAGGGCCTACACATGAAATTTGAGCTGATTCAGACAACTGGCTATTTTTAGCAGTTCTGGCTTCACGAGCTATTTTCAGGGCTTCAACATACAATTCTCTGATAAATGACAGGAGAATTGATCTGGGTTTTTCTAGACCTTCGCAACGATATAACATGCAAACCGAGATGGTGACTTTCAGAGTTCAGCCTTCCAAGGCTATTTTTAGGGTTTGCATGCAGAGTTCTTTAATGCATGTCCGGATATTCCATGTGGGTTTTGCGAGAGCTTCGCAACGATATGACATGCAAGCAGAGAAGATCAAGTTTCAGGGACTTACTATTTTTAGCCAGTGCCCGCATGCAGACCAGTTTCTGGGTTTCTTGAGATCCCACAGGCAATATGACATGCAAAATCATTCGGCAGTGGATGAGTCACTTTTCAAGCAGTTTCTATTTTTAGCAGGTACACTCTGGCAGCCGCCTAACACTCCAGTTCAGCAAGTAGAACGACATGCAGAAGGAACGAAGTCAAATGAAGACCGTTCGGGATACATGCAGGTCAAATTAGGGTTTCCACTTTTATAGAGGGTGAAATCCAGAAATTGTCAAAACGAAGCACCTCACCAACATCAGCACACTTCAAGGTACCTGCTGGCAAAATTTGAGCGAAATCGGAGAACTTACCATTTTTAGTAAGTCAGGGCACGGCTATAAATAGCAGGTCTACACCCGAGGTTGGCATCAGAGCGATACTCAAGTTATCAGGGCCAGGCGTTGCAAGTTTCAAGTCAAACAGAGCTACTGAAGTCAAAAAAATCAAGGACTTACTATAAATAGCAAGTGGCTATAAATAGCAGGTCAGGGCAGATAACTGGCAAAACGAGTCCACCAAGCAAAGGAGGTCACATGGTGTAAAATGCATGACAGACGGAGCTGTGGAGGTCAAAATAGCAGAGACTTACTAAAAATAGAATGTGAAGGCAGGCTAAAGAGGTCAAAATATTCCAAGTATAAAACAAAAGCTCCACCATCAGAAGGTGCCCTCAACTCAAAATGGAAGCATGCTAGTGGAAATGCGCCCACATCAAGGATGATAGCCTGAAAATTTTCTAAGTATGAAACAGAAGTAGCCACCCCTAAATGCGCCCTCAAGCAAGGATATCAAGCAAGAAAATATCTAAGGCATGGCAAATTCCTGGAGACCCCCCTAAATGCGCCCTGTCTTGAAGAGATGGTGATAAAAAAATTCTAAGGGATTGAAAACTGGAAGTTGACCCTCTCAAATGCGCCCAAGGTAAGCATGAGTCTTAGAAAGTTTTCTAAGTCTTGAAGAATGGAAGTGCATGGGTCAAAATGCGCCCAAGATGAGAAGCAAGAAGTTTGAAAAAGTTTCTAAGTTTAAAATGGAAGCTTGACCCTCCAAATGCGCCCAAGGTAAGTTGAGGTGTTTGAAAAAGTTTCTAAGGCACAAATGAAAGCTCCCTAGGCAAAATGCGCCCACTTCAAGCAGCCTATATGGAGACTTCAAAGAAATTTGTCTAAGGCAAGAAAACAAAAGCATGGAGTAGGAAATGCGCCCATGAAGTGAAGTGGTGTTATGAAAATCGCTAAGTGGTGAAAATTCCTCCCCACCCCTTCAAATGCGCCCACATATGGAAGTCAACCAGGCAAAATGCGCCCAAGATTGGAAGTCTACAAGGTAAAATGCGCCCTCAAGCCCACATGTGGAAGAAGCCTAGATAAAACGCGCCAAGGTAAGGAAGGGAAATGTTAGAAGTTTCTAAGTGTTGGCGGGTTTCCCCACCACACATGTAATGCGTCCTCATGTGGAAGTAGACATGGTGATATGCGCCCAAGGCTACAAGGTAAAAAAAAAAATGTGGAGAAGGCAAGGATAAAATTGCCTAAGGCAAAATTGCTAGGACATGAAAAGATGAAGAAAATAGAAGTGGAAGACCTCAAATGCGCCCAAGGTAGAGTCAAGGAATTTAAAATTTTCCTAAGGCATTTCTTTTAAGGCAAAATGTGAAACACGCCTGGAGGAGGTAATTTTTCTAAGTGCAAGGTGAGTTGTGCCCGTAAGCAGAAGGGAATTTTTTCAGGAAAATCAAGAATATACTAAGGCGGGAAAAAATGAGATTACAGGCATGGAATTCCTCCAGAATGAAAATGGAACAAACCTTAGTAATTTTTATTATTTTTCAAAAATAATAAAAATTAAACTTACCCCTTCGTCTAGATACACATGGAAATTATGATTTCCGAGGGGAAATTTCTTCTGGGTATTGGATATTTCTCACTGGGAGATGATTTGAGGTTCTTCCACACCTTGCTCGTGTTGTTTCGGCAGAGATTTCGGCCTGGCACCCGTTTAACAAATTTCCTAAGGCTTCGAGGGAGAAATTTTCTAAGGCATGGAAAAGGAAAGCAGAGTGGGTCAAGTGCATTCAAGCTCAAGACGAGTGGAATTTTATCTAAGTCACCAAGCTCCTAAAATGAAGGTGGGCGAGGCAAGTGAATGAAATTGCTAAGGCAGGAGGATGAAAACAACAAGATGGCATGCGCCCTAGCATAATGGGCCCATGATAAAAGTTTGCTAGAAAATGATGAATTTTATCAGACATCAAGTAGACCTTGGAAGTCAAAACGTGGGAATGAGGTAAGTAAAGTGAATTTAAATTATAAAGTGTTCTGATGCTCTTCTTTTGTTTTGCAGGATAAACGTTGAAGCCAAGGCGTGAGGACTTGATGGAGCTAGACAACGTTGCAACTTGGGAAAGAAGAAATGACAGTGAAGATTTGGCTAAGACACTAAGAACGTAATGCAAAAGAGGAAAATGAGCCCAAGACAGTGGGCTAGAGAAATGTGAAAGTCACAAAGAAGAAATGCATCCAAGAGTCAAAGCAACAGGAGGGCTGAACGTCAAATCCTTTCAATTTTATTATTTGCGGAGACGATCTTAGAGACTCTTTCACAATCCTCCTAACGCAACAGAATTGGCAGAGAAGAACAGTGGGAACGCGTTTCTGGACGAGAATCTTCTAGAGGAAGAAAGTGGGCATTAATTGCAGATAATGGTTCCTGCAGAGGAGTGGAGAATATTTTGTGCATTCATTGCCCCACTCCTCTTTGTGGCGGTTTTTAGGGCAAGAACCCTAATTAGGGCATATGTGACTCGATCTGAGCCCTTTATTGTAATTCAATCTAAGCCGTCCATTGGACTGGGCCAACTATAAAAGGGGCATCTCCCCTCATTTGTAACTCAGTAGATGTTAGATCAAAGAGTAGAGAAGATAGAAGTTAGAATAGATAGAGAGTTAGCATAGATTGATAGCTTAGATTGAAGAAGAAGGAAAGTTTTCCCATTGAATTCTTTGTAAGAAGTTGTTGTGAACACTCTCATAATGAAAAGGGTTATCATTGCTTGTAGTTCCATCTTTTGTTTTGAGTAGCTAGCGAGGCTTCTTCGTCCTTCTAATTCATTTAGAGTCTTAAAGTAAACTTAAAGTAAAGTAGATTTCATTTCATGCGAGTAGTCGGTAGTTGTGGAATGTGGTGTTTAATTTGAGCAAGCTTCGCTTATCCATACCACTAGCGGGCTCACTGATGGTGGGTTCGCCTTGCGTGGTCAACTGGAACATTATGAACTTAACTTCGATTATGGTTTATGTGTTGATATGCGTCGTTGTGACGGTCTCTGCATGGTGAATTGTAGTTTGAATATCTCTTGTCATCCCTTTGAAGATTGCACTGGTTCTGCAGAAGCTGTTCGAAGTGAGGCAAAGCAGAGCTTGGTTTGAAGTTGCAAGAATTGATCTTCGCGTTCCACATTTAGAATAGATGTTAGAATCTCCATCTTCACATCCTTTTACATTCAACATTATCCGGTTAGTTTAAGAACCCGAGTATCATCGACAAATCTCCCGAAATTTGAGAATCCTTTCCTCTAAATGAGCAACTCACGTAAGTCCCCTTGAAATAACCAACATATTCACATCAACCAACTGAGTCTATTCGCAATAAAAGGAACCTTGGAGTTGAACGCATGAACTTTCACGCAATCTAGGCATGCGGAATACTTTGATCAAGAGGGAATAGAGCGTCTATTGGACAACTTTATTCTGTGTTGGTGTTGTCATAAAAAACACGTCAACACCTACATTTGCGATTCTTACCCTTTTCATACATAAATTATTATGATCTTTTATTCAAATATATATGACAATACTTATTTGTTCATTCCATAACTCTTTCCAAACCAATTTACTAATTTCAGATCAATATGTATCTCTTGTTTTGCTTTATCTTCTTTGTTGTTTATATCCCAATCTTGTATTTGTTTTCTCTCTATGAATCAATTTGGTTCCTTAATGTACTTCTGAATCTGATTGATTCTTCCATTCATAAAATACAATTTATTCCTTATTTCTGAATTCATAAAATAAATGATATTGACTATTCCCTTATTTCTGATTGCTAGATTGTATTGTCCCCCCTCTTTTTTTTTTTTTTTGCAAATGATTTCACTTTCCTTATATAGCCTCATGTCCACGTAGAAGGCTGCATTAGAAAGGCATGTCTTTTGTTTTAAACTAAGCGCTTCCTTGCAATTATAATCACAACCTTCTGTTAATTGCTTTTATTCTTCTTTTAACCAATCCCTATTCTTTTGGAAAGCAAGCGCTGCACCCTATATTAATTGCTGGCTGCTCATTCTATCGCTGCCCTTATATTATATATGTTATGTTTGGTTTATATTTAGTTATTATTATATTATATAATAATAATACCAGATTTCATGTTTGTATTTATTTATTATGGATCATAATAATAATTCTAAATTGCTAGTATTTAGATTCTAGTATTTATAATATGATAGCTATGATTTATAATACTACTTTATGTTGTGTTTTATATTAATATTTCTTTATTTTGATATACTTATTTCTCATATATATATATATATATATATGTTTAATATTCGTAGTGTTATGTAAATCTATTATATCATAATGATTATAATATTTAATTTAATATTTGTAACGTTATTTATAATTCTAATTAAATTGCAATTGCAATTTCTCATATTTGTATTTTGATATATTTGTGATTATTCATATTTATATTTTAGTATTCATTTGATGTTTACGATTTTTGGGACATGACATTAAAATATTCATCCTATTTGGAATTCTTCAAGCTTTCCATTGAATATCTTCGCCTGATCAGAAGAATTGTCAATAGCCAGCAGCTTCAAATTGAACGAAGAACGAAGCACGAAGGACAAAATTAGAAAGTTGTAAAAATGGTTAAGTTTGGCAATAAAAGCGCACCTGTTGGTTAGGGGCGCCCAAGATTTTAACATGCCAAATGCAGTTTTTAGGGTTTATGCCTTCTAAAAGATCATGTTCAATTTTGATGCAGCTTTGCAGTCAACCTGTCAGCCAACTCAGGAGATTTGTCAAGTATCGGGAAAAGCAGATTGAAGGGAAGTGAAAATCAAGTTTGAGATCGTGCAAATTCTTGAAAATTTTCTAAGTCTGATGAGCAAAAGCGTCCCTGCTGGCTAGGGGCGCCTAGAGTTTTGATGATCCGAAAGTCAATTCTAGGGTTTGTAACCTCAAGAAGTTCTTTTTCAGTTTTGATCCTGCTCTTCAACGAGACTATCAGTCAGTCTACTGGATTTGTCAATCATTCTGAAATAGTGATCAAATAGACGCTTCGGTGATGTTTGCAAACGCTAAAAAATGGAAAATTTCAAGAAGTTTCTAAGTCTGGAAAAGTTGGTGTCCAAAGTCAACTGTTACTTGAAGATATTTTTGAAGTGAATGTGCATGCTTTGGCTGCCTTAAAATTTAGGGATTTGACAATTGAACTCAAACTGATAAGTGGTCTTCAGTTAACAACTCCAAACTGAATTGTGAACTGCTCCATTCTTCTTGTCAACTACGTCCTTTCTCTTATCCATGGTTTTTGACACCTATTGAAGGATTAGTCTTCATTCTGTGACTAAATGGAGGTCCAATGAGGTCGCTTCATCCCTAAAATTAGGAGTTAACTGCATGAGACGTCTCTATTCATGAAAAATTATTTAATTAAGCATTTGGGCGTCCATTTTCTTCATCACAGGTTGAAGACAAGCTCATATTTTCTCATGCAAATAGGATTTGGAGGTGCTAGAAGAGGCATTTTTCAGATTTGTTCGAAGATTCATGATCAAATTGCACAAAAGAATACATTGACAACATCAATTTTACTAGAGCAATTTTCAAGAACAAATTCTTTTCTTCTTCATTTTTCAATTATCTAGGTCCTCACATTTTCGGCTTCTCTTGAAGATAAACAAATTTTTCTTTGAAGCTTTTACCCTAAAATTTTAGGGTTTTCTCTTTCTTTTGTCTTTTTCTAAAATTAATCAACTGGGTTTACTCTATACAAAATGTTCCAAAGATTTTAGCCACTTTGGGCTGAAAATTGAAGGCTTTGCATGGTGGTCAAAAAGACATCTTTTTCTAAATCTGGTCATCTAGGTTTGTTCAGCACAGTGTTGGTAACAAAACCCATGTTCCAAAATTTTTCAAGAAAATTGCCCCACTGCTTCCCTCTTCCTGAAGTTTCTTTTGCATGGTGGTGAAAAAGTCATCTTTTTCAAAATAGGATGCTCTGGGTTTAATCAGCACAACTTTTTCAACAAAACCGACGTTTCATATTTTTTTCCAAAATTATGCCTCTGCAGAAGTAGTCAGAAGTTATTTTTAGCTTTTTCAGAAGTTCGTCCGAACATATCCAAGTTTACAGTCAAAATTCTAGTTTTTCAATATGCAATTCAATCCAATTGAATACAAGACCAAATCGGTCTTGATTCATGACTTCTTGGAAACTTTTGACACTGACTTGTACCATATTCATCCAGTGATTAATTTGAGCACTTTGGAAGGCATAGATAGTACTACAATCAAGCATCTTGATCTCTCCGGATTGTTGGAAACAACTTCTATTCCCATCACAGTGTCAGATCTCGAGTTTGTCATTGCATGCATCAAGCATTACAACCCTTCTACACGAAAAATTCAATTAGCAGATGGGCGAGTTGTTTTTAGCCTCAAGCTGAGTTGTCAAGACCAGTATGCTTTTCTTGGACAGCAAGAGGATGTGGAAGGTAGTCCCATTTTTAGAGCCACACATTGTACATCCTTCACTACCTTCCTCTTCCAATGGAAAATCTAGAGTCAAGACCATGAGCAATCCGTGTAATGTCTCTTTTTTCACGAGCATCAGAGTTGGGGGATTAGACTATTTTCTTGACCCTCGTAGGATAATAGTTCTGGATAGAGGGTTTCTTGGACGGGCACTTGGTCGTCAATTTGCAGTGTGGATCTCCGGAGTATGATGACAGGGTGAATTGTTGCGTTTGGCTTGATACTTGTGCTTAAATTTATGATACTCACCTTTTATTTCACCATCTTTGGCCTAGGGACCATGTGTCTTCAAAAGGAAGGGGTCACTTTATATTTTTCAGTTACTATTCATTCATAAAGTGAAAAATGTTATAACTTAAGTGAATAGTGCTCACTTTAATGAATAGTGTTTTTTAATGCAAAAACTTATAAATAGAAGGAAAATTTCGACCCTCTTCATCAATGGATGATTTTGTTTAATGAAACTTGGAAGTGTTGCTTTGGAGGAAGAAGGAGGCTAGGGTTTCCTGATTTCTTGCAATGGGTAAGCCTGGTGGGGCTTAGTTCTTCGTTTTTGAGCTATTTGAGGGTGTGAAACACCACCTTAAGGTTGCTGATCAGTTATTGTTGCTTCAGTTGGAGACCTGTGTTGTTGTTTATAGGTTATTTCGAGCTTGTTTTTGAATGGTTTTGGCTACCATAGACTCCAATCACGTTAGCACAGGGGCTGCTTACTTTTCGTGGAGTTTTGGAAAGCTACAGCCAGCCGCACTTTAATGAGGGTTTGAATCAGAAAAAGAAAATAAAAACGCCTCTCTTATGTGGCTGCTATCTTTCCTGAAGGGGGTGCCCTTATCCTAGAAGTCATCCCATGCTGTTTTTTGGTGGGAGAAGTTCGTTATTCGAGAGTTGTGTGCACTTCTTTGGGGGCGGGTACTGTAGCAAGTTACTATTCACAGTGTTGTATGGCTGTAAGTCAAAATATGATATAAGACATGGTTAACTTTAAATCTGATGTAAGCCATCTATCTTATGTGAACTATTATGTAATGAAGAAAGCATCTTTGGTTCTTAAATTGAGTAATTACTTGAGTTATTTTCAATAGATTAGTTTTCTAGAAGTTTTTCATTGTTTGCATATGCTTCATGGTACCATTTTAACATTATTGGCAAACAAACTCAAAGACAAGAAAGAGAACTATCAAATGAAAACAAAATCATACCTACGAACACAGTGAAAACAAATCAGCAAAGTGTTGTTACACTATAGTGGTATCAGAGCGGTTTCTTGCCAACCTGTTGGGTGAGTTTCAGCTGCAAAGGTTTTAGTTGTGCTTCATGGCTACACATGGAAAGCAATGGAATGCCATATTAAAGCAGTTGGATACCGTAGCGAAGGAGTCAAGTCAGATTTCAAAAAGGATGAATAAAATGCTTTCAGACCCAAATTCAGAGCAGTACATATTGTCCTTCTTCAAGTCTATATCTCAAAACAAAAAGAAGGAGAGAGAAGAGGCCTCTATAGGAGAAACTTCTAGAAATCTCTACAATGAATTTGCAGCAGTTAGTGATCAACCTACTGATGATCCTAAGGAGAGTACAAAACAGATTTGCCAAGAGGAAGATTTGGATCACATGACACTTCATGATGGCGTCAAGGTTGAAGAAAATCAAAAGTGGGCTGAAGTTAAATCAGTTACATTAGAGCAGCAACATGAAGGTCAAATTTTTGGTGATACCTCATTATTTGATTCTAGCATTATTTCAACCTATCATGACAAGGAATTGGATTGTGGTTCGGTGGACGTTATTCACCCATATGTAAGTCTGTTGAAGGCCCAAAATATTGAGGAGAATGTGAAAATTGATCTTCTACTTAGTGGAGCAGCCACTAGTGTTTTGACTACACCCTTTGGTAGATATGAAGATATCAAGCATATGAGGGATGGTTTTGTATATTTTGGCAGCGAAGAGGTAAAGAGGTCCGAAAAGTTGAATGAAGGATGGTTGCAAAAAGCCAAGGAGGCTAGATTAGTGGCTGCCAATGTGAGACAACACCTTCAAAAAGTAAAAGATAAAGTCAATCTCATCAACATAGCAAGACAAAGGGGAATAGATAACCTTAGAGGACTCCTTATGCAGAGAAGGGATGCACTTTGTTCTAATGATAGTGATGAGGTTGATAAGCCTGGGCAATCGAAGGACTTGGTGAAGATTCCAGACATGGGTAAACAAAAACAGTTAGAGGCTTCATCATATGGTGCGGAGGTTGTTCATAGCTTGGAGACTAATTTGAAAGTGAAGGAGGATGAGATTATTGTGGTATTATCTCATCATGATAGGATGCACAAATTAATTGACGATCATCTTTGGGCAGTCCAGTTAAAGAGAAGACAAGAAGGGACTAGAGCCAGATCTTCTCATGATGCTTTGGAGATTGTCAAAGAAGGTATGGAAACAATGAAGACAAATTATTTGAACCTTCTTTTAGACAGAGACACCCTACTTAGCCTTGTTGGGATCTATTCGGATTCCTTGATGAGGGAAGAAGAGGAAGCTGATGAGCTCTCTCTAGAGCTTGAGGACGTTAGGGGTTCTTTGGCGAGCACTCAATTAGCACAAACAGGAGAGTTTCACCTCGATTGCAGCATGAGGTATGCTCATCAACTCATTTTCATCCCACATACACAGGATTTGATGATGAATTTGATGGCATAGAGAGGTGGGTGGAATAAGGAGTGCTTTAGTCAGCTTTGGTATGACTTGTCTCCCTTACTGATTATCGTTTGATTCAAGACTTGGAGACTTGCTGCAATTTGGAGAAAGGGTATATCTGAGTGGTGTAGCTGAAGTTAGATGGTGTTGAGGTTGATAAGTCTTTCAGTTTATCCATGCGATTCAAGTATGATACCTAAGGTGTATTAGCATAGTGTTTGGAATTGGCATGGTCTACAGAGTTGGGATCCAGGTGGAGATAGAGTTATCACTACCGTTTGGAGGGGTCCCAGTGTATTGCTTCACCACTTCTGGTATGGTGGAGTTAGGATCAGTATTGAGAGTATTTTGAATAATACTCAGCGAAAACTCACATTTTCACAACGAAGATTAGCTCGTAGCTTGCAGTAGTATGAAGACTACATTTCAAGATGAACCTTATCACGAAGCAAAAATGAGAGACTTGGTGTAGTATCCAAAGGTCTCTATGATGTGTTTGGATTAAAAGGTGATAAGTTTCAGGGTCCTCATCATGTGATAGGGAAACTTAAGGTTAATGACAGTACGATTGCCACGGCCATAGAGCATTTTGATGTTGCTTGTCAGATGTTGGCTACTTTGGGTGGGAGCACTCCTATGACAGATGGGCACAGTGATAGTAGTTTTTCATTTGCGGAGTTTCATGCACTTCGAGAGGCAGTTGGAATCATGAAACAAAATTACCTACAACTACTGGTGGATAGAGACTTCCTTCTCGAGTGAGGTTGCTTATGTCATAAGGCATTGAAGGGAAAAAAAGATGAGGTTGATGAGCTCACTTATGAGCTAGAAATGACTATGGATTCTTTGAAGAGTACTCAATTGGCCCTCCAAGAGTCACAGTCATGGGACGAGGAGCTTACCTTGGTATCGAGTTTGGCACAGTCTTCACCCTCTTCCAATATGGTTCAGGTTTCCATGGCAGCAGTTGGTGAAGAACATATGTCCATGGATTGTGGTTGTGAGAAGATTGAGGATGTGGTTACTACATCCATCACGGTTTCAGGTGCAGTTGATACAAATGGGATGAGTGCATTGGTTGAGAGTTGCAGAGAGCCATGGGTTGCACCAAGTTCTCCTGAGTTTAGTCCCATGATAGGTGATGCAGAACAAACTATCGATAGCTCGTGTGACATGGTAGTTGACTCACTAGAAAGTTGTGTGTCAACTCACGACGCTACTCCATCCACTTCACAAGAGATATGCAGAGCAACATTTAGTTGGGAGATTGGTTCTTATGTCGATTTGTTTCCCTCTCCTGGAAGCAAAATAATCATTTCATTCCATATAGTTGATTATGATTGGTAGCTTGATGAGCCAATTCAAGGTATTGTTCCAAGGACTCAGAGTTGGATGATTTAGACCCACACGGAGTGGTTGCGCAGTTTGTGAATAATCCCTTATTTGAGTTTGATGGTGGGTTGATCTATGATAATCCACTCTTCGAGCTGGAAGTCGATCATACTCTTGATACTAGTTCAGGGTTGAGCAATAATCGCAGTGTTTGGGATAGTCCTAGTGCATCGGGATTCCAAACAGGGCTCACAAAGGAGTTTAATAGTGTGTACTAGGTGAGGAATGCTTACAATTTGGCCTTTGATCCACCTGTACATGACTCGTATTTGATGCACAATCCTTGTGCGCAGGGTGATTTCCTTGGTGCAATCAAGGGGAGTAACTCCTTATTGTGTCCAGAGTTACCATCTTCAAAAGATGGGACTAGAGGTTGCAAGTACTTGACTCAGTTGTTTGTAGGGGATTATGTAATGTCCCTTACCTGGTGTGCCTTAAAATTCAATGGTTGATTAGGTTTAGGGTTTCTTCTTTTCCAGATGAATGTTCTCCTAACGCAATAACCCTAGATTGGAATCCTGTATTAATCATATTAACAACATATTTGTTAGCAATAATATCTAGATATCCAAAATATGAGCATAATCACAAAAGTAATAATGAAGACAGAAGAGGAGTGGCAGGAGTAGATTTTCCCAAAGCTATCCATCTAAGCCCAAGGGCACAAGCATCCAACTAGGACAACCCACCCCTTGGCCCCGAGCTAAACGTCCAAACCAAGACCATTCCATACTCGGAGTGGCGTGCTTAGTGGAAACACCGGTACTTGCTTTCTCTACCCATGTCAGCACCTCGAAAGACACTTGACTTATTGGGGATAGTTGGGGGAGTGGATAAGTGGCCCGGGCCTACTACCCCTCCATGGCCGCAGCGGACTATGAGTGGAACCCCCACCCCTCCATGGCCCACCCAGGCCTTGAGATTGGGCAGACTATGAGTGGAATTTCCACCCCTCCAGGGCCCATCCCTGCCTTGGGTTCCGGGGACGGACTTAAGTGGGGTTTTTAGGCACCACTTCCCTCATACCCTTCCTCCCAATAAGTTGCAAACATTCATGAGGACAATCTTTAGACAATCAAATATATTTGCATTCATCAATATTAATTTCTTGCCTATGATCCATATGACACTTAAAGAAATCAATGTCAATCCATTAAATTATAATGATACTTTAATGAAATCTTTGCATTAATAATCATAGTAGTAATATCTAATATGTAAATAAGTGAAGAAACAATGTATACATATATGCCTATGATTAGTTCTATCAATACTCTTTCCTACTGATATTTAAATGGCACGCAGGAATATGTAGTCACTAAAGAGACAAGAATTGAGTAATATAGAAAATAGGACCAACTAGTTCAGAATCACAAAAATCCTAAATATCAGGTTCTTTGTTCTTATACTTGTCTGTACTTTTGCATGCTAGAGTCAAACATTCAGTTAAGGGTTGCAACAAAAGATGAACATTCCATTGGGACAATCAAACACTTAATGGTTATTAAGTCAGAAGCTTGGGATGGCTAGATATTAAAGCTAAGTGAATAAACTCACTTGATTCGCTGTGTCTGTAGCCTTTAACCCACACTCTCTTGATTCTCACTTGTCTTGCTCTGGTCCACCGTGCCCCATTATCGATCTTTGCATCCTCAATTTCTATGGTTGTGGAGGATCGCATTCTTCTATCCAATCACGTCTTTTGGGAATGGAGACACCTCTTGTCTACTAATGTTTGCTTCGTTAGTTTACTACCATCAATTAGTGTAGTATTTGATCGGCGGATGCTCCACAATATTCGTTTGTGTAAAATACACATCTCCCGTAACTAGAATATAATATGATGTGAAGTTCATTTATATGTTCTTTACTAATTTTTTCTATCAATCGATCTATCTCTCAACCTTTAATTTGGCAAGGCGATGAATATGTGGTTGATTTTTCCCTGACTTAATCGATTCCTCCTTCTCTTCTTGTGACACATTGGGTGAGAGGGAAGTGACGGCGGATTCAGGGAATGCAATCATTTTCGGATGTGCCAAGAGGAATTCCTGATGCTCGAGTTGGCATTTGCTCGTAATTCCAATATTATGAAAGGTCGACTCATCTGGTCCTTACGTGGAGCAAAGACTCTTGTTTACAGATGGGATTTATAATATATTCAAGGAGAAGGTAATGCGCATTTTGGATAAGAGGGTAGATGATTATATAGTCATTATATTATAGATATGTATATTTGTCAGCACATGTAAATATCTCTTTTTATATTCATAATTTTATATCCGGAAACTGTAATATTATTTTACCTTTATGATTTTTCTTAATCTTATATATATATTCTAATATCTATTTAAATTGTTTTGTATTTTTATGATATTATATTTAATAATTTAATTATAATGTTATCTAGCGATAATTATAATTAAATTAGTAATATTTATAATTTTAATATATTTTTTTGTTTTATTTTATTTTTAGTTTTGGTTTTTATTTCAATATTCGTTATCTTAAAGTTATGACTTCGACTAAGATTTAAGGGACATGACAGATTACTTGCAAGGACATGATATGTATCTGACAGGGTTTGCTACTTTAAGGCCACAGGGATTTCATACGGATACATGGTTATAGGGTGATTACGGTGTCAACGGACATGATGCTTTGATTGGTTATCACTTCCATGGGTGTTTTGGAGAGACTGTAGAGAAATGTTGTGTTGCGGATGTTTCCAAATATTTTTGTCTCCTCATAACAGATGGATGTGAGTTCAGGCTGTATAGAGATCCAGGTGGTGACAGGTTTTACACTGCAGTGGGATGGGTTCCGACAGGTTGCTTCACCATTTGTCAGCATGGTGAAGTTGTGATCAGATTTGCGCAGAGGAAATCAAAGGTTATCAGACGTGGCAAACTTCCATTTTGTGGTTGGGACCTAGGGATATTTGGCACAGTTGCGTTTATGTTGGTGCTTCCGGAGTTAGTTAGTGATGCATGGGACATTTTACAGTTCTTCTTTTCGGCCTTCCGAGGAGTGAGGTTTCTTTGTAGTAGAGATTGCTTGGGGACAAGCAATTTCAGGGAGGGCGGACTGTAATGTCCCCTTTTTCACGAGCATCAGAGTTGGGGGATTAGCCTATTTTCCTGACCCTCGTAGGCTAATAGTTCTGGATAGAGGGTTTCTTGGACGGGCACTTGGTCGTCAATTTGCAGTGTGGATCTCCGGAGTATGGTGACAGGGTGAATTGTTGCGTTTGGCTTGATACTTGTGCTTAAATTTATGATACTCACCTTTTATTTCACCATCTTTGGCCTAGGGACCATGTGTCTTCAAAAGGAAGGGGTCACTTTATATTTTTCAGTTACTATTCATTCATAAAGTGAAAAATGTTATAACTTAAGTGAATAGTGCTCACTTTAATGAATAGTTTTTTTAATGCAAAAACTTATAAATAGAAGGAAAAGTTCGACCCTCTTCATGAATGGATGATTTTGTTTGATGAAACTTGGAAGTGTTGCTTTGGAGGAAGAAGGAGGCTAGGGTTTCCTGATTTCTTGCAATGGGTAAGCCTGGTGGGGCTTAGTTCTTCGTTTTTGAGCTGTTTGAGGGTGTGAAACACCACCTTAAGGTTGCTGATCAGTTATTGTTGCTTCAGTTGGAGACCTATGTTGCTATTTACAGGTTATTTCGAGCTTGTTTTTGAGTGGTTTTGACTACCATAGACTCCAATCGCGTTAGCACAGGGGCTGCTTACTTTTCGTGGAGTTTTGGAGCTGTTTTGGAAAGCTACAGTCAGCCGCACTTTAATGAGGGTTTGAATCAGCAAAAGAAAATAAAAACGCCTCTCTTATGTGGCTGCTATCTTTCCTGAAGGGGGTGCCCTTATCCTAGAAGTCATCCCATGCTGGTTTTTAATGGGAGAAGTTCGTTATTCGAGAGTTGTGTGCACTTCTTTGGGGGCAGGTACTGTAGCAAGTTACTATTCACAGTGTTGTATGGTTGTAAGTCAAAATATGATATAAGACATGGTTAACTTTAAATCTGATGTAAGCCATCTATCTTATGTGAACTATTATGTAATGAATAAAGCATCTTTGGTTCTTAAATTGAGTAATTACTTGAGTTATTTTCAATAGATTAGTTTTCTAGAAGTTTTTCATTGTTTGCATATGCTTCATGGTACCATTTTAACATTATTGGCAAACAAACTCAAAGACAAGAAAGAGAACTATCAAATGAAAACAAAATCAGACCTACGAACATAGTGAAAACAAATCAGCAGAGTGTTGGTACACTACAATCCGCCCAAAAGTGTCAGGATTAGCGGAAAGACGAAGAATTTGAAAGGAAATGCAAGTCAACAAGAATAACCAACAAAGATGGCTTGGAGTAAACAGCCAGTTAGATCTCACGATTTTCTCCACGGATAGAGTCAAAGGGAGTAGTCAACTGAACATCACTCTTGAGTTTAAATTTCTGATTTCATTCCTGTTTATCTCTTCCTCGAGAATATCTTTCGGTGGAGTTGGAACTTTCAGTTAGGTTTCAATTAATTGATGTTAGTTATCAGTTGACTCTCATATCAATAAGACTTGCATGTTGGCAAGTCCTGGTAGTTTTAGTTTTAGACCAGTTAACTGAGGTAGTCTTTCTAGTTAACTGCTAGTTTTCTTTGTTTAGACATAGGAATAAATCTTGCATGTTGGCAAGACTAAATGTTAACTCAAGGAGATTTTAGGGTTCCCTACTCCTTTGAGATTCTATAAATAAGAGCAACCTTGCTCATTGTATTTTAACTTTTGCTTGTGATAACAAATTGCTGTGCCATTTTGCCCGCAATATTGCTATTCAATGTTGGTACAAATTGTGTAAGAACTTGTTTGTATGCTTTCTTGTGGTTGCGAATCATTGTATGTTTTTTTTTTTTTTTATAATTTATTTATTTTATTTTATTGTTTTATTTGTTTGTTTCTTTTATATAGATGAGTATTGCTTTTGACTGGAGCAATGAACCAGTGAGGCCACATTTGGGGGGCCTCATCCTGTCAATTTGTTTCTCCTTGGGCCACGGTTCTCCAGTAGCTGGTTTGATCGTCTATTGTATGTTTGTTTCATCATACAATTTGCTATCCCAGATGTGCTATTTTTGTTCAAGAAAGCTTTGAGGAAATAAATCTCATGCCTTTGTGCTTTGATCCAATGTCTCATTTCTTTCAGTAATTGGCTTTCGTAATCTCTTTTTCAAGCTTACAACCAAAACTACAATGAGTCTTCGGGTGAATGTTGGATGCAGGTTTATTTGAGCTTTTGTGTCAAAAAGTCATACTTGTTTACTTCTAGTTTCTCTTTCTCTGAATTTACTTGAAAAATTAGAAGCATTTTAGCGTAGGCTTATTTTTTTGTTGGATTTGCAAAACCAGGGAAAATTTCAGCTACGACACAGAGAGTTTTATAAACATTGTGCTCTCAAGCTATGATACAAATGTCAAAGTTAGGGTTTGTAACCTCAAGAAGTTCCTTTTCAGTTTTGATCTTGCTCTTCAATGAGACTATTAGTCAATCTACTGGATCTATCAATCATTCAAAAATAGTGATCAAACGGAGGCTTTGGTGATGTTTGCAAAGGCTAAAAAATGGAAATTTCAAAAAGTTTTAAAGTCTAGAAAAGTTGGCGTCCAAAGTCAACTTTGACTTGAAGATATTTTTGAAGTGAATGTGCATGCTTTGGCTGCCCTAAAATTTAGGGATTTGACAACTAAACTCAAATTGATAAGCGGTCTTCAGTTAACAACTCCAAACTTGTTGTACCCAAACCGAAATTTTTGCTTCATTAAGGCATTTTGCTTAAAATGGTCTAAACCTTGTAAAACTGGGGTCAAAACTCAGTTTTTGGGCAAATAAAATATGGGCTTTTAGTCAGTGTGATGCCAGGAAGATACTGGCAAAAGTTGAAAATTTTGAAAATTAGGGTTTCTGAAGTCTATTTTTAGCCCGAAACCCTAAAAAATAAGAACTTGTCAAAATTGGCTGAAATTAATTTTGATTGGCTTATTTCACATCACGATCACAGTGGTGAAGTCAGTTTCAGTTAAAAGTCAGTTTAAGGCTGGTGGGTAGTTATAACTTTTTCAGGAGAAAAGTTAGGACCTCTGAGGTCATTAATGGCAGTTGGCCAGTACCAGGTGTTAATATCTAAGCCTGAAACTCAAAGAGGAATGCTCTACGATAAAAAATGTTGGAAATAATGCTTTTTGATGGAGGGGATTTTCAGATTGGCAAAAAGTGCTAAAATATTCTAAGTCTGAGAACTTTTCACTATGTAACGTAGTAGACACTTGCGCAATCAACGTGCAAATCAACTTTATAGTGTCCGTACATGTGAAAATGATGAAGTATAGTCATCCACACACCTCAGCAGTCACAACGCTTCGACATGGTCAACCGCAGGGATGGATACAGCGTTTGCAAAGCATAAAATGGTGAAAATCAATGAATTCAAAACAAATCCGCTCCCCTGTAGCCTAGGGGCGCCCTTCCATTTGAAGGTCAAGATTTGAGTGTTTTGGATTAAGAACACATTCATTATGTTCAGTTTTCAGTCGGCTTTCCGATTAGCCATGAAGCAGGATTATCCGAGTTACAGAACTCCGGCAAACGAAGACAGAAGCAGAGGTTGCGAAGAGTGTTTTCATCACGGAGGCAGTCTAGAGATGCAAATCCGCTCCCTTCTAGCCCAAGGGCGATTTTCTTTTTGAAGGCCCAGATCTAGATGCATGTGTGTTTTGATGGTTTCAGCCTTTGCAGAATTAGTTTAGCTTTTCAACGAGCTATCAAGCGAAAGCGTATCCAGTACAGAAATCCGGTTATCGGCGGTGGAAGTGGAAATTGCAAGCAAGATACATGTCAGATGAAGTTTTGTAAAATGCAAATCCGCTCCCCTGTAGCTCAGGGGCGATCCTGAATATGATTGGTTTGATGGATGAATTTACAATTGAAGTCTTCCTGAGATCTCTTCCAGCGCAGTCCAGCTTTGCAGTGTATCCGTTCACAAGACGATCCGGTATTCTGAGTAACTGTGATAGAGGTCCTACCGAGCATGTAAAACAGAGGATGGTGAAGCGTAGCTACACAAAGCTGCACAGCTGTAGGCTAGGGGCGATTCTCCTTTAGGCCTGCCAGACGAGGTTATTTGCAATTACAGTCTTCACAAGACTTGTGTGCAATTACTCAAGCTATCCAACGAGTCTAGCCGACAACCTCCGGGATTTGGCGAATGCTCGTACGTGCGAGGTCAAGATGATAATGCTGTAAAGAAGAGCTGATTGAAGGCAGTAGTAAAAATGACTAAGTGTAAGAATGTTATTTTCTTTGAAAAAGGCGATTTTCTTTTAGAGGCCTTAAAAGCAATTTTCTGGCTTCGTCGTCTCCAAGAACATCTCTTGCAAGTTGACCAAACTGTACAGCAAGACAGACGGCACGCATATCGGAACATTCCAGTTCCCGGTATCAAGGGTCAAAGTATGGTGTTCAGATGAAAATCACACTTTTGTCAAAATGGTGTTTGAGCTATCACAGAATAGGGGCGCTCATTCTTTTGGGGTTCTTAATACAATTTTCAAATCCCTCATATACAGTCATTGGATGCAGAGTACTTCTAGTCACGCAATGAATCCATTATTCAGTCAGTGGAGTTCATCATTCACCGTCAACGGCAGTTTGAAGCATCAGAAGGCAGAACGAAGAAATGACTAAGTCTGGAGTCAAAACATCAATTTAATCAGAGGCGCCTAATTTTCTAAGGTATCAGATGATGATTTTAGCAGTTGTTGCTCCCAGCAGACATTTCATCCTTGTCATGCAAGCTTCGCAGTGGATATCTCAGCACAGTCGCAGGCTCAGTCAGTCAGCCAGAAATCAGAGCTGAACATGGTCGGTTGTAACTTTGCAGTCAGCTACAAAATAGGAGATTCTCAAAAATCTCATAACTCTTGCAAATGGAAGCCTAAAAGATCAAAATTTGACTTTTTAGAATCAGGGAAGTGTGTTGAGCACAACAAGATGCTATTTTTGGCAAAATGATAAAAATAATATTTTTGCATGCAAGGCATTAAAAAGTGACGAATTTCTTCAAAGATAAATATTGGTGCCACTTTTAGTTCTTTGCATGCTTTGAAGTTAAAATATTATTTTTAGTCTAAAGACTCAGAGACAGCAGCAGTTCAACTGGTAAAGGGCCAATCGGATTCCTTCTTCACAGTTAGGGTTTGAGCTTGCAGTCTTGCTTTTGTAGTACGATTTTGCTCTAGTTATGCAAGCATGGCATTCATCATTTCATTCATCCAGCTTGAGCAGAGGTGAATTCTTTCCAGAGTTGGGCGAATTTCTTCAGCGGTCAGTTGTGAAGGCATAAAAAATATTCTTTTGCAGGTACAAGTCAAGATTCATCAGCAGAATTCAAGGCAGAGTGGCGATTTTGACAGAAGAAGATAATAAATAAATAAAAATTAAAAAACATCTTTCTTCTTCTCTAGATTTCTTCCATCTTCTCGTCTTAAAATTTTCTCACATGTTTGAAGAATTGGCGTTTTTGGCAAAACAAATCATCTGGGTTGATTCAGAATTGCTTTCTCAGCAAAACCCATGTGCTAGAATTTTCAAGAAAAATTTGTTCCAGAGCATCAGTTCTTGAGGCTTTGATTTTCTGAAGTGAAATTCCTTTGCATGGTGGAGTAGAAGTCGATATTTTTCGAATCTAACGTTGTGGGTTGTCTTAGAAATATCTTCTGGACAAAACCCATATCTCAGATTTTCTCGGGAAAAAATGTCCTCACAGCCCCTCAGATCTCAACTGAAAACCTTTTGCATGCGGGCCTAAATCACATTTTTCCGAATTTCTGACGTTGTGGGCCATCTTAGAATTTGATTATGCACAAAACCCACGTCTCAGAATATTTTGTGAAAATTGCCCTTCGACAGGCTATTTTTAGCCTTATCTAGAGTGATTTTTGGTTTTCCGGAGAAGTTGTCAGAAAGTAGCTGTGTTCACAGTCAACAGGCGAGTTTTTTCGGATGCAGTTCACACAAATCGAATTCAAGACGATGTCAGTCTTAATTCATGATTTCATCAGAAAAGCTGACATTGATTTGTATCAAGCGCATCAGAAAGGTTGACAAGCGTAGTCACTCAAGTCCACATGGTTTTATGCCTCGTATAGCTGATTGTCTTCCAAGGCCAGTTTAGAGGGTTGATAAGCATGAAAAACATGAGAAACATCAAGCTGCAGAAGAAATAGTGGCCATCACTTCAGTTTACAGAGCCGCCAGAGTTACCAACCAATGAAGGGCCAGTTTAAGTATGCAGAGGTTTTCGGTTTTGCTTGAGTTACTAACTAGCAGTTGATTGACAGTTGAGACATGTGATGACCTCTAGATGGTGATGCAGTTACTAACCTCGTGGAGGGGTTACTTGCTCGAGATCAGGGTCAGTGAACTTCAGTTCAAGGCATCCCACCTTTTCCAAGATAGACATTAGACACAGGAGTTAAACTCGAGGCTTCTTTCCGAGTTAACTTGCTGTTATACATTGCATGCATGTCTTTCTTGGAAACATCTACATATACTTGGAGATTAGATTAGATTTTTCAGTTGACTGATGATAGCATTCCAGTTGACTTGCTTTCAATAAGGACGTGCATGTTGCACCTTGTCCATTTAGATTAGATGTTTCAGTTAACTGATGATAGTTTCCCAGTTAACTGTATAGTTTCATTCAATTAGGGTTTAGGAATAAGATCTTGCATGCATTGCAAGACTTTAGTTGACTCAAGGTGATTTTAGGGTTGCCTACACCTTGATGTCTATAAATAAGAGCTTTCAGCTCATTTGTAATTAGCTTTTCCTGGTGATAGAGAATTGCTGCGTTGTCGGCAACATGCCTATTCTCAAGATTGGTTCACCCTTGTAAATTAGAACTTTTGCTTGATAGCATACATGCTGCGCCTACCTTGCCTGTAGTATTGCTATTATTGTATCTGTTCAAAGAGTAATTGCTGTTATAATAAATTGCTGCGCCTACCTTGCCTTCATGTTATTGTCATAGTGTTTATTCGATCTTAGTTAAATGGGGTTGCTGGTTTGATCGTTATTGCATGCGTGTTGCGTCTATACAATCTACTGTCCCAGTTGCTTACCTTTTGTTTTGTTTATTATAAGCCTATTCAGAAGAGCAAATAGTTGCGCCTACCTTGCCTTCATGTTGCGAAACTGTACTTAAAGCTTATCGTTTGATGTGTGTGATAGTAGACTCATTCAGCCAAGCAAATAGTTGCGCCTACCTTGCCTTCATGTTGTGAAGCTGTACCAGGTTTACCGTTCATTTGTTTGTTTTAATAAACTTCTTCCCGGATTAGCAAATAGTTGCGCCTACCTTGCCTTCATGTTGTGAGCCCGCACCTGGAGTTTATCGTACAATACATTCCTGCTCCATTTCCTCATGCTCTGTTTCTTGAGGAAATTGGATAGATATTAAAGAAGTTAGCTTAGTTGTAGTTACATGATCTGCGAAACCAGAAAATACTTAGCTGCAACGTTCTAGGTTTTCTTAACCTTGTGCCTCTACCAGCTGAGAACAAAAAGATAGGACATTAGTTTAGTTTTCTATTTCATGCATTCCAGCACAACGAGGGAGCTTCCCCTCCTAATTTGAAGAGCACTCATTACGTAGTGTGCATAGCTGTCCGTACGAACTCACACTCCAGAGGTGTTAGTTCTTACGCCAACAAAACTAAATTGTGAACTGCTCCATTCTTCTTGTTAACTGCGTCCTTTCTCTTATGCATGATTTTTGACACCTATTGAAGGATTAGTCTTCATTATGTGACTAAATAGAGGTCCAATGAGGTCGCTTCATCCCTAAATTTAGGAGTTAATTGCATGAGATGTCTCTATTCATGGAAAATTATTTAACTAAGCATTTGGGCGTCCATTTTCTTCATCACAGGTTGAAGACAAGCTCATATTTTCTCATGCAAATTGGATTTGGAGGTGCTACAAGAGGAATTTTTCAGATTTTTTCGAAGATTCATGATTGGATTGCACAAAAGAACATACTGGCAACATCAATTTTTCTAGAGCAATTTTCAAGAACAAATTCTTTTCTTCTTCATTTTTCAATGATTTGTTTCCTCACATTTTTGGCTTTTCTTGAAGATCTGTTGGGTGAAAATAATGTAATCAACTTTTCAATAGATTACGCTATCTAGATTTCAGCCACATCTATGTGAGATATAATCTCTCCTCTTAGAAAGGGGAGGCACCCTTCTTACTGCTAAGAGAAGCTATAGTAAACTAATAAAGTACTTACAAAATGTACACTACACTTACGAAAGGGGGGGAAGGGGGGAGGGGAGGTGTGTTACATTCATACTTCTCTCTTTTTTCAGAGAAGATGTTTACAATGCTTCACAATTTGAAAGTTCTAGATCTAATAACTAAAACATGACAAAAAGAAGTAATGCCAATATCTCTATCTTGTCAAAGCAAAGCATAGAGATACTAGATGTGATTTATAATAACAAAAGTAAAGGAAAAGGGAAAGCTCACGAAGGCACAAATTCGTTTCATAGCTTTTTCAATGTTGGATCTGTAGAAGATGTATCGTTTGTTGCAGTAGAAGCACAAAGTCTTCTTAGATGCATCAATTCCTCGAACAACATGAACAATTACAAGCACAAAGTCTTGTAGATCTTTCAACCAAAGTATCCACAATAAAAGTAAATTCAAACAATAGATGCAACACAAAGTTTACATGAACTATTTGAAGGCCTTCAAATACCATTTGCTAATCACCACCAATCTTCCTCAAATTGAAAGAGAATTGATTCCAACACAAAGTCTGGCATGCAACTTCCTTCTTTATTGATTAAATTCAGTTTCGCAAAATTGAACACAAAGTTTCAATGCTTGTTTCAAAAGGGCAGCACTTCGTTGCAAAATATCCAAAGGTCCTTTTTACAATAGAAATCCCTCATATATATAGAAAAGGGAGATGAGTTAATCTAAGAAATTAGGTGAGAAAAAATAGGAAACCCTAATTTAACTAATTGTAATTTTTCTCTAAGAAGTTATATCTCATATTTTTGGTGTAATTACACTTTACAAAAAGACATTTAAGATGTCAAAAAGTATTACAAAATGCATATGGGAATGCATCAAAACATTCAACGTTGGGTGATCAGGGGTCTTCATGGTTCCTTGCTTGGGCGCAAAATTCTTCATATTTCTTCTTGGTCTCCTGTATGAATTTGTCATCCAGACCAACGGTGTTATCCACAATGGTGTGAATTCTTGTGATCGTTCTTCTGGTGGATGAATGGATTTTCTTGCACCTGTTGCATGGTGGCTTCTTTGTAGATCTGGGATAGTTCACTGGATCGGAAAATGTCACCTTCAGGATCACTTGATGAAATATGGAGAGAAATTGCAAGGATGGTGAATCAATAAATACTAACCAAAAAAACAGCATTGGGAAGCGTGAAGCGAGCAAACAATGTGGAGAAAGCATGATACAAATATTGAGACACGGAAAACGAGGTGAAAAATCGATGAAAAGTGGTTCGGAGCGAAACTGGAAAGATTTGAAGTGTTTTCAACGAAAGGTAGGAAAAAAGTGGTCTTGGTGCAATGGCATTGAAAAAGTGCACCATTGCACCCAATGTTAGATTTTTTTTGGCAAAAGATGTCTAACATTTTGGCTTGCAAATTCCGAAAAAGACAAGTGTGGGCAAGGAAAACGAGAGCCTAGACATGTTTGGTGAAAAATGAGAAGGTAAGGATCATACGCCTCTATTATGAGAAGATGAAGATTTCTCTAATGGTGAGAACAAGGAGTTGAAACAAAGCCAATGACTTTGTATTTTATTTCTAGAAAATTAATGTCTTATCAAAAACGCGTTTTCTAGCTGAGAGCTTGGTCGACCAGCAAGCAAGGAGGGGAAGAACAAGATAGAAGTGAAGAAAAATGTATAAAAATCACTTTTAAGTTATCTGGAAGTGTTTAAAATCAACTTAAGTTGACCAACTAATTTAGGCATGAAAAGTGCAAACAAGCTTAAAAAGGGTGCCCCGGCCAAAAATTGGCTAAGTTACAAAGTTAAGTGCAATGGCTCACTTTTTCAGCACCCTTGCACCAAATTTCAAAATACTTAAGTGCAAGGGCGCTGATTTTGTGCGCCTTTGCACTTTCAACACTTAGTCATTTTTTTCAAAGTGAAGTAGAGCGTTGTTTTTCAAGACAACTGCACTTTTCACTATTTTACTAAGTATTGACAGTGAGGGCTCGTGAAGGTACTCGTTTCGAAGGTCTTTGCGAGGCGAACGTGGGGGGATGCTTAGATTGACTACCTGAGATTTTGGAACACATTTTGAGGTGGATTGAAAATCACCTTGTTTTGCATGCTTAAACAGCACAAACCTAGGAAACATACAAGTTTCGTAGGGGGGTTATCCGTGGAATGAGCACTGCTAATTTTCGTGATAGCAATAGCAATAAATTTTTCTTTGAAGCTTTTACCCTAAAATTTTAGGGTTTTCTCTTCATAGGGGGGTTATCCGTGGAATC
This sequence comes from Sequoiadendron giganteum, assembly GCA_007115665.2. Lineage (NCBI taxonomy): Eukaryota > Viridiplantae > Streptophyta > Pinopsida > Cupressales > Cupressaceae > Sequoiadendron > Sequoiadendron giganteum. The sequence goes on from CM021102.1 coordinate 519,501,465, forward strand.
AGCGCTGCTAATTTTCGTGATAACAAGAGCAATAAATTTTTCTTCGAAGCTTTTACCCTAAAATTTTAGGGTTTTCTCTTTCTTTTGTCTTTCTCTAAAATTAATCAACTGGGTTTACTCTGTACAAAATGTTCCAAAAATTTTAGCCACTTCGGGCTGAAAATTGAAGGCTTTGCATGGTGGTAAAAAATACATCTTTTTCAAAATCTGGTCATCTGGGTTTGTTCAGCATAGCGTTGGCAACAAAACCCATGTTCCAGAATTTTTCAAGAAAATTGCCCTCTTACTTCCCTCTTTTTGAAGTTTCCTTTGCATGGTGGTGAAAAAGTCATCTTTTTCAAAATAGGATGATTTGGGTTTGATCAGCACAACTTTCTCAACAAAACCCACGCTTCATATTTTTTCCCAAAATTCTACCTCTGAAGTAGTCAGAAGCTATTTTTAGCTTTTTCAAAAGTTCGTCCGAACATATCCAAGTTTATAGTCAAAATTCTAGTTTTTCAATATGCAATTCAATCCAATTGAATACAAGACCAAATCGGTCTTGATTCATGACTTCTTGAAAACTTTTGACACTGACTTGTACCATATTTATCCAATGATTAATTTGAGCACTTTGGAAGGCGTAGACAGTACTACAATCAAGCATCTTGATCTCTCTGGATTGTTGGCAATAAATTCTATTCATATCACAGTGTCAAATCTCGAGTTTGTCATTGCATAAATCAAGCATTACAACCCTTCTACACGGAAAATTCAATCAGCAGATGGGCGAGTTGTTTTTAGCCTCAAGCTGAGTTGTCAAGACCAGTATGCTTTTCTTGGACAACAAAAGGTTGTGGAAGGTAGTCACAATGTCAGAGCCGCCAATTTACATCCTTCACTACCTTCCTCTTCCAAGGGAAAATCTAGAGTCGAGACCATGAGCAATCCGCCCAAAAGTGTTAGGGTTAGCGGAAAGACGAAGAATTTGAAAGGAAATGCAAGTCAACAAGAATAACCAGCAAAGATGGCTTGGAGTAAAACAACCAGTTAGATCTCACGATTTTCTCCAAGGATAGAGTCGAAGGCAACAATCAACTTAACATCACTCTTGAGTTCAGATTGCTGATTTCATGCATTTTATCTCTTCCTCGGGAATATCTTTCGGTGGAGTTGGAACTTTCAGTTAGGTTTCAATTAACTGATGTCAGTTATTAGTTGACTCTCATATCAATAAGACTTGCATGTTGGCAAGTCCAGGTAGTTTTAGTTTTAGACCAGTTAACTAAGGTAGTCTTTATAGTTAACTACTAGTTTTCTTTGTTTAGACATAGGAATAAATCTTGCATGTTGGCAAGACTAAATGTTAACTCAAGGAGATTTTAGGGTTCCCTACTCCTTTGAGATTCTATAAATAAGAGCAACCTTGCTCATTGTATTTTAACTTTTGCTTGTGATAACAAATTGCTGTGCCATTTTGCCCGCAATATTGCTATTCAGTGTTGGTACACATAGTGTAAGAACAAGATTGTATGCTTACTTGTGGCTGCAAATCATTGTTCAATTAATTTTTTAATTTCATGTTATAAAGTTGGTTTGATCGTCTATTGTATGTTTGTTTCATCATACAATTTTCCGTCCCAGATGTGCTATTTTTGTTCAAGAAAGCTTTGAGGAAATAAATCTCACGCCTTTGTGCTTTGATCCAATGTCTCATTTCTTTCAGTAATTGGCTTCCGTAATCTCTATTTCAGCTTACAACCGAAAGTACAATGAGTCTTCGAGTGAATGTTTGATGCAAGTTTATTTGAGATTTTGTGTCAAAAAATCATACTTGTTTACTTCTAGTTTCTCTTGCTCTGAATTTACTTGAAAAATTAGAAGCATTTTAGCGTAGGCTTATTTGTTGTTGGATTTGCAAAACCAGGGAAAATTTCATCTACGACACGGAGAATTTTATAAACATTGTGCTCTCAAGCTAAGAACAAAAAGATCGGCCATTAGTTTAGTTGTTTCTTTTAAAAGCATAATCAACAAAGAGGGAGCTTCCCCTCCAAATTTGAAGAGCAATTTATTTGTGCATAGCTCTTCGTTTCTAATACGTACTCCAGAGGTGAAAATTGAAAAACCAACAGTTTTTTGGTGTCCATTGTGGGGCACGAGGGATAAAACTTCAAGAAAAGATAATGCTTTTATGACATGGGAATGACCCTCTGGCATCCTATTGCATGATCCATACAGAAGCAATGGATGATAACAACGATAAGGCTAGCAATGCTGATAGAAATCAGCAATGTCCACCCCCATTACCCTGGGGTAATAACATTGGACCTTTGACTTTTCAGGTAAATCATGAGTTACCTAAGGGGTCAAGGAAGTGCTTTCCTTGGTTTCACAGCGATGGAACTCAACACTCGGAGGAACATTTTTTTGCATTCACAACGGTTTGCGCCGTCTTACACGTGGCACATGAAGACATCACAGCACGTCTTTTTGTGGAGACTCTTGCAGTAAATGCTGCCAATTGGTTCAATCACCTGGCAGTAGGTAGTACCACAAGTTGGGCAACTATGAACGAGAAATTTTTGGCGAGATTCAAGCTTGCTGAAGACAGTCACTTGTCGTTTTCCCAACTTACAAATTCAAAGATGGAGCACAATGAGCACATGAGGGAGTTTGTAGCAAGATTTAATCGTCTTGTTACAAGAATTTCTTCTACATTCGATCCATCACCAGAGATTCTGATGACCTATTTCATAAATGCTCTTCCATCAGAGATAGCCTTCTTCCTCAAGATAGCAAAAGAAACAAAGTAGAAGAGTACACAAGAACATGCCATTAAGTTGGAGGATGATATGATTAATTCCAGCTTGATAAGAACAAATTCCATCAGATCTCTGGTTCAACAATCGTACCAGCCAAAGACAATCTTCAACCATGGTTGCTAACACCTCCACCAAGACAAATAGTTGAAGCTACACACAATGTAGTATTTTGTTGTTTCCATGACACTGATGCACATACCGAATCCACATGTCCTGAGAATCTGAGAATGAACCAAATAATGGGATACACTGAAGCCGCTCCTAGTTCTAGTTTTGTGCCTGTTGGCGTTTCAAATCGCACCTCTGGAATGAGTTCTGGAAACGAACAGCTATGTGCAGTAAACTGCTCTTCAAATTAGGAGGGGAAGCTCCCTCTTTTGCTGAGTTGCATAAAGAAAGTAAACTAAACTTAATTACGTCTATCTTTTTGGTTCAGTTGCGAGAACACAAGGTTATAGAACATTAGATGTTGCAGTTGAGGTTTTCCCTTTAATGAAACTAGACAGCTACAACTTAACCTACGCTTAAAACATTTCTATCCTCTCAAGTAAACGCAAAGCAAGAGAGTTTAGAAATGGACGAGATTTATTTTCTGACAACGATACTTAAACAAACTTTTCTTCAACATACATTTTAAAGCAAGTTGAAAAAGAGATCATAAAAGTATTACAGAAATATGAGACTTTTATTTGAAGAGTAGCAAAGCAAGCTTCAAGATTTTATTTCCTCACACTTCTAACACAAAACGATAAACGAAAATCTGAGATATTTATATCGAGGCAAACAAAGCATGCTCAGGATTTTATTCACTCAAACTTTTGGAACAAAGGTTACAATTTCGGGACAGCAAGTTGTAGCAAAATACTTGCAACATGCGATCAACCTGATTATAATTGACACATAACACATGCACTAAACAAGGATTTGCAGCTAAGGAGGCATGCAAACTTGCTCTTTACACAAAGTGAACTGACACTAGACGATAACAAACATGAAGGCATAAGCTCAGTGATTCCGTTATCACAAGCACGGTTAAAGAAAAATGAGCAAACACTGCTCTTATTTATAACTAAGCAGAGGAGTAGGGAACCCTAAAATCTCTTTGCTTTTATAACTAATGTTTTCCAACATGCAAGCTTTATTTCTAATTCTAGAAAAGATAAAACATCTAAACCCTAAAAAACATCTAAAAACGGAAAGTGCCAACTCATTACAACTTGTTACAACTATTTTCTTTCTATCCTCAAATAATGGATAAGAATTGAGATAAGAATAGAAAGAAAGGGTAGAAGAAGCTTCTAGAAGAAAGCAGATTTAAATCTCGATCACATCCGCTAAAAAGCGGGCAACTTCATCTGTAGTAGGAGTGCTGATACTATTAATAGCAAAATGCCTCTTTTTCAAGAATTCTTCGGCATCTGCAATAGATCTCAAAAAATCTTCACTCTCATTGGCCGCTTTCTCGAATTGTGCTGACATCATGGAAATCATCTTCATTCTTCCAACACTACCATCGCTGCTACGCAAGATACTCTGAAACTCTGTTTGGAGTCTAGACTACGTCAAGCCCAATGTATGAACCATCCTCAAGGCAATACTGGCAAGGAATTGTTGTAATAAATTCTCTGATGAACTTAAGAGTATCGATGACTCTTTGTTTATACACTGCAAACTCCTCAGATATTCTAATATATGTATTTACCTTGAAAAGGTGACCTTCTTTCCACTCCAGGATCTGTCTTTTGTGTTCTCTTGCCATTGTAGAGCCATAAGCCATCTCTAAATCTGCAATTATGATTTCGTGAATAGGCTTGAACTCGGCTATTAACTGCTCAAAATCTTGGATACCTTGACGTAAGTCATGAGCTTTGTATCTTAACTGGAAGACCTGTGTTAGAATTTCTTTTCCTTTGACGATGAACTCTTCAATCCACTCCTGAGTTTGTTTTCCACAAATAACCAGCTGCCTCAATTATTGCTGATCAGCTGGTGTTTCTAAGACTTGTGGCAGCAACTGGGTTGTTTGTGAGGTGCCTTGGATAAGATTTGATATATATAACCGGAGTTGACGATTTTCAGCCTTGAGGGCTGCCTTGTCTTCTCCATCCTTTTGCACTCTTTCTTGAATATTTTCTATTACCATCTTAACAAACTCATATCAGCATGTCAGGTACTTTTACCAAGGTTTGCTTTGACCATTATGAAATCATCAACATCCACCTCATCCCTGATTTTATCTTCAAGAGGTGTAGCTGTCTCCATGACCATTTCACCCTCAAGATTCCTCTCAAAATGTATTTGTTTTTTGGCCTTCTTTTTGGGTGCTTCTTGATATATACTGAGGTCATCATCAATCACTTGATACGAAAGCCTTCTTCTCGTCCTTCCCAAGGAGCTCTCAAGCCAAGATGTGGTATCTCTACTAGCATTCAAGGGAGGAATAATTGCAACATCGGCCTCTATCTCCTCGTCTTCCAAATCAATGTGAATTGGCTAAGACCTAGGAGATGGTAAAGGGTTTTGTATCAAAGGCTCATCATGTTGTACTTCTTCTTGAAGTATGGGCTCTAGTGGAGTAACTTTTGTTTCAGCTGTAGGCTGCTCCTGTATAGTCCAACCTCCTCTTAGTACTCTTTACTGATCTACTGACCTTTGTAACCTCCTGAGATTGAACTTTTTCTTTCATCTTCGTTTGAGCTCTTGAAGAAGAGGGAAGAGATGAATGTTTCTTTGGCGGCTCTGCTACTAGAATGGACTCTCTTCTTTTAAGGACTAAGAAAGTCTTGCTGTAATCTACTACTTGTCGTGTTCTTTCTTCCACTGTAATGCACTCTTTCTTGGCCCACTTGACCTATGGAAGAGGTTGTTGTTCAACCTAATTTCTAGTATAGGTTGGGAGAATTACATCCCCATCATCATTTGATAACCCTTCAATGTCTTCTGATAAACAATCTTTCATTTGGTGAAGGGTGAGCCTACTATTACTTCTCCTTCGCACCTCGTACTTGTCTCTGCAGTTAGCCCAAAAGTCTTCAAGTGCGGGCACATGAGCATAGTTCTGACCAAGTCGAGTTGCATACAAGCCATGGGGATCATATGATCGTCTCTCGCTGAAAGGCTTGAGGCCAAGTTTATCTAACTCATTACCCATTATTTTAGCTTCTGCGCATGATCTGCAAGTGTAAATACCTAAAGCAAAAGGAAAGCTGAAGGCTGGTTTCTTCTTGTTGCGTAGGCGAGTATGAACATTTGATACCTGTCTGAAGAATTCCATACACACTACTTCATCTGATGGATACCTCGGTAACATAAGAGGAGCTCCTGAATAACCATACACCCTTAGGTAAGTGAAAGTGGCAAATTGAATAAACCTAAGTTAACGGGTTCGCACCCGGAGGCCTCGAACCCAGTCCAGGTTCGAACCCAGTACGGGTTCGCACCCGGAGGCCTCGAACCCGGTCCGGGTTCGCCTGCGGATGCACCCTGGGTACGCACAAGGTGCGTGCCTAGGGCGCACCCAGTCAAATGGTGCGTGGACCCGAAGGTACCAGCTACGTACCCGGGCGTACCTTGAAGAACCCACGGCCCAGAACTTAGAAAGTGGGCCCAAACATAAATAAAAAACATTTTTTTTATTATATTTTTGTCTCCTAACCCTAATCCGACCCAACATGAGGCCTTTCAACACTTAAGCATTTCATTTTTACCTCTCATTTTGCTCTCACCATATTTTCTCTACATCTTGGCATTTTAAAGGGGAGGTGCTTGTATTCGAAGGAGATCGATTGTGGAGTGCCAAATAGCTTCTACAAAGGAGATTTAAGTGTTTAAGGTATGCATTTAAAGTTTAAACCCTATTTTTTGATCTTTTGATGAATTTTTTCAAGTTTCTTAGTTTTTGATGGATTTTTTCAAGTTTGTGAAGAAGTTTTTCAAATTTGTTTATTTTTTTTCATTTTTTTTATAGATTGCAACAATGGCAAGTAGTCAAAGTTCAGTGGGTGGGGAGGGAAGTCAAAAGTTCAAAATTGAGAAAGGATCTCCTTTATGGACACATATCACAAGAATTTCACAAATTCCTGGAGGTGGGGGTTTTGTTTGGAAGTGTAATTTTTGCAATGCACAATATAATAGCTCCTATTACCAAGTGAAACTTCATTTTATGGACCCTAGTGGCAAAGGGATTAATATGTGTGTGGGCCCAAATAAGAAGGGGTTGTCTTCCGTACAAATAGCAGGATTTATAAAAGAACAAGAAGATGCTGACAAATTGATTGCAAAAGGAAAAGAAAGTAGTTATTCTTCCGGAAAGAAAAAAACACCAACATTACCCTCTTAGACAGTTAGGGCCTCCAGACATCCCTTCTTGTCTATGCCCTCTACAGAAGAGGAAGATGAAGATGAACAACAAATCACCACCCACAAGAGAGGTCCATTGGAGAGGGCATTTAAAATGGAGGCAAAAGATATTGCTGAAGAAAAAATTGCACATTGCCTCTATGCCAATGGTCTTCCATTCAACTTGGTGAGATCACCATATTGGCGGGACATGGTGTCAGCAATAAATAGTGCACCTCCTGGTTTCACAAGTCCTAGGTTTGAAAAGGTGCATACCACCTTATTGCAAAGAGAGAAGAAATTTTTAGAGGCCCAACTAAAACCAATTAGAGATTCTTGGATCGAAACAGGTGTATCTATTGTTTCCAATGGATGGAAAGATTGCAAAAACCGTCCATTGATCAATGTTATTGTAGTGTCCCCCAAGGGGGCAATGTTTTTGAGGGCGGTTGACTGTGAAGGGGAAGTGAAAGATGCAAAGTTCATTTCCAGGATTCTCATTGACTCCATAGAGATGGTGGGTGCTGAAAATGTTGTCCAAGTAATTACGGACAATGTAAAAGTTTGCAGGGCTGCAAGTGCTTTGGTAGAGGCTAGATATGAGCACATCTTTTGGACGCCTTGCACCGTACACTCCCTCAATTTGGTGATGCAAGCAATTGGAAACCAAATAGAGTGGGTGAAAGAAATATACCAAGAGGCCGAGGAGATCCAAATGTTTGTGACAAACCACCATATGTCACAAGCAATTTTCAGAAATTTTTCAAGATTGGAATTGTTGAAGGTAAATTTAATTTATTTAGTTTCATTTATGTCATGTTTTACATAATTGAATAAAATATTTTTTTTTTACTTATTTAGTAATTTATATATTTTAAATGTGTTATTAACTTACTATTAACATGTTCTTAGGTTGCTGAGACCCGATTTGCATCTCACACAATTGTTCTAAGACGACTTGTGAAGGTGAAAGAGGCATTGAGTCAAATGGTTATTAGCAACCAATGGGGTATATGGAAGCAATCAAATTCAGAGAGGGCCCAAAAGGTCAAGGCATTGATCTTGGATGACGATTGGTGGGATCGTGTGAATTATGTATTGGAGATCACCAAACCTATCATGTCTATGCTTCGGTTTGCTGATACAGATGAACCATGCTTGGGGGATGTCTATGATAGCATGGACACAATGTTGGAGAAAATAAAAATTGAAATACAAAAGAGAGAATGATCCTGAAGACACCCTTTACAAAAGGGTGGAAGCAATCGTTCTTCATCGTTGGAACAAGATGACAACACCATTGCACCTCCTTGCATATGCCCTATCTCCAAGGTACTATACCAAAGAAGTACTTTCTATCCCAGGGAGAATACCGCCATATAGAGATCTTGAAGTTGCTAGAGGGTATAAGAGGGCATTTAATAGACTCTTCACTGATCCAAAAGTGGAGACAAGTGTTATGAAAGAATTTGGAATGTTTATCATAGGAAAAAATCTTGGCCCTTCTGTTGTCAAAGACCAATACAAAATGGATGCTATTACATGGTGGTACCTCCATGGTCAAGTTTATATATACCTCCAACCTCTTGCAATCAAGATCCTCTCACAAGTAAGTTTTTTTTTTTTTGCCACTTGTATTGTAGAATTTAACACTTAACATTCTTGAATTTGTCTTGCATTTTTTATTTTGTTGGTTTTCTATCTAGGTTGCAAGCTCTTCTGCCGCTGAACGGAATTGGAGTACATTCTCCTTTATGCACTCAGTGAAGCGTAACTGGTTGGCTGCAAAAAGAGCTGAAGACTTGGTCTATATTCATTCCAATTTGTGTCTTTTGTCACGTAAGGAACCTCAATACAAGCAAGGGGCAGCAAAGCTTTGGGATGTAGCACCCAAATCTGCTGACTTGGATGCAACCATTCAGGATCTTGCTAGAGCCACTATGGATGATGTGGATGATAATGATGATCATGACATACATGGTGCTGGAAGTGGTACTGCTTTGGGTTCAAATGATGATGATCTTGAAGTTGAAGCTACTGAAAATCCAAATCACGAAGATTTTTTTGATAATCCTTTCGATGACTGGTGAACATTGAAATTGAATCATGTTTCAACTTTCATGAACTACATTTTGTAATTCAGTAATACTGTAATTGTGATGATTTCCATAATTGATATTATTGATATAGCGTATTTGAATATTTTTCAACTATCAATTGACATTTAATATTTATCTTTGGCATTTGGCATTGATCAATGATGAAGTATCATACTATGAAATGATTTAGTTTTACAATTCTGTATATTTCTCTTATTTTTTTGTATATATAATACATATATATATATATACATGTACCCATACGTACCCAAACCCCTAAAAAAAATTTTCACATACCCACGTACCGGGTTCTCGTACCCGAACCCATCCCCAAACCCGAACCGATGACTTAGGAATAAACCAATCAGCCCATTCTGATATTGCAGCCTTGGCAACAGATGAGATGCGAACATGTAGCTCATTGTCCAAGTCTCGCACTATGTAGATTAAGAATGCTTAATTCACCCGTTTGTAATGATGTGATGCAATGGCGAATTCCAACTAAGTGTAATAATTGTAGACATGTTGAACGTTTAGAGAACCCTCCGTGTTTAACCCTCTGAAATTACCCTAATAGGCAACCAAGTAGACTAGGTAGGAGACTATATGGAATGCATGTCTATTGAAATAATCAGTTATTTGATGATGTAGGCAATCATTGATCAATGTAGGCCATTCATAGAACTCAGTCTTCTTCATTATGTGAGGTATCACATAGAACATCCAAGGCTGAAACTTTGTTGCATCCGTTTGACCAGTAACTCGGTTGAGTAGAGTGATTATTATAGCAAATTCGTCCTTGAACTCTCCTCTCCCGACGTTCTTTGGCAATGTACTGTATTTATCTTTTAGCCACCTTTGTGCAATCTTCTTGCTGTATTTTTCTTGATGCTCTTCCCATATCCTTTCACATTCTTCAATATTGATGGTGACACTTCTTGGCCATGGTGGGATGGAGAAGCATTTCTCAATCATGTTTGGCTTTAAGTTGCATATGATTCTTCCATCTACTGACTGGATTTCCCTTGTGGCTGGATTATAATGCTTGATACAAGCAATTATGAATTCTAAGCTTTGTACTGAGAAAGGTATGGATGTTGCTGCAAGAAGCCCTGAATGGCCAAGATGCCTGATGGTGGTGTTGCCTGCATCTTCCAAAGGACGTAAATTGAATACTAGCTTGATATGATGCAAGTTAGTCTTGACCGTTTCAATGAAATCATGGTACAATGCTTATTTGGTCTTGAACTCTGTAGGAGTGTACTCCATTCTGCAAAACTTAAAGATTGACAGTAAACACGCCTAGGTTCTGACAATTTTTAGCAAACTTTATAAATTTAGCTTGCTGATTTTTCTTCCTCAAACGGACGAAATTTTAAGATTTTTTCTGAGATATGGGTCTTGATAAGAATTTCGTTACAAGCCAACCCAGATTGTCCGTTTTTGAAAATTTGAAGTGAAGACTGAAAAAGCAGCAAACCCTAATTTTCTCCAAAAAAAGCAAAAAAAACTGGCATCTGGGTATTGTTCTTGAGCATATTCTGGATGAACCCAGTTTATTAGATTTTGTAAACCCTGACTTTTGACTGAAAAAGCAACAACTTTAAGTTTCTTTGAAAAATCTGCGATACGGGTTTTGTCCAGAAGAATGTTTAGTATAGACCCAGAAGATTAGAAATGGATGAATTTGAAGTTTTCCCTGACATGCAAAATAAAAGCAACTGCTGCAACTTTGAGAAAATCCTCAACAATTTGTCCAGAATATAGAACAAATATGGATCAGCTTGCTGAAAATTGATAATATTAGCCTTCTTCTTCACAAATTTGATGTTCTTGATGAAGAAATATGAAAAAGGAGGCCTTCTTTGATTGCTGATCTGAAATTTTATGAGAAACCAGCAAGTTAAGGTTCTTGAATCTTGAAAAATATAGGTTTGAAGTTGCTGCTTTGTTTCTCCTTGAAGACACCTGCAAGAAAATATGAAAAATAATGCATAGAGATGTCCTTAAATAAGTTTTTGCTTTGAAAACAGCTTCTCAAAACCCTAATTTGATGAAACCCTAAACTTAGCTCATGCCTTGAGCAAAGCCATTTTTTCTCTCATTTGAAAATTTTGAATTCTCCAAAAATTTAACTAAGGCATGAGAATTTGGGCGCCCTTCTTGAGGTATTGTTGTGACCTTTTTCACACATCACCCCATCCCAGATGGGGACCCCCTAATTTTTGCTCCATTCTGGTCTTTTGGCTTTTGTTAGTGCGTCTCTCTCTCTCTATCTCTGGTCCTTCCGGGGATGTCTCATCGTTTGACCTGGGTTGAAGTATTGTTCAAGTCTGTGAAATTAGGGTTTTCATTAGTCAGGCTTATTAAAGGTCAAACTGAGTTGTAAAATTGAAATTCGAGCTTAGTGCAGCAGTCAGAAGACTTCCAGCAGGGTCCCACTAAATTTTCACTGTATTCCGGCAACTTACCATTTTTAGTAAGTATTTAATTTGGGGCTATTTTATCAAGATTTTGGAATTCTGTCAGTTCCACCACAGTCAGGTAGCTTCAGAATGCCTACGCGCGAAATTTGAATGGATTCTGACAACTGGCTATTTTTAGCAGTTAAGCCTTCAGAGGCTGTTTTCAGGATTCAAACGAGCAATTCTCCGGTGAGTGACAGGGGAATTGATCTGGGTTTTCGAAGACCTTCGCGATGATGTTACATGCAAACCGAGATGGTGACTTTCAGAGTTCAGCCTCCCGAGGCTATTTTTAGGGTTTGCATGCAAGAATTTTCAGTGCATATTCAGATATTCCATGTGGGTTTTGCGAGGCCTTCGCAATGATATGACATGTAGATGGATCAGGTCAGTTTTCAAGGACTTACTATTTTTAGCCAGTGCCAAAACTTTGACCAGTTTTTTGGGTTTTCCTGGGTTTTTTGAGATCCCACGGGCACTGTGACATGCAAACTCGCCCGACATCCGGGTGACCACTTCCCAAGCACTTACTGTAAATAGTTGTATCATCCCAGCAGCTACCCACCACTCCAGCCCAGCAATCAGGTGCAATCAGGCACGATCAAGGACAGCAAGGAACAAAACGGAGCACATGCAGATCAGATTAGGGTTTCCCCTGCCACGTCTAAAAATAGATGAAGCAAAATGCAGAAATGACAGAGCGAAGCACGCCACCGGAATCAGCATCCTTCAGGCTACCGGCTGGTAAAATTTGAACACAATCTGAATACTTACTATTTTTAGCAAGTAACCTCATGGCTAAAAATAGCACGTCCTCGTCAAGAAAAATGTGTGAATGAGTCTCTTTCAGCATCAAGTACAAGTGGAACAAATTTCAAAGCAAACGGAGATACGAAATTGATCAATTCTAGGGTTTACTAAAAATAGCAAATGGCTAAAAATAGCATGTATTGCGCCAGATAAGATATGAATAGGATGACAGCACCCGATGGAGGCACAACCACACCAGTTCCAGTTCAGAACAGGGTGAAAATCAATGAAACCCTAATTTCTCCGAATTTGCTAAAAATAGAAAGCCAGGCTAGGGCATAAAGGGCGTTGGAAATTTTACAAACATAATTGACAGACAAACACCTTCATATGCGCCCAGGAGGAATGAAAGCTTCAAAATTTTCTAAGTGTGAGATTTCCTTGAGCAAGGGCTATATGCACCCAGGGAAGGTGAAAGGTCACCAAAAATGCATCGAAATTTTTCCAAGGCATCAAAATTTCCTGAGGCATCCTCAAATGCGCCTAAGATGGAAGTCTACAAGGCAAAATGCGCCTAAAGAAGCTGAAGGGTCATCGAAAACACATCAAAAAAATTCACTAAGGCAAAGAAGTTTCCTCCTAGCACTAGCAAATGTGCCCAAGGAAGCTGAAGAGCCACTAGCTAGGCGTGGGGTGAAGAGGAAAGCGCTCAAGGTTGAAATAGAAGTCTACCCCCCTATATGCGCCTAAAGGAGGTGAAAAGACACTTGAAAGGCGTGGGTTTTCCATCCTAGCACTAGCAAATGCACTTGGGAAATGGAGGTTGCTTGGCCTAAATGCGCCAAAGGTAGATGAAGGGTCACAAGAAGATGACGCCTTCCTTTGCAAGGGTGGTATGCGCCTAGAAAGGAAGTCAACACCCCTATTTGCTCCCACATGTGGAAGTTGACTAGGCTAAACACGCCCAAGAATGAAAGTAGCATGGGTGATTTGCGCCCAAGGCAAGAGGCATGTAAAATGCGCCAAGGGAAAGAAAGCCTAGAGATGGAAAATACTCTAAGTGTGGGCGGAATTCTTTCTCCCCCCCCCTAAATGCGCCCAAAGGTGAAAGTTGGCTACCTCAAATGCGCCCAAGAGTGGAAATTGACTAGGGGAAATGCGCCATGAAATTCCTCCACCACACATGAAATGCGCCCTTGCTTGTGAGATGAAAAAGGTAAAGTGTTAGCTTCTAGGCGTGAAAATGCCTAACGGTGGAAGCAAAGGTTGATGCATGAGATGAAATGTGCCCTTCATGGGTAATTTAAATACGAAACTTTCCTAGGAATTTTTCCTAAGGCAAAATTTTGCTAGGGCGTGGAAAGATAAGGAAGGTAAAATGGAAGTCTACATGCTCAAATGCACCCCTCGTGAGTGATTCAAAATTTTAATTATTTTCTAAGGGTGTAAAATACGCCTAGGAAGAGGAGGTATTAAAATTTCCAAGAACATGATGAAATGCGCCCAAAGCTAGACAGGAGGGGAATTTTTTCAGGAGAATCACAAAAGGTGCCAAGGCAGAGAAAATTGAAGGTTGCAGGTGTGGAAGATATCCAGAGTGAAAATGAATGAACCTTAGCGATTTTATGATTTTTTTTTTTTTCAAAATAATAAAAATTAAACGTACCCCTTCATCCGGATACACATGAAAACTATAATTTCTGAAGGGAATTTTCTTCTGGGTATTGAACGTTCGCAATTCAAAGATGATTTGAACTTACTCCACACCTCGCTTGTGTCGTTTTGATAGAGAATTTTACTCGGTGCCTGTTTTGATGAATTTCCTAAGACAAGTTTAAAATTTCTCTAAGGCAAAAGAGATGAATATCTCTTCTCGAAGGATGTTTTAGCTCAAGAATTGAACTGGATGACTTGAATGATTTTATAGCATGAAATCAAATGACTTAGCCGGATAAAGTAAAATTGTTCGAAGGGGTGATTGGTTTAATATTTTAAAGAAGCAAATATGATGAAGCAGGCCTGTGCAAGAGTGATGGAATTTCGAAATTCTAGAAGCTCAAGATTTCGATACTCCGAATGACAAGTGTTGCGACTGGAAAAGAGAGGGAAAATGGAATTCGAAAATGTGCTAAGTATAGCCTCTACTGGATTTCGACCTGGCTATAAGATTTTGAGTCCTTTTCATTCTTCTCACAGATTGCTAAGTGCAAAATATTTGCTAAGGCTGAAGTACGAGCTTGCAAAGTGAGAGTTTGAAGTTGCTGAAGAAGTCAAGCTTGTGAAAAGGAGTGAGTTGCTGCAAGTGCTAACTTCTAAGTCTCCAGTTGCTAAAGGCTGAAAGGATGATTTGAGTCCTCAACTTGATGAAAGGTGCGATTTGATTTACCAAAGAGTAAAGTTGTTGAGAGGTACAAAATTGCATGCAAAGATCTAAAATTAGTAAATGCTGAAGTACGAATTTACAAACCTGCTGTGAAGATACGAATTCAAGAAGAGAAACTTTCTAAGTTGCTGAGAAGTAAAGTGTGAAGAACGAACTTGAAGAAAGAAGCTTCAAATCTGTTGAGGGCGAATAGCTGCAGGCAAACATTTCCCAGCATCTGACATTGTGTTGCTGCAAGTAGAGAAACTTCTAAGAAAACCTTGAAGTAAACAGGCGCAGTTGAGGTTTGCAGCTGAAAGTGGCAAAGTGTTGCAGCCTTTTTATTTAAAAATCTGCTGGCACCCTCAAAAGTGATGTTTTATTGTTATGAAATCTTGTTTGCTGACTATCTTACCCTTTTTTGCAGAATGGCCGAGTCAAGCAGAAGAGCTGCAGGCAAGAACGTCCACGCTGAGTCCAGACAGGCAGTAATCAAGAAATTAAGCAAGTCTTTCCTGCCAGAATCAAAATTCACATCAAAGTTGGGCAGGCTGGCAGACACAAACCTGGGCTCGTTTAACCTGGAGGCGTTCAAAAGAAGGATAATGGGGACTGGAGGCCATCGCCCATCAGTGACTTCACATAGCATTGTCAGAAGTGGGTTATATGCAGCTGCAAATTTTCCACCAGCCATCCGGTGCCCGGAGCTCATTATGGAATGCTCTCACCACTACGATTCAGAGAAGAGGACGATCGTTGCGCCAGATGGCAAGGTGCTGGCTAACCTGACACCACAAGCAATCGGAGAAGCATTCGGGATCCCCGCCCACGAGAAAATGATTTACAAAACGAAGGACAGGGCTGACAGAATGTATTCATCTACAACGGACCGGTGTGCTGATGTAATAAACACTAGGTGGATGATCAAGCCCAAACCAACTCGTACGAAGTTGCCCAAACAGATAATTTCCGAAGACTTGAAGCAAGAGTTTGGCGACCTGATTATGATGTTGAGTAGAGTTGGAGGGTGTCCCCAAGCGTTCGTCTTCGAACCTTGGATGTTTTACTTTATCAACTTGGTACTGGAGGGCAAGGATTTCATGGATTGGGCACTGTTAATCAGTGATGGTCTACATGAGCAGCTCCGCAATGTGAGGAGGACCAAAACATTTTATATGGGCTCTTACTTCGTCTATATGCTGCCTCGCATGACAAGATATAGGGGGATCTCTTACAAAGAACCAATCGGTTGCGGTTCTCAGCAATTCAAAATATTCGAGGCTTGTCCGCAGTTGCATTTGACAAGCACTACTAATTACAAAAGAGTCAACGATGCCTTTACTATGCACATCATGAGGACCTTGCAGCAAAGGACCCATCACATAATATCGAGGGAGGCGCAAGAAATGATTGAGAAATTTGGATGTTGGTTTATCCAATTCCCAAAATTCACTTACATAAGGCTGCAGGGATTCTCTTCCTACCCATACAGGTTGCCCCGATATCCCACGAACAGGGTAGTGATGCTGGAAGTTTCTAGGCAACTAATTGCCTACGATAAGATCCAAAAGAAGAAGAAGAAGGGCGGACTTGGGTTCCTGATTGCTATGGGAAATTCAGACGAAGTATGCCCATCACTGCAGGCAGCAAGGGAGGCAGAGGCGGAGCTCCAGTTCTTTCAGCTTTCTTACCATTCCAGCAGGCACTACTACGATCCTCATAGAAATATCAGGTGGGTATTGACAGAGGAGTTTAGGCACAAGGCACAAATAGAAGATTTCTGGGCAAGTGCAGTGGATGAGGTCGAAGTCAGAAAGAGGATGTTTTCCCGGATACCATTGGCAATGATCAGAGAGCGCGAGATTATTCCTGTGCCAGATCAGATTGAGGAGGACATAAACGTTGTACAGGTTGATTACGACACAGTAAGAAACACGCCCTTGCCACTCCCAGATTGGTCAGAGCCAGAGATCACTGACTTGGATACACTTTGTATCCCAGTCCTGACATTTACACGGAGTTGGATAGAGAGACATGTCAGCCGACTAAAGGGAAGGTCAATTCCCCTTACCTACAATTTGATGGGAGACAACAGATTGCAGACAACTGATCCGAGGAGACGGAGTAATCCAACTCCAGAGCCTAGGGGAAAAGAGCCAGTTCGACCGGAGCCTATGATAGTTGAACAATCCTTGCACATGCCGGTTCGAACACATTCTCCGAGCATACAGGAAGTGTCCCTATTTGCTGATCAGAGGGAGAGGTTGCAGGCAGAACAGGCGGAACAGGCAGTACAAATAGAGAGCCAGCCACTTCGTAGGGAGTCCGTGGGTCAGAGCATCAACATGCCCCAAGAGGATAATCAACAGGAGAACCGGCAGGAGACCGATGAAGGCACTGCCACGGATACTCAGTTTCAGCATGAGATTGAGGTAGCTCTCGAGGATGATGCTGCTTCCGATCGAGATGCCCAGAGCTCAGGAGACACTAAGCCCATAGATGATGATGAGCCTCGTCAGAACGAGGGCCATGAAGTAGAGGCCGAGGTAGAGCAGCCTTCCATCATGATAGACACACGACAAGATGTGCCAGACTGGCTGAGGGATAGGATGAGGCGTGATCCTGTGGATGAGACTGATCCTGCAATCGAGATGGAGGAATTGCTGCAAAGGATCAATGCCCCTCCCACGAAGAAGAAGGCTAGGAAGTTTTCCAGAATATCCACGGATGAGGATGGATCCCGAACCTTGCATATGGCAATTCCACGGGAGGAATGTTATAGAGACAAGGCCGTTCCTGAGAACTATATTGTGACAACCATGGAACTAGGCCGCCCTACTGGGGCACAGGTGGTAGAGGAGTGCGATAATTCCTATCGGGCACTCAAGGACAGATTGTCCCATGTTGAGGGCAAGTACAAAAGGTTGAAGGTAGAGCATCAGACACTGATTGGCTATGTGCAGCACTTGTCCCGTCCCTGCGGGCAAGAAAATCCTGCAATCGAGCTCCGAACTGAGTTTTCCAGGGAGTCAATCAGTGGATTAGAAGATTTAAGGAGAATGGCACAGCAGGCAGACACGTGGGTTGCCAGTGTGCATACAGAGACAAGAAAGTTTATGGAAGATCTTGCACATGCCTATGGGAAAGCTTCCGATATTATGGCTAGAGTGGAGGCAGTTAACCATGCTTGAGGTGAGGCTCGCATCTATCAGACGAGAGTTGTTCTTCGTCTAGGGGATTTGATGAGCATACCTCAACACACTTTGGTTGAGGGAGGTGTTATCCAGCAGGGAGATAGATACGATTTTTCCAGATGGTATTCTTCAGTAGTCACAGGCCGGGGATTCTATGATGCTTCACAAGCAAATTGTGTCAGGGTCAGAAAGGCCATGACGAACATCTTAGATGGAGTCCTCAACACGTTGGAGGCAATCTTTGCCAGGAGGTTGACTTCTGAAGAGATAACTGCAGATGGACTAAAGGACAGATTGGCGCGATTCTTCTCTGAGGTGAAAACCTTCACTCAGGATGATTTCAAGAACACTGCCACGTTCTCCAGTATCATACAGAACACCCAGGATGCCCTTGTTGCCTGGAAGAAATCATGTGCCCGGCATGGGCAAACAGTTGCAGTTTTAGAGTTTCAGTTGGATCACATTCCTCCTATCTCCGATCAGGAAGTTGAGGAAGTATTAGCCAGGTTCACCAGATTTGCAGCCAGCGAGAAGGAGAAAGGAAACGCTCTTCTGGATGACGATCTGCTGCAGGAGGACGATGTGCATTGATTGCAGGTAGTGGACCTGCAGAGGAGTGGAGAATATTCTGCACATTCATTGCCCCACTCCTCTCAGTGGCGGTTTTTAGGGCATAAACCCTAATTAGGGCATGGGTGGCTCAATCCGAGCCCTTTATTGTAATCAGATCTGAACCGTCCACTGGACTGGGTTTATTATAAAAGGGGTATCCCCCCTCATTTGTAATTATTAGAACTAGAATTGAATCAGAGATAGAGTTGAGCTAGAGAATAGAAGGCATATAGCATTTAGCTTAGAAGTTAGCTTAGATTGAGGAGGAAAGGAAGTTTTCCCATTGAGGACTTTGTAAGAAGTTGTTGTGAACACTCTCATAATATAAAGATTTATCATTGTTTGGTGGTTCTATCTTCTATTGTGAGTAGCTAGCAAGGCTTGTTCGTCTTTCCAATTCGAATAGAGTAAAGTAGAATATATTTTGTTTCCATGCAAGTAGAGTTAATTGTGGAATGCAACATTGGTTTGAGCATATCTCCCTATATCCATACCACTAGTAGGCTTGCTAACGGTAGGTCTGCCCTGCGTGGTCAACTGGAATTTCAGCACCTAACTTCGGTTGCGATTTGTGTGTCCACTTGCTTCGTGGTGAAGGGGTGTGCATGTTGAATCTCGATTTGAATATCTACCTATCCTTTGAAGATTGCATCAGCTTTGTCAGAGTTGTCCGAAGAGGAGACGATACAAAGTTTGGTTTGGAGATTGTTAAAGCTAGTTTTGCCTTCCATCCTTAGAAATAGATTGTAGGATTCCTATCCCTTCCCCTTTAATTCAGTACTTCCCGATCGATTCGAACATCAGAGCAATATTGTCAAAATCATTCATTGTTTCACTGTGATTGAACAACTACGTAAGTCCCCTTGAAATAACCAGCATATACACATCAACCAACTGAGTCTATTCGCGATAAAAGGAACCTTGGAGTTGAACGCATGAACTTTCACGCAATCTTAGCATGCGGAATACTTTGATCAAGAGAGAATAGAGTGACCGTTGGACAACTTTATTATGTGTTGATGTCGTCATAAAAAACACGTCAACAGGTATGGCGCCCAGTCTCCCCAAACTTAGCCACTTTTCCATCATTTTCATCTTTCGTTCATTTTTCAACCCTATTTCAACTCTGTCTCTCGGCTTCCTGATTGATCCGACGAACGAACTAAATATTCCATTACGGAGCCCGATCGAATCTGACAATATGGTTTTGGAGACATCATCTGCTAAAAGCTTCATTTGACCCTTCGAATTGTCAGGTGCCTATCTCTGATAGGGGCACCCATTTTCTCCAGTGTTAGCCATTTTTATGATCTTCAACCTTATGCTTGTCTTTTGACCTTCAGATGAATTGATGATTTCGGGCACTATGCTGATCAGACTGACTGGCTAACGGATTCACTGGATAGATGAGATGATTCTGGAAGGGGTCTTCTGGATACCTCATCTCCAAAAACTGACTTCTGCTGGCTCTAAACCCTAGGCGCCCTTCTCCTTCAGGGGTGGCCATCTCTTCCAGACTTAGTTTTTATTTTGAATTTTCCATTGTTGCTTCCAACTTTTGTCGTTTTATACACTTTTTCTCCTTTGTTTGGCTTGCAACATCTGATGATTGCCAACTCTGACAGATGAGCTAACGGATTCGTTGGAAAGCTGGGTCCAGCTTGACGAAGTGACGTTGGAGGGGCCTTCTGCAAATTTTAACATTTAGCACCTCAAATGCTTGAGCGCCCTTCTCCTTCAGGGGCACCCATCTTCTCCAGACTTAGATTTCATTATGTGTTCTTTGTCTTCAATGTTTAAAATATCTCTCTTCGTGACCTCTGTTTGTCTTGGATTTTTCGGTGACTGGATGATCTGACGAACGTGCTGACTGATTCATTGCGGAGCCGGGATGATTCTGAGCAACATTGGCCTGGAGGCAGAAACCCTAATTCTGGCTTTTGACCTCTTGAAAAGCTGGGCACCTTTCTCCTTCTGGGGCGCCCATGGCAGGTAGTGTTAGAAAAATTTATGAACTTTTCAACTTTTTACCATGTTTAACGTGCCCTCCTTAGCTTTGACTGCCAGAATGGAAAATATTCTAAGGCATTGAAGTGTGGCCGCCTCTTCTTGACTAGGGCGCCTAAAGTCTCCAGACTTAGACAAAATTTCTCATTTTTCATTTTTCAAACTTCCTTTGCCTGTTCCTCATTCTTCATGCACATTGTTCGTTGACAACCTCTATTTGATGCTCGAATGTTTGATTCTGACACCTGGCAGTTGTCTGATTTCCATTGATGACCTTGGATCTCCGAAAAAGCTTCTGAAAAAGCAGAATAGACCCAGTAGAGTAAAATTGATCTTTTTGTGATTCTAACTGCACCAGCCTGATGAGGAAGTATTTTAAGCCAATCAAAATCAATCTTAACCCTAACAGCCAAACTTTCTATTTTTAGAAAAATTTACAAGTATTCGTTTCGTAAGAAACCCAGAAAAAGTTTTTATTTTTAGAAAACTGCTAAAAATAGAAATTTTCCTACAATTTAGGGATGAAAAACTGAAGTTTGGATATTGTTGGTTTGATCGTTTGAACCGACCTAGATTGCCTGATTTTGAAAATTCTAAGTTTTTGACCCTCATGCAAGACATGCAAACCCCAGTTTTGACCTTTTCTAACAGATTTAACAGTATTTTGATTCATTTCTTCAAAATGCCTAAGTGTAGCGAAAATTTTAATTTGGGGTACAACATTGGCTCCGTCTGGGGACCATGCCGGATACTTTCGGCATAGGAGAACCATAGAATCTTTGGATTTCAAGCTAGACCAGTGCCTTGTCCATTGGGTATCGAAGTCAGCATTACATCCTAATCACCTAATTTGCAAAACTTTCCCTAAGTCACATGTGATTGGACTTCCTAATATCACCTACAAGTTGGACTTTCCCTAAGAAATCACCTAAAACAAGACTCTTAATCACCTAGAACACGACAAAATTGTTACAAGAAAGGGAAACACAACATTACGAAGGGGAAAATTACAAAAAGGGGAAACACATTACTAAAGCATAAAAATATAATTTACAGAAATTTCACTCCACCCCCCGAAGGGATAAAGTGCATCAGGTACTGTCCACTGTGAGGTAGCAGTAGGAGTCTTCCATCCAAGTGCGAGAGAATGTAAGTGTTCTCCCCAGCAAACTCATGGATCTTGAAAGGCCCTAGCCACAAGGAATCAAATTTTCCATGCGTTCCCTTGGGCTCATGTCTCTTATCCCACAGCAGGACTTGATTACCGACCTTGAAATCTTGTTGGTGAGCTTTCTTGTCGAAAATTTTCTTCACCGGTTCCTAATGCTGGGTGATTCTATCTACTACCTCCACTCTTTCTTCTTGAATCTTTGTTAGGAGCATAATGCGTTTTTCAATCAGATTTGCAAACTCTCCATCCTCTACTACGGTCGCCAGTTGTAAAGCAGACAACTCTAACGTGATGGAAAACATAGCTTCTGAACCATACATGATGATGAAAGGTGAAGTACCAATGGCTCTCTTGGGAGTAATTCGGTCAGCCTAGAGAGCGTCGTAAAGTTTCTTGTGCCAAGTTCGCTGATTGGCATCAACTAACTTGCGCACTATTGTGACTATATTCTTGTTTGATTACTCAACCTGTCCATTACCTTGTGGGCAATAGTTTGATGAGTGAGCTAATGTGATGTCGTGATCAAAACTGAACTCTAGTAGTTCCTCTGATGAGAAACATGATGCATTGTCTGTCACAATCTTGCGAGGTACTCCGAAGCGTGAAACAATATTTTCCTTTAAGAAATCACACACCACTTCAGAAGTGGCTCGCTTGGTTGGAATGGCCTCAACCCATTTAGTGAAGTAATCTGTAGCTGTAAGGACGTAAATATGACCCTTAGTAGACTGTGGGTTGATAGGACCAACAAAATCTAGGCCCCATTGCTCAAATGGGGCGTCTATAATAACTGGCCTGAGTGGAATGGCTGCCAACTTCATCTTGCCAATAAACTGTTGACACAACTGGCATTTATGCACCCATTTGTATACATCATGGAACATAGTCGGCCAAAAGAACTGTGCTCGCAAAATTTTAAAAGCTGTCACTCTTGAAGAAAAGTGACCTCCACATGCTTGATCATGAAAAGATTCCAACAAACGCCGTTGCTGGTCTTTGGTGACACATAATAGAAATATTCCATCAAGCCCACGCTTGTATAGAATGTTGCCCATTATCACATAATTCTAGGCTTTCAACCTTAATGTCCTCCTTTGTTGCTTATCCAAGTGATGTGGACAATCGCCATATGTCAGGTAATACCAAATCTTCGTGAACCATTCTCTCGCGGATTCGATCAGTAAGACCATAGGAAGATCTTCTTTCTCTTCGAGTTCAAGTTCACGTATGATTTTGTCTTGAATCTTCTTATCACCATCTTCAGCTATCTGTTGACATAGACCTCTCCCGCAGACAAGTTTGGTCAGTTGAATCTCCAAGTCGTACTCTTGAACCTTCGCAACCCAGTTGCCTCTTTTAGAGCCCATTTCTTGCTGTGTTAACACACTTTTCACTGTTGGATCAGTGACATAGACTATTGTATGAGAGTTCAAGATATAAAACCTAAAAATTTTGACAGCTCGAAACACCGCATAAGCGTTCTTCTCAATTTGAGAATATCGCGTTTCACTAGCCTTGAAACTGCTACTCATGAATGCGATAGGAGACTCTGTCTCTCCATTCAACTTTTGTGTTAATATCGCCGACATGGTGTGCTCTGATGCATAACAGTAAAGAATAAAACCCTTCTCAAAATCAAGACGAATTAATACTAGCGCCCAACTAATAGCTTCTTTGATTGCAATGAAGGCTTTCTTTCCTTCTTCTGTCCACTTGAAAGCGGACTTCTTCTTCATCATGGCGGATATTTGTTTTGTTAATTCAAAGAAATCCGGTACAAACCTTTGTATGAAATTCACTTTAGCGAAGAAAGAGTGTACGCCAGTCTTGCTGGTTGGAAGAGACAGATCTCTGATAGATTCAACCCGACTTGGGTCAATTCGGGTTCCTTCCTTTGAAACAATGTGACCAAGTAACTTGGCTTCAGTCACTGCAAAGATAGACTTCTTAGGATTTAGAGAGATATGATGATACCTGCACCTTTCGAAGACATTTAATAAGTTGGAGAAGTGATCTTTCCACCTCTTTGAGAAAACAGTAAGATCGTCTAGATAAACTACAATGACTTTATTCTTCAGATTTTCGAACGCCAAATCCATGGCTCTCTGGAAAGTTGCACCTGCATTAATAGGACCAAAAGGCATCCTTTCATATGCAAATGTTCCCCATGGGGTGGTGAATGCGGTCTTAAATTGATCATTTTCAGTAATTGCAATTTGATTGTACCCAGAAAAACCATCAAGTAGAGATAGCATCTTTGATCCAGTGACAGTTTGTAGGGTGTGATCCATAATCGACAGTGGATAATTATCCTTCAGAGAAGACTGATTTAGGTTCCTGAAATCAACACAGATTCTGATTTCTCCGTTCTTTCACACATGAACTATATTTGATACCCAAGTAGAATGATGTATCGGAAAAATGCTCTTGGCATCAACCCTCTTTTGAATCTCAGCATAGATCGTACCTTGAACGAGTGGGTTGTAATGCCTCTGCTTCTGTCTGAAAGCCTTAGCATCAGGTTTCAAAGGAATTGTGTGAGACAATTTTGTAGGAGTGAAGACTTTCAAATCTTCATAGGACCAAGCGAAAACATCCCGATACTGTTTGAATAAGGTGATCAGCTTCTCACTCTCTTCTGGTGTACAACAATTGCCCAAATTTACAAGTCGGGGCTTGTCTTCAATGATACAATGCCACATATACATCAATAAATATATTTATGATATAGAATTTCAATTTACAATTTGGCTAACAAGCCGTTCACAGTACAACATATGAAGCATATCCAAACAATAGAATCTCTAAACCTCATCCGCCTTGACACCATCGGTCTTCTCACGCTGAGGCCAAGAGTGTGGTTAAGGTGCCTTTTCCACCCAACCACGAAGCACATGACTTCCCCGGGTTTCTTCTTAACTCGAAGAAAATCCCTGACCCTGCATGAGGAGCCTAGCAACCTAGAACAGTAAAGCAAGAGGGAACTCTCGATGCATGCCTGTTTGCCTATATGCATTCCTAAACTAGAAAACATATTTCTTGCAAGCAAGATGTGGCAGAGACAAATACATATAATTCTAGGCTTTCAAATCCATCTATTTCAATGGTACATTGCTTGGCCAAGCATAAAATAAGTAAAAATGGTAGTTTAGGAAAAAGGCTAAACTACCGTCTCTGTGAATCCACATTCGGCATCCTGTCCCGGAAGTTTCTCATAATTCAATATAAACGAATGAAGCATAGTTTCATATGTCACACATATAGTGGAAAATAACTTTCTTTCATACATTTCATAGGAAAACACATGTAGTCTAAGTTCATGATAATATCTTACAAGAAGATCTTTCCATATTCAATTTCACAATTTGTATAGCTCACTCTATCCATTCAAATCTCATTACATAGGAAGACAGTATTTCAAAATGTTGGCGTTTCAAATCGCACCTCTGGAATGCATTTTGGAAATGGACAGCTATGTGCAGTAAACTGCTCTTCGAATTAGGAGGGGAAGCTCCCTCTTTTGTTGAGTTGCATAAAGAAAGTAAACTAAACTTAATTTTGCCTATCTTTTTGGTTCAGCTGCAAGAACACAAGGTTATAGAACACTAGATGTTGCAACTGAGTTTTTCCCTTTAATGAAACTTGACAACTGCAACTTAACTTACGCTAAAACGTTTCTATCCTCTCAAGTAAACGCAAAGAAAAAGAGTTTAGAAATGGACGAGGTTGATTTTTTGACAAAGATACTTGAATAAACTTTCCTCAACATACATCTACTAAATTTCAATGCGAGCTGAAAAAGGAGATCATAAAAGTATTACACAATGACAGAAATATGAGACTCTATATCAAGGGAAGCAAAGCAAGCTTCAAGATTTTATTTCCTCACACTTCTAGCACAAAACAATAAATGGAAATCTAAGATTTTTATATCAGGGCAGCAAAGCACGCTCAAGACTTTATTTACTCAAACTTCTGGCACAAAGATTACAATTCTGGGACAGCAAGTTGTAGAAAAATACTTGCAACATGCGATCAACCAGATTACAATTGACACATAATACATGCACTAAACAAGGATTGCAGCTATGAGGCATGCAAACTTGCTCTTTACACAAAGTGAACTGACACTAGACGATAACAAACATGAAGGCATAAGCTCAACGATTCTGTTATCACAAGCACGGTTCTGAACAACACTGAATAACAAAGAGAAGGCACTAAAGACACTTGTGTCTTGTTATCACTAGCATGGTTAAACTAAAATGAACAAATATTTTTCTTATTTATACACAAGCAGAGGAGTAGGGAATCCTAAAATCTCCTTGCTTTTACAACTACTACTTGCCAACATGCGAGCTTTATTTCTAAACCTAAAGAAGATAATATCTAACACCTAAGAAAGCATGTAAAATAGGAAATGCCAACTCATTACATCTTGATATCCTTCTTCTTCAAAGAATGGATAATAATTGAGACAAGAATAGAAAAAAAGTGTGAGATAAGAATGGAAAGAAAGCTTGGAGAAAGCTTCTAGAAGATTGTTGCTTTAAATCTCTATCACATCCACCAAAAAGCGGGAAACTGTCTCTCTATCAGGAGTGTTGATACTATCTATAGCCATATTCCGCTTTCTAAGATCTCTTTTGCAATCAAACTTAGAGAATCTTTGACATCTTCAGCTTCTTTATGAGTTCTATTCTTGAAAAACATGGCTGCCCTAAAAGATGACTTGTTGATTGATAACTTGGCGGCTTTGCAACTTTTGTGCATTCTGACACTTCTTTTGATTCCCCCATGGAAGAGTATTGCACAACTTTTCCCAATACTTGTCCTTTTGCTCATACCACTCCCTCTGCATGTTCTTCAACTGAGATGATGACGTTTTATGTCCATGATGGTACTAAAAAGTACTTTCCAACATCGTTTGTTCAGATAATTATGATACAATTCTTGTTTGGCTTTGAATTCTATGGGAGAGTACTTCATGCTGAAAAACTTGAAGATTGACTGTAAACTTTACTATGCTCAGACAAATTTAGCACAAACCCTAAAAATACCTTGTTGATTTTCTTTGTCAAACGAATGAAATTTTTGGAATTTTTTTTGAGATATGGGTTTTATTTAGAATTTCATTTCAAGCAAACCCAGATGGTCCGTTTTTGAGAATTTTGAGTGTAGACTGAAAAAGTAGCAAACCCTAATTTTCTCCGAAAAAGGAGAAAAAACTAGCATCTGGGTATTGTTCATGAGCATATTCTGGATGAACCCAGTTGATTAGATGTTGAAAAGCCTAGCTTCTGACTGAAAAAGCAACCACTTTAAGTTTTTCGGAAAAAACTATGATATGGGTTTTGTCCAGAAGAAGATTTGAGATAGACCCAAAAGATTAGAAAATGTAAAATTTGAAGTTTTCTCTGACATGCAAAATAAAAAGCAATTGCTGCAACTTTGAGAAAATCCTTCAAAACTAATCTAGAAGATCAAACTAGTATAAACCAGCTTGCTGAAAATTGAAAGTAATGGCCTCCTTCAAAAATTTGATGTTCTGTATGAAAAAAATTATAAAAAAGCAAGCCTTCTTGAGTGTTGATCTGAAAATTTCATGAAAAACTAGCAAGTTAAACTCTTGAATCTTGAAAATAAGGGTTTGAAGTTGCTATTTTTTTTCTCCTTGAAAACCACCTGCAAGAAAATAATGAATAATGAAACACAGAGGTGCCTTAAATAAGCTTTGCCTTGAGAAAACAACTTTCTTTTGCCCTAATTCTTCAAAACCCTATTTCAAGTTTGTGCAATGAACTTCGACTTTTGTCTTCATCTTCAATTTTTGAAATTTTTAAAAATTTCACTAAGGCATTGGAAGTGGGGCGCCCTTCTTGGTTGGAGGCGACTATTTCACTCAGACTTAACCATTTTTTCATCATTCTCAATTTTCAACCCTAGTTTGATTCTGACTTCTAGCCTCTAGATTGATCCGATGAACGAGCTGAATGACTCATCGTAGAGCTTGATCGACTCTGACAAATTTTGTTTGGAGGAGACTTTTGATGAAAACTTTGTTTGACACTTCAAAAAGTCAGTTGCCTCTCTCCTCCAGGGGCGCCCACTTTCTCCAGTGTTAGCCATTTTCATGATCTTCGAATTTATACTTGTCTTTTGACCTTCAAATGAATTCATGATTCTGGGCGTTGTACTTGTTAGATTGACTGACTGATGGATTCACTAGATAGCTAAGAAGATTTTGGAAGGGGTCTTCTGGATACCTGATCTCCGGAAACTGACATTTGATGGCTCTAAACCCTAGGCACCCTTCTCCTTCAGGGGCGCCCATCTCTTCCAGAGAGATTTTATTTATAGTTTTTCGCTGTTGCTTCTGACTTCTATCATTTCATTCAACTTTTTTCTCCTTTGTTTGTCTTGCGATATCCGATGACTGCTAGCTCCAACGAACGTGTTGATGATTGCGTTGGACAACTTGATCAAGTCAGACGAAGTCACGTTGGAGGTTCCTTCAGCAAATTTCATCATTAAACCTCTTAAAATCTTGGGCGCCCTTCTTCTCCAGGGGTGCCCTTCTTCTCCAAGGGCACCCATGTTCACCAAACAGCCATTTTATCTGTTTTTCCGTCTTCAGAGTTTTAACACCTCTTCTCATGGCTCTTGTTTGATTTGGTTTTGCCGGCGGCTGAGTGATCGGACGAGCTGACAAAGACATCCACTACGAAGCTGATGAGAAACTGAACAACGTTGCTTGGGGAAGCCAATCCTGACTTCATTATCTGATCCTTCAAAAAGATGGGCGCCCTTCTTCTCCAGGGGCACCCAAGTTTAGCAGACTTAGAAACTTTTCTAAACTTTTCAAATTTCTCCTCGTTTGACGTGCTTCTGCCTTGACCTCAACTGTCGGATACAAAATTTTCGAAGGCATGGGAGTATGGGCACCCTTCTTGACTAGAGGCGCTTGGATTCACCAGCCTTAGACAATTTTTTGCATTTTTGCATTTTTCAATCTTCCTTTCTCCGTTCTTCATTTTTTCGTGCACGTTCCTCGTTGACAACTTTTGTTTGACACTTGAATGTCTGATTCTGACACCTGGCCACTGACTGACCTCCATTGATGACCTTGGTTCTCTAGAAAAAACTTCTGAAAAAGCAAAATAGACCCACTAGGGCAAAACTGATCTTTTCATAATTCTGACTGCACCAGCCCGATGAGGAAGTATTTTGAGCCAATCAAAATCAGTCTTAACCCTAAAAGCCAAACTTTCTATTTTTGGAATTTTTTTATTTTTAGAAAATTTTACAAGTATCTGTTTCTTAAGAAACCCAAAAAAAGTTTCTATTTTTAGAAAATTGCTAAAAATAGAAATTTTTCTAAAATTTAGGGATGAAAAATTGAAATTTGGGTATTGTAGGTTTGATCATTTTGAACCGACCCAGATTGTCAGATTTTGAAATTTTCAAGTTTTTGACCCCCATGCAAGACATGCAAACCCCAATTTTGATTGATTTGATAGTATTTTGACTCATTTCTTCAAAATGCCTAAGTGTAGCGAAAGTTTTAATTTGGGGTACAACACAAAACAAACGTGTGACTTGATATTTGCTTTCATAGTATTATTAATTCACTTCTTCATTTCAAAGATAACATGGTTTTTATCACCAAAAGGTTTCCAGCCAAATAGAAATGCAACTGATTAAAGAGGAGTATAACGGTGGCATATCCGTTCAATTGTTTAAAGAAAAGAATAATAAAATACATGGGTTTTTACTATTTTAAAAACAGAAAATTTGATCATTCAATTCTGATTCTCAATCATCCATTTTATTCTTGGAATGTTCCTACTCCCATTTTTAAAGCAAAATAGTTGTAATCATTTGCTATAAAAAGAAAAACATATTATGCAACTAATATTCACATTCAGCTGTTTTAATACAC
>CM021102.1:519531311-519623640 GCA_007115665.2 Sequoiadendron giganteum
CATTGAATTCTTTGTAAGAAGTTGTTGTGAACACTCTCATAATGAAAAGGGTTATCATTGCTTGTAGTTCCATCTTTTGTTTTGAGTAGCTAGCGAGGCTTCTTCGTCCTTCTAATTCATTTAGAGTCTTAAAGTAAACTTAAAGTAAAGTAGATTTCATTTCATGCGAGTAGTCGGTAGTTGTGGAATGTGGTGTTTAATTTGAGCAAGCTTCGCTTATCCATACCACTAGCGGGCTCACTGATGGTGGGTTCGCCTTGCGTGGTCAACTGGAACATTATGAACTTAACTTCGATTATGGTTTATGTGTTGATATGCGTCGTTGTGACGGTCTCTGCATGGTGAATTGTAGTTTGAATATCTCTTGTCATCCCTTTGAAGATTGCACTGGTTCTGCAGAAGCTGTTCGAAGTGAGGCAAAGCAGAGCTTGGTTTGAAGTTGCAAGAATTGATCTTCGCGTTCCACATTTAGAATAGATGTTAGAATCTCCATCTTCACATCCTTTTACATTCAACATTATCCGGTTAGTTTAAGAACCCGAGTATCATCGACAAATCTCCCGAAATTTGAGAATCCTTTCCTCTAAATGAGCAACTCACGTAAGTCCCCTTGAAATAACCAACATATTCACATCAACCAACTGAGTCTATTCGCAATAAAAGGAACCTTGGAGTTGAACGCATGAACTTTCACGCAATCTAGGCATGCGGAATACTTTGATCAAGAGGGAATAGAGCGTCTATTGGACAACTTTATTCTGTGTTGGTGTTGTCATAAAAAACACGTCAACACCTACATTTGCGATTCTTACCCTTTTCATACATAAATTATTATGATCTTTTATTCAAATATATATGACAATACTTATTTGTTCATTCCATAACTCTTTCCAAACCAATTTACTAATTTCAGATCAATATGTATCTCTTGTTTTGCTTTATCTTCTTTGTTGTTTATATCCCAATCTTGTATTTGTTTTCTCTCTATGAATCAATTTGGTTCCTTAATGTACTTCTGAATCTGATTGATTCTTCCATTCATAAAATACAATTTATTCCTTATTTCTGAATTCATAAAATAAATGATATTGACTATTCCCTTATTTCTGATTGCTAGATTGTATTGTCCCCCCTCTTTTTTTTTTTTTTTGCAAATGATTTCACTTTCCTTATATAGCCTCATGTCCACGTAGAAGGCTGCATTAGAAAGGCATGTCTTTTGTTTTAAACTAAGCGCTTCCTTGCAATTATAATCACAACCTTCTGTTAATTGCTTTTATTCTTCTTTTAACCAATCCCTATTCTTTTGGAAAGCAAGCGCTGCACCCTATATTAATTGCTGGCTGCTCATTCTATCGCTGCCCTTATATTATATATGTTATGTTTGGTTTATATTTAGTTATTATTATATTATATAATAATAATACCAGATTTCATGTTTGTATTTATTTATTATGGATCATAATAATAATTCTAAATTGCTAGTATTTAGATTCTAGTATTTATAATATGATAGCTATGATTTATAATACTACTTTATGTTGTGTTTTATATTAATATTTCTTTATTTTGATATACTTATTTCTCATATATATATATATATATATATGTTTAATATTCGTAGTGTTATGTAAATCTATTATATCATAATGATTATAATATTTAATTTAATATTTGTAACGTTATTTATAATTCTAATTAAATTGCAATTGCAATTTCTCATATTTGTATTTTGATATATTTGTGATTATTCATATTTATATTTTAGTATTCATTTGATGTTTACGATTTTTGGGACATGACATTAAAATATTCATCCTATTTGGAATTCTTCAAGCTTTCCATTGAATATCTTCGCCTGATCAGAAGAATTGTCAATAGCCAGCAGCTTCAAATTGAACGAAGAACGAAGCACGAAGGACAAAATTAGAAAGTTGTAAAAATGGTTAAGTTTGGCAATAAAAGCGCACCTGTTGGTTAGGGGCGCCCAAGATTTTAACATGCCAAATGCAGTTTTTAGGGTTTATGCCTTCTAAAAGATCATGTTCAATTTTGATGCAGCTTTGCAGTCAACCTGTCAGCCAACTCAGGAGATTTGTCAAGTATCGGGAAAAGCAGATTGAAGGGAAGTGAAAATCAAGTTTGAGATCGTGCAAATTCTTGAAAATTTTCTAAGTCTGATGAGCAAAAGCGTCCCTGCTGGCTAGGGGCGCCTAGAGTTTTGATGATCCGAAAGTCAATTCTAGGGTTTGTAACCTCAAGAAGTTCTTTTTCAGTTTTGATCCTGCTCTTCAACGAGACTATCAGTCAGTCTACTGGATTTGTCAATCATTCTGAAATAGTGATCAAATAGACGCTTCGGTGATGTTTGCAAACGCTAAAAAATGGAAAATTTCAAGAAGTTTCTAAGTCTGGAAAAGTTGGTGTCCAAAGTCAACTGTTACTTGAAGATATTTTTGAAGTGAATGTGCATGCTTTGGCTGCCTTAAAATTTAGGGATTTGACAATTGAACTCAAACTGATAAGTGGTCTTCAGTTAACAACTCCAAACTGAATTGTGAACTGCTCCATTCTTCTTGTCAACTACGTCCTTTCTCTTATCCATGGTTTTTGACACCTATTGAAGGATTAGTCTTCATTCTGTGACTAAATGGAGGTCCAATGAGGTCGCTTCATCCCTAAAATTAGGAGTTAACTGCATGAGACGTCTCTATTCATGAAAAATTATTTAATTAAGCATTTGGGCGTCCATTTTCTTCATCACAGGTTGAAGACAAGCTCATATTTTCTCATGCAAATAGGATTTGGAGGTGCTAGAAGAGGCATTTTTCAGATTTGTTCGAAGATTCATGATCAAATTGCACAAAAGAATACATTGACAACATCAATTTTACTAGAGCAATTTTCAAGAACAAATTCTTTTCTTCTTCATTTTTCAATTATCTAGGTCCTCACATTTTCGGCTTCTCTTGAAGATAAACAAATTTTTCTTTGAAGCTTTTACCCTAAAATTTTAGGGTTTTCTCTTTCTTTTGTCTTTTTCTAAAATTAATCAACTGGGTTTACTCTATACAAAATGTTCCAAAGATTTTAGCCACTTTGGGCTGAAAATTGAAGGCTTTGCATGGTGGTCAAAAAGACATCTTTTTCTAAATCTGGTCATCTAGGTTTGTTCAGCACAGTGTTGGTAACAAAACCCATGTTCCAAAATTTTTCAAGAAAATTGCCCCACTGCTTCCCTCTTCCTGAAGTTTCTTTTGCATGGTGGTGAAAAAGTCATCTTTTTCAAAATAGGATGCTCTGGGTTTAATCAGCACAACTTTTTCAACAAAACCGACGTTTCATATTTTTTTCCAAAATTATGCCTCTGCAGAAGTAGTCAGAAGTTATTTTTAGCTTTTTCAGAAGTTCGTCCGAACATATCCAAGTTTACAGTCAAAATTCTAGTTTTTCAATATGCAATTCAATCCAATTGAATACAAGACCAAATCGGTCTTGATTCATGACTTCTTGGAAACTTTTGACACTGACTTGTACCATATTCATCCAGTGATTAATTTGAGCACTTTGGAAGGCATAGATAGTACTACAATCAAGCATCTTGATCTCTCCGGATTGTTGGAAACAACTTCTATTCCCATCACAGTGTCAGATCTCGAGTTTGTCATTGCATGCATCAAGCATTACAACCCTTCTACACGAAAAATTCAATTAGCAGATGGGCGAGTTGTTTTTAGCCTCAAGCTGAGTTGTCAAGACCAGTATGCTTTTCTTGGACAGCAAGAGGATGTGGAAGGTAGTCCCATTTTTAGAGCCACACATTGTACATCCTTCACTACCTTCCTCTTCCAATGGAAAATCTAGAGTCAAGACCATGAGCAATCCGTGTAATGTCTCTTTTTTCACGAGCATCAGAGTTGGGGGATTAGACTATTTTCTTGACCCTCGTAGGATAATAGTTCTGGATAGAGGGTTTCTTGGACGGGCACTTGGTCGTCAATTTGCAGTGTGGATCTCCGGAGTATGATGACAGGGTGAATTGTTGCGTTTGGCTTGATACTTGTGCTTAAATTTATGATACTCACCTTTTATTTCACCATCTTTGGCCTAGGGACCATGTGTCTTCAAAAGGAAGGGGTCACTTTATATTTTTCAGTTACTATTCATTCATAAAGTGAAAAATGTTATAACTTAAGTGAATAGTGCTCACTTTAATGAATAGTGTTTTTTAATGCAAAAACTTATAAATAGAAGGAAAATTTCGACCCTCTTCATCAATGGATGATTTTGTTTAATGAAACTTGGAAGTGTTGCTTTGGAGGAAGAAGGAGGCTAGGGTTTCCTGATTTCTTGCAATGGGTAAGCCTGGTGGGGCTTAGTTCTTCGTTTTTGAGCTATTTGAGGGTGTGAAACACCACCTTAAGGTTGCTGATCAGTTATTGTTGCTTCAGTTGGAGACCTGTGTTGTTGTTTATAGGTTATTTCGAGCTTGTTTTTGAATGGTTTTGGCTACCATAGACTCCAATCACGTTAGCACAGGGGCTGCTTACTTTTCGTGGAGTTTTGGAAAGCTACAGCCAGCCGCACTTTAATGAGGGTTTGAATCAGAAAAAGAAAATAAAAACGCCTCTCTTATGTGGCTGCTATCTTTCCTGAAGGGGGTGCCCTTATCCTAGAAGTCATCCCATGCTGTTTTTTGGTGGGAGAAGTTCGTTATTCGAGAGTTGTGTGCACTTCTTTGGGGGCGGGTACTGTAGCAAGTTACTATTCACAGTGTTGTATGGCTGTAAGTCAAAATATGATATAAGACATGGTTAACTTTAAATCTGATGTAAGCCATCTATCTTATGTGAACTATTATGTAATGAAGAAAGCATCTTTGGTTCTTAAATTGAGTAATTACTTGAGTTATTTTCAATAGATTAGTTTTCTAGAAGTTTTTCATTGTTTGCATATGCTTCATGGTACCATTTTAACATTATTGGCAAACAAACTCAAAGACAAGAAAGAGAACTATCAAATGAAAACAAAATCATACCTACGAACACAGTGAAAACAAATCAGCAAAGTGTTGTTACACTATAGTGGTATCAGAGCGGTTTCTTGCCAACCTGTTGGGTGAGTTTCAGCTGCAAAGGTTTTAGTTGTGCTTCATGGCTACACATGGAAAGCAATGGAATGCCATATTAAAGCAGTTGGATACCGTAGCGAAGGAGTCAAGTCAGATTTCAAAAAGGATGAATAAAATGCTTTCAGACCCAAATTCAGAGCAGTACATATTGTCCTTCTTCAAGTCTATATCTCAAAACAAAAAGAAGGAGAGAGAAGAGGCCTCTATAGGAGAAACTTCTAGAAATCTCTACAATGAATTTGCAGCAGTTAGTGATCAACCTACTGATGATCCTAAGGAGAGTACAAAACAGATTTGCCAAGAGGAAGATTTGGATCACATGACACTTCATGATGGCGTCAAGGTTGAAGAAAATCAAAAGTGGGCTGAAGTTAAATCAGTTACATTAGAGCAGCAACATGAAGGTCAAATTTTTGGTGATACCTCATTATTTGATTCTAGCATTATTTCAACCTATCATGACAAGGAATTGGATTGTGGTTCGGTGGACGTTATTCACCCATATGTAAGTCTGTTGAAGGCCCAAAATATTGAGGAGAATGTGAAAATTGATCTTCTACTTAGTGGAGCAGCCACTAGTGTTTTGACTACACCCTTTGGTAGATATGAAGATATCAAGCATATGAGGGATGGTTTTGTATATTTTGGCAGCGAAGAGGTAAAGAGGTCCGAAAAGTTGAATGAAGGATGGTTGCAAAAAGCCAAGGAGGCTAGATTAGTGGCTGCCAATGTGAGACAACACCTTCAAAAAGTAAAAGATAAAGTCAATCTCATCAACATAGCAAGACAAAGGGGAATAGATAACCTTAGAGGACTCCTTATGCAGAGAAGGGATGCACTTTGTTCTAATGATAGTGATGAGGTTGATAAGCCTGGGCAATCGAAGGACTTGGTGAAGATTCCAGACATGGGTAAACAAAAACAGTTAGAGGCTTCATCATATGGTGCGGAGGTTGTTCATAGCTTGGAGACTAATTTGAAAGTGAAGGAGGATGAGATTATTGTGGTATTATCTCATCATGATAGGATGCACAAATTAATTGACGATCATCTTTGGGCAGTCCAGTTAAAGAGAAGACAAGAAGGGACTAGAGCCAGATCTTCTCATGATGCTTTGGAGATTGTCAAAGAAGGTATGGAAACAATGAAGACAAATTATTTGAACCTTCTTTTAGACAGAGACACCCTACTTAGCCTTGTTGGGATCTATTCGGATTCCTTGATGAGGGAAGAAGAGGAAGCTGATGAGCTCTCTCTAGAGCTTGAGGACGTTAGGGGTTCTTTGGCGAGCACTCAATTAGCACAAACAGGAGAGTTTCACCTCGATTGCAGCATGAGGTATGCTCATCAACTCATTTTCATCCCACATACACAGGATTTGATGATGAATTTGATGGCATAGAGAGGTGGGTGGAATAAGGAGTGCTTTAGTCAGCTTTGGTATGACTTGTCTCCCTTACTGATTATCGTTTGATTCAAGACTTGGAGACTTGCTGCAATTTGGAGAAAGGGTATATCTGAGTGGTGTAGCTGAAGTTAGATGGTGTTGAGGTTGATAAGTCTTTCAGTTTATCCATGCGATTCAAGTATGATACCTAAGGTGTATTAGCATAGTGTTTGGAATTGGCATGGTCTACAGAGTTGGGATCCAGGTGGAGATAGAGTTATCACTACCGTTTGGAGGGGTCCCAGTGTATTGCTTCACCACTTCTGGTATGGTGGAGTTAGGATCAGTATTGAGAGTATTTTGAATAATACTCAGCGAAAACTCACATTTTCACAACGAAGATTAGCTCGTAGCTTGCAGTAGTATGAAGACTACATTTCAAGATGAACCTTATCACGAAGCAAAAATGAGAGACTTGGTGTAGTATCCAAAGGTCTCTATGATGTGTTTGGATTAAAAGGTGATAAGTTTCAGGGTCCTCATCATGTGATAGGGAAACTTAAGGTTAATGACAGTACGATTGCCACGGCCATAGAGCATTTTGATGTTGCTTGTCAGATGTTGGCTACTTTGGGTGGGAGCACTCCTATGACAGATGGGCACAGTGATAGTAGTTTTTCATTTGCGGAGTTTCATGCACTTCGAGAGGCAGTTGGAATCATGAAACAAAATTACCTACAACTACTGGTGGATAGAGACTTCCTTCTCGAGTGAGGTTGCTTATGTCATAAGGCATTGAAGGGAAAAAAAGATGAGGTTGATGAGCTCACTTATGAGCTAGAAATGACTATGGATTCTTTGAAGAGTACTCAATTGGCCCTCCAAGAGTCACAGTCATGGGACGAGGAGCTTACCTTGGTATCGAGTTTGGCACAGTCTTCACCCTCTTCCAATATGGTTCAGGTTTCCATGGCAGCAGTTGGTGAAGAACATATGTCCATGGATTGTGGTTGTGAGAAGATTGAGGATGTGGTTACTACATCCATCACGGTTTCAGGTGCAGTTGATACAAATGGGATGAGTGCATTGGTTGAGAGTTGCAGAGAGCCATGGGTTGCACCAAGTTCTCCTGAGTTTAGTCCCATGATAGGTGATGCAGAACAAACTATCGATAGCTCGTGTGACATGGTAGTTGACTCACTAGAAAGTTGTGTGTCAACTCACGACGCTACTCCATCCACTTCACAAGAGATATGCAGAGCAACATTTAGTTGGGAGATTGGTTCTTATGTCGATTTGTTTCCCTCTCCTGGAAGCAAAATAATCATTTCATTCCATATAGTTGATTATGATTGGTAGCTTGATGAGCCAATTCAAGGTATTGTTCCAAGGACTCAGAGTTGGATGATTTAGACCCACACGGAGTGGTTGCGCAGTTTGTGAATAATCCCTTATTTGAGTTTGATGGTGGGTTGATCTATGATAATCCACTCTTCGAGCTGGAAGTCGATCATACTCTTGATACTAGTTCAGGGTTGAGCAATAATCGCAGTGTTTGGGATAGTCCTAGTGCATCGGGATTCCAAACAGGGCTCACAAAGGAGTTTAATAGTGTGTACTAGGTGAGGAATGCTTACAATTTGGCCTTTGATCCACCTGTACATGACTCGTATTTGATGCACAATCCTTGTGCGCAGGGTGATTTCCTTGGTGCAATCAAGGGGAGTAACTCCTTATTGTGTCCAGAGTTACCATCTTCAAAAGATGGGACTAGAGGTTGCAAGTACTTGACTCAGTTGTTTGTAGGGGATTATGTAATGTCCCTTACCTGGTGTGCCTTAAAATTCAATGGTTGATTAGGTTTAGGGTTTCTTCTTTTCCAGATGAATGTTCTCCTAACGCAATAACCCTAGATTGGAATCCTGTATTAATCATATTAACAACATATTTGTTAGCAATAATATCTAGATATCCAAAATATGAGCATAATCACAAAAGTAATAATGAAGACAGAAGAGGAGTGGCAGGAGTAGATTTTCCCAAAGCTATCCATCTAAGCCCAAGGGCACAAGCATCCAACTAGGACAACCCACCCCTTGGCCCCGAGCTAAACGTCCAAACCAAGACCATTCCATACTCGGAGTGGCGTGCTTAGTGGAAACACCGGTACTTGCTTTCTCTACCCATGTCAGCACCTCGAAAGACACTTGACTTATTGGGGATAGTTGGGGGAGTGGATAAGTGGCCCGGGCCTACTACCCCTCCATGGCCGCAGCGGACTATGAGTGGAACCCCCACCCCTCCATGGCCCACCCAGGCCTTGAGATTGGGCAGACTATGAGTGGAATTTCCACCCCTCCAGGGCCCATCCCTGCCTTGGGTTCCGGGGACGGACTTAAGTGGGGTTTTTAGGCACCACTTCCCTCATACCCTTCCTCCCAATAAGTTGCAAACATTCATGAGGACAATCTTTAGACAATCAAATATATTTGCATTCATCAATATTAATTTCTTGCCTATGATCCATATGACACTTAAAGAAATCAATGTCAATCCATTAAATTATAATGATACTTTAATGAAATCTTTGCATTAATAATCATAGTAGTAATATCTAATATGTAAATAAGTGAAGAAACAATGTATACATATATGCCTATGATTAGTTCTATCAATACTCTTTCCTACTGATATTTAAATGGCACGCAGGAATATGTAGTCACTAAAGAGACAAGAATTGAGTAATATAGAAAATAGGACCAACTAGTTCAGAATCACAAAAATCCTAAATATCAGGTTCTTTGTTCTTATACTTGTCTGTACTTTTGCATGCTAGAGTCAAACATTCAGTTAAGGGTTGCAACAAAAGATGAACATTCCATTGGGACAATCAAACACTTAATGGTTATTAAGTCAGAAGCTTGGGATGGCTAGATATTAAAGCTAAGTGAATAAACTCACTTGATTCGCTGTGTCTGTAGCCTTTAACCCACACTCTCTTGATTCTCACTTGTCTTGCTCTGGTCCACCGTGCCCCATTATCGATCTTTGCATCCTCAATTTCTATGGTTGTGGAGGATCGCATTCTTCTATCCAATCACGTCTTTTGGGAATGGAGACACCTCTTGTCTACTAATGTTTGCTTCGTTAGTTTACTACCATCAATTAGTGTAGTATTTGATCGGCGGATGCTCCACAATATTCGTTTGTGTAAAATACACATCTCCCGTAACTAGAATATAATATGATGTGAAGTTCATTTATATGTTCTTTACTAATTTTTTCTATCAATCGATCTATCTCTCAACCTTTAATTTGGCAAGGCGATGAATATGTGGTTGATTTTTCCCTGACTTAATCGATTCCTCCTTCTCTTCTTGTGACACATTGGGTGAGAGGGAAGTGACGGCGGATTCAGGGAATGCAATCATTTTCGGATGTGCCAAGAGGAATTCCTGATGCTCGAGTTGGCATTTGCTCGTAATTCCAATATTATGAAAGGTCGACTCATCTGGTCCTTACGTGGAGCAAAGACTCTTGTTTACAGATGGGATTTATAATATATTCAAGGAGAAGGTAATGCGCATTTTGGATAAGAGGGTAGATGATTATATAGTCATTATATTATAGATATGTATATTTGTCAGCACATGTAAATATCTCTTTTTATATTCATAATTTTATATCCGGAAACTGTAATATTATTTTACCTTTATGATTTTTCTTAATCTTATATATATATTCTAATATCTATTTAAATTGTTTTGTATTTTTATGATATTATATTTAATAATTTAATTATAATGTTATCTAGCGATAATTATAATTAAATTAGTAATATTTATAATTTTAATATATTTTTTTGTTTTATTTTATTTTTAGTTTTGGTTTTTATTTCAATATTCGTTATCTTAAAGTTATGACTTCGACTAAGATTTAAGGGACATGACAGATTACTTGCAAGGACATGATATGTATCTGACAGGGTTTGCTACTTTAAGGCCACAGGGATTTCATACGGATACATGGTTATAGGGTGATTACGGTGTCAACGGACATGATGCTTTGATTGGTTATCACTTCCATGGGTGTTTTGGAGAGACTGTAGAGAAATGTTGTGTTGCGGATGTTTCCAAATATTTTTGTCTCCTCATAACAGATGGATGTGAGTTCAGGCTGTATAGAGATCCAGGTGGTGACAGGTTTTACACTGCAGTGGGATGGGTTCCGACAGGTTGCTTCACCATTTGTCAGCATGGTGAAGTTGTGATCAGATTTGCGCAGAGGAAATCAAAGGTTATCAGACGTGGCAAACTTCCATTTTGTGGTTGGGACCTAGGGATATTTGGCACAGTTGCGTTTATGTTGGTGCTTCCGGAGTTAGTTAGTGATGCATGGGACATTTTACAGTTCTTCTTTTCGGCCTTCCGAGGAGTGAGGTTTCTTTGTAGTAGAGATTGCTTGGGGACAAGCAATTTCAGGGAGGGCGGACTGTAATGTCCCCTTTTTCACGAGCATCAGAGTTGGGGGATTAGCCTATTTTCCTGACCCTCGTAGGCTAATAGTTCTGGATAGAGGGTTTCTTGGACGGGCACTTGGTCGTCAATTTGCAGTGTGGATCTCCGGAGTATGGTGACAGGGTGAATTGTTGCGTTTGGCTTGATACTTGTGCTTAAATTTATGATACTCACCTTTTATTTCACCATCTTTGGCCTAGGGACCATGTGTCTTCAAAAGGAAGGGGTCACTTTATATTTTTCAGTTACTATTCATTCATAAAGTGAAAAATGTTATAACTTAAGTGAATAGTGCTCACTTTAATGAATAGTTTTTTTAATGCAAAAACTTATAAATAGAAGGAAAAGTTCGACCCTCTTCATGAATGGATGATTTTGTTTGATGAAACTTGGAAGTGTTGCTTTGGAGGAAGAAGGAGGCTAGGGTTTCCTGATTTCTTGCAATGGGTAAGCCTGGTGGGGCTTAGTTCTTCGTTTTTGAGCTGTTTGAGGGTGTGAAACACCACCTTAAGGTTGCTGATCAGTTATTG
Organism: Sequoiadendron giganteum; assembly: GCA_007115665.2. Taxonomy (NCBI): domain Eukaryota; kingdom Viridiplantae; phylum Streptophyta; class Pinopsida; order Cupressales; family Cupressaceae; genus Sequoiadendron; species Sequoiadendron giganteum. The sequence goes on from CM021102.1 coordinate 519,542,877, forward strand.
TTGCTTCAGTTGGAGACCTATGTTGCTATTTACAGGTTATTTCGAGCTTGTTTTTGAGTGGTTTTGACTACCATAGACTCCAATCGCGTTAGCACAGGGGCTGCTTACTTTTCGTGGAGTTTTGGAGCTGTTTTGGAAAGCTACAGTCAGCCGCACTTTAATGAGGGTTTGAATCAGCAAAAGAAAATAAAAACGCCTCTCTTATGTGGCTGCTATCTTTCCTGAAGGGGGTGCCCTTATCCTAGAAGTCATCCCATGCTGGTTTTTAATGGGAGAAGTTCGTTATTCGAGAGTTGTGTGCACTTCTTTGGGGGCAGGTACTGTAGCAAGTTACTATTCACAGTGTTGTATGGTTGTAAGTCAAAATATGATATAAGACATGGTTAACTTTAAATCTGATGTAAGCCATCTATCTTATGTGAACTATTATGTAATGAATAAAGCATCTTTGGTTCTTAAATTGAGTAATTACTTGAGTTATTTTCAATAGATTAGTTTTCTAGAAGTTTTTCATTGTTTGCATATGCTTCATGGTACCATTTTAACATTATTGGCAAACAAACTCAAAGACAAGAAAGAGAACTATCAAATGAAAACAAAATCAGACCTACGAACATAGTGAAAACAAATCAGCAGAGTGTTGGTACACTACAATCCGCCCAAAAGTGTCAGGATTAGCGGAAAGACGAAGAATTTGAAAGGAAATGCAAGTCAACAAGAATAACCAACAAAGATGGCTTGGAGTAAACAGCCAGTTAGATCTCACGATTTTCTCCACGGATAGAGTCAAAGGGAGTAGTCAACTGAACATCACTCTTGAGTTTAAATTTCTGATTTCATTCCTGTTTATCTCTTCCTCGAGAATATCTTTCGGTGGAGTTGGAACTTTCAGTTAGGTTTCAATTAATTGATGTTAGTTATCAGTTGACTCTCATATCAATAAGACTTGCATGTTGGCAAGTCCTGGTAGTTTTAGTTTTAGACCAGTTAACTGAGGTAGTCTTTCTAGTTAACTGCTAGTTTTCTTTGTTTAGACATAGGAATAAATCTTGCATGTTGGCAAGACTAAATGTTAACTCAAGGAGATTTTAGGGTTCCCTACTCCTTTGAGATTCTATAAATAAGAGCAACCTTGCTCATTGTATTTTAACTTTTGCTTGTGATAACAAATTGCTGTGCCATTTTGCCCGCAATATTGCTATTCAATGTTGGTACACATAGTGTAAGAACAAGATTGTATGCTTACTTGTGGTTGCGAATCATTGTATGTTTTTTTTTTTTTTTATAATTTATTTATTTTATTTTATTGTTTTATTTGTTTGTTTCTTTTATATAGATGAGTATTGCTTTTGACTGGAGCAATGAACCAGTGAGGCCACATTTGGGGGGCCTCATCCTGTCAATTTGTTTCTCCTTGGGCCACGGTTCTCCAGTAGCTGGTTTGATCGTCTATTGTATGTTTGTTTCATCATACAATTTGCTATCCCAGATGTGCTATTTTTGTTCAAGAAAGCTTTGAGGAAATAAATCTCATGCCTTTGTGCTTTGATCCAATGTCTCATTTCTTTCAGTAATTGGCTTTCGTAATCTCTTTTTCAAGCTTACAACCAAAACTACAATGAGTCTTCGGGTGAATGTTGGATGCAGGTTTATTTGAGCTTTTGTGTCAAAAAGTCATACTTGTTTACTTCTAGTTTCTCTTTCTCTGAATTTACTTGAAAAATTAGAAGCATTTTAGCGTAGGCTTATTTTTTTGTTGGATTTGCAAAACCAGGGAAAATTTCAGCTACGACACAGAGAGTTTTATAAACATTGTGCTCTCAAGCTATGATACAAATGTCAAAGTTAGGGTTTGTAACCTCAAGAAGTTCCTTTTCAGTTTTGATCTTGCTCTTCAATGAGACTATTAGTCAATCTACTGGATCTATCAATCATTCAAAAATAGTGATCAAACGGAGGCTTTGGTGATGTTTGCAAAGGCTAAAAAATGGAAATTTCAAAAAGTTTTAAAGTCTAGAAAAGTTGGCGTCCAAAGTCAACTTTGACTTGAAGATATTTTTGAAGTGAATGTGCATGCTTTGGCTGCCCTAAAATTTAGGGATTTGACAACTAAACTCAAATTGATAAGCGGTCTTCAGTTAACAACTCCAAACTAAATTGTGAACTGCTCCATTCTTCTTGTTAACTGCGTCCTTTCTCTTATGCATGATTTTTGACACCTATTGAAGGATTAGTCTTCATTATGTGACTAAATAGAGGTCCAATGAGGTCGCTTCATCCCTAAATTTAGGAGTTAATTGCATGAGATGTCTCTATTCATGGAAAATTATTTAACTAAGCATTTGGGCGTCCATTTTCTTCATCACAGGTTGAAGACAAGCTCATATTTTCTCATGCAAATTGGATTTGGAGGTGCTACAAGAGGAATTTTTCAGATTTTTTCGAAGATTCATGATTGGATTGCACAAAAGAACATACTGGCAACATCAATTTTTCTAGAGCAATTTTCAAGAACAAATTCTTTTCTTCTTCATTTTTCAATGATTTGTTTCCTCACATTTTTGGCTTTTCTTGAAGATCTGTTGGGTGAAAATAATGTAATCAACTTTTCAATAGATTACGCTATCTAGATTTCAGCCACATCTATGTGAGATATAATCTCTCCTCTTAGAAAGGGGAGGCACCCTTCTTACTGCTAAGAGAAGCTATAGTAAACTAATAAAGTACTTACAAAATGTACACTACACTTACGAAAGGGGGGGAAGGGGGGAGGGGAGGTGTGTTACATTCATACTTCTCTCTTTTTTCAGAGAAGATGTTTACAATGCTTCACAATTTGAAAGTTCTAGATCTAATAACTAAAACATGACAAAAAGAAGTAATGCCAATATCTCTATCTTGTCAAAGCAAAGCATAGAGATACTAGATGTGATTTATAATAACAAAAGTAAAGGAAAAGGGAAAGCTCACGAAGGCACAAATTCGTTTCATAGCTTTTTCAATGTTGGATCTGTAGAAGATGTATCGTTTGTTGCAGTAGAAGCACAAAGTCTTCTTAGATGCATCAATTCCTCGAACAACATGAACAATTACAAGCACAAAGTCTTGTAGATCTTTCAACCAAAGTATCCACAATAAAAGTAAATTCAAACAATAGATGCAACACAAAGTTTACATGAACTATTTGAAGGCCTTCAAATACCATTTGCTAATCACCACCAATCTTCCTCAAATTGAAAGAGAATTGATTCCAACACAAAGTCTGGCATGCAACTTCCTTCTTTATTGATTAAATTCAGTTTCGCAAAATTGAACACAAAGTTTCAATGCTTGTTTCAAAAGGGCAGCACTTCGTTGCAAAATATCCAAAGGTCCTTTTTACAATAGAAATCCCTCATATATATAGAAAAGGGAGATGAGTTAATCTAAGAAATTAGGTGAGAAAAAATAGGAAACCCTAATTTAACTAATTGTAATTTTTCTCTAAGAAGTTATATCTCATATTTTTGGTGTAATTACACTTTACAAAAAGACATTTAAGATGTCAAAAAGTATTACAAAATGCATATGGGAATGCATCAAAACATTCAACGTTGGGTGATCAGGGGTCTTCATGGTTCCTTGCTTGGGCGCAAAATTCTTCATATTTCTTCTTGGTCTCCTGTATGAATTTGTCATCCAGACCAACGGTGTTATCCACAATGGTGTGAATTCTTGTGATCGTTCTTCTGGTGGATGAATGGATTTTCTTGCACCTGTTGCATGGTGGCTTCTTTGTAGATCTGGGATAGTTCACTGGATCGGAAAATGTCACCTTCAGGATCACTTGATGAAATATGGAGAGAAATTGCAAGGATGGTGAATCAATAAATACTAACCAAAAAAACAGCATTGGGAAGCGTGAAGCGAGCAAACAATGTGGAGAAAGCATGATACAAATATTGAGACACGGAAAACGAGGTGAAAAATCGATGAAAAGTGGTTCGGAGCGAAACTGGAAAGATTTGAAGTGTTTTCAACGAAAGGTAGGAAAAAAGTGGTCTTGGTGCAATGGCATTGAAAAAGTGCACCATTGCACCCAATGTTAGATTTTTTTTGGCAAAAGATGTCTAACATTTTGGCTTGCAAATTCCGAAAAAGACAAGTGTGGGCAAGGAAAACGAGAGCCTAGACATGTTTGGTGAAAAATGAGAAGGTAAGGATCATACGCCTCTATTATGAGAAGATGAAGATTTCTCTAATGGTGAGAACAAGGAGTTGAAACAAAGCCAATGACTTTGTATTTTATTTCTAGAAAATTAATGTCTTATCAAAAACGCGTTTTCTAGCTGAGAGCTTGGTCGACCAGCAAGCAAGGAGGGGAAGAACAAGATAGAAGTGAAGAAAAATGTATAAAAATCACTTTTAAGTTATCTGGAAGTGTTTAAAATCAACTTAAGTTGACCAACTAATTTAGGCATGAAAAGTGCAAACAAGCTTAAAAAGGGTGCCCCGGCCAAAAATTGGCTAAGTTACAAAGTTAAGTGCAATGGCTCACTTTTTCAGCACCCTTGCACCAAATTTCAAAATACTTAAGTGCAAGGGCGCTGATTTTGTGCGCCTTTGCACTTTCAACACTTAGTCATTTTTTTCAAAGTGAAGTAGAGCGTTGTTTTTCAAGACAACTGCACTTTTCACTATTTTACTAAGTATTGACAGTGAGGGCTCGTGAAGGTACTCGTTTCGAAGGTCTTTGCGAGGCGAACGTGGGGGGATGCTTAGATTGACTACCTGAGATTTTGGAACACATTTTGAGGTGGATTGAAAATCACCTTGTTTTGCATGCTTAAACAGCACAAACCTAGGAAACATACAAGTTTCGTAGGGGGGTTATCCGTGGAATGAGCACTGCTAATTTTCGTGATAGCAATAGCAATAAATTTTTCTTTGAAGCTTTTACCCTAAAATTTTAGGGTTTTCTCTTCATAGGGGGGTTATCCGTGGAATCAGCGCTGCTAATTTTCGTGATAACAAGAGCAATAAATTTTTCTTCGAAGCTTTTACCCTAAAATTTTAGGGTTTTCTCTTTCTTTTGTCTTTCTCTAAAATTAATCAACTGGGTTTACTCTGTACAAAATGTTCCAAAAATTTTAGCCACTTCGGGCTGAAAATTGAAGGCTTTGCATGGTGGTAAAAAATACATCTTTTTCAAAATCTGGTCATCTGGGTTTGTTCAGCATAGCGTTGGCAACAAAACCCATGTTCCAGAATTTTTCAAGAAAATTGCCCTCTTACTTCCCTCTTTTTGAAGTTTCCTTTGCATGGTGGTGAAAAAGTCATCTTTTTCAAAATAGGATGATTTGGGTTTGATCAGCACAACTTTCTCAACAAAACCCACGCTTCATATTTTTTCCCAAAATTCTACCTCTGAAGTAGTCAGAAGCTATTTTTAGCTTTTTCAAAAGTTCGTCCGAACATATCCAAGTTTATAGTCAAAATTCTAGTTTTTCAATATGCAATTCAATCCAATTGAATACAAGACCAAATCGGTCTTGATTCATGACTTCTTGAAAACTTTTGACACTGACTTGTACCATATTTATCCAATGATTAATTTGAGCACTTTGGAAGGCGTAGACAGTACTACAATCAAGCATCTTGATCTCTCTGGATTGTTGGCAATAAATTCTATTCATATCACAGTGTCAAATCTCGAGTTTGTCATTGCATAAATCAAGCATTACAACCCTTCTACACGGAAAATTCAATCAGCAGATGGGCGAGTTGTTTTTAGCCTCAAGCTGAGTTGTCAAGACCAGTATGCTTTTCTTGGACAACAAAAGGTTGTGGAAGGTAGTCACAATGTCAGAGCCGCCAATTTACATCCTTCACTACCTTCCTCTTCCAAGGGAAAATCTAGAGTCGAGACCATGAGCAATCCGCCCAAAAGTGTTAGGGTTAGCGGAAAGACGAAGAATTTGAAAGGAAATGCAAGTCAACAAGAATAACCAGCAAAGATGGCTTGGAGTAAAACAACCAGTTAGATCTCACGATTTTCTCCAAGGATAGAGTCGAAGGCAACAATCAACTTAACATCACTCTTGAGTTCAGATTGCTGATTTCATGCATTTTATCTCTTCCTCGGGAATATCTTTCGGTGGAGTTGGAACTTTCAGTTAGGTTTCAATTAACTGATGTCAGTTATTAGTTGACTCTCATATCAATAAGACTTGCATGTTGGCAAGTCCAGGTAGTTTTAGTTTTAGACCAGTTAACTAAGGTAGTCTTTATAGTTAACTACTAGTTTTCTTTGTTTAGACATAGGAATAAATCTTGCATGTTGGCAAGACTAAATGTTAACTCAAGGAGATTTTAGGGTTCCCTACTCCTTTGAGATTCTATAAATAAGAGCAACCTTGCTCATTGTATTTTAACTTTTGCTTGTGATAACAAATTGCTGTGCCATTTTGCCCGCAATATTGCTATTCAGTGTTGGTACACATAGTGTAAGAACAAGATTGTATGCTTACTTGTGGCTGCAAATCATTGTTCAATTAATTTTTTAATTTCATGTTATAAAGTTGGTTTGATCGTCTATTGTATGTTTGTTTCATCATACAATTTTCCGTCCCAGATGTGCTATTTTTGTTCAAGAAAGCTTTGAGGAAATAAATCTCACGCCTTTGTGCTTTGATCCAATGTCTCATTTCTTTCAGTAATTGGCTTCCGTAATCTCTATTTCAGCTTACAACCGAAAGTACAATGAGTCTTCGAGTGAATGTTTGATGCAAGTTTATTTGAGATTTTGTGTCAAAAAATCATACTTGTTTACTTCTAGTTTCTCTTGCTCTGAATTTACTTGAAAAATTAGAAGCATTTTAGCGTAGGCTTATTTGTTGTTGGATTTGCAAAACCAGGGAAAATTTCATCTACGACACGGAGAATTTTATAAACATTGTGCTCTCAAGCTAAGAACAAAAAGATCGGCCATTAGTTTAGTTGTTTCTTTTAAAAGCATAATCAACAAAGAGGGAGCTTCCCCTCCAAATTTGAAGAGCAATTTATTTGTGCATAGCTCTTCGTTTCTAATACGTACTCCAGAGGTGAAAATTGAAAAACCAACAGTTTTTTGGTGTCCATTGTGGGGCACGAGGGATAAAACTTCAAGAAAAGATAATGCTTTTATGACATGGGAATGACCCTCTGGCATCCTATTGCATGATCCATACAGAAGCAATGGATGATAACAACGATAAGGCTAGCAATGCTGATAGAAATCAGCAATGTCCACCCCCATTACCCTGGGGTAATAACATTGGACCTTTGACTTTTCAGGTAAATCATGAGTTACCTAAGGGGTCAAGGAAGTGCTTTCCTTGGTTTCACAGCGATGGAACTCAACACTCGGAGGAACATTTTTTTGCATTCACAACGGTTTGCGCCGTCTTACACGTGGCACATGAAGACATCACAGCACGTCTTTTTGTGGAGACTCTTGCAGTAAATGCTGCCAATTGGTTCAATCACCTGGCAGTAGGTAGTACCACAAGTTGGGCAACTATGAACGAGAAATTTTTGGCGAGATTCAAGCTTGCTGAAGACAGTCACTTGTCGTTTTCCCAACTTACAAATTCAAAGATGGAGCACAATGAGCACATGAGGGAGTTTGTAGCAAGATTTAATCGTCTTGTTACAAGAATTTCTTCTACATTCGATCCATCACCAGAGATTCTGATGACCTATTTCATAAATGCTCTTCCATCAGAGATAGCCTTCTTCCTCAAGATAGCAAAAGAAACAAAGTAGAAGAGTACACAAGAACATGCCATTAAGTTGGAGGATGATATGATTAATTCCAGCTTGATAAGAACAAATTCCATCAGATCTCTGGTTCAACAATCGTACCAGCCAAAGACAATCTTCAACCATGGTTGCTAACACCTCCACCAAGACAAATAGTTGAAGCTACACACAATGTAGTATTTTGTTGTTTCCATGACACTGATGCACATACCGAATCCACATGTCCTGAGAATCTGAGAATGAACCAAATAATGGGATACACTGAAGCCGCTCCTAGTTCTAGTTTTGTGCCTGTTGGCGTTTCAAATCGCACCTCTGGAATGAGTTCTGGAAACGAACAGCTATGTGCAGTAAACTGCTCTTCAAATTAGGAGGGGAAGCTCCCTCTTTTGCTGAGTTGCATAAAGAAAGTAAACTAAACTTAATTACGTCTATCTTTTTGGTTCAGTTGCGAGAACACAAGGTTATAGAACATTAGATGTTGCAGTTGAGGTTTTCCCTTTAATGAAACTAGACAGCTACAACTTAACCTACGCTTAAAACATTTCTATCCTCTCAAGTAAACGCAAAGCAAGAGAGTTTAGAAATGGACGAGATTTATTTTCTGACAACGATACTTAAACAAACTTTTCTTCAACATACATTTTAAAGCAAGTTGAAAAAGAGATCATAAAAGTATTACAGAAATATGAGACTTTTATTTGAAGAGTAGCAAAGCAAGCTTCAAGATTTTATTTCCTCACACTTCTAACACAAAACGATAAACGAAAATCTGAGATATTTATATCGAGGCAAACAAAGCATGCTCAGGATTTTATTCACTCAAACTTTTGGAACAAAGGTTACAATTTCGGGACAGCAAGTTGTAGCAAAATACTTGCAACATGCGATCAACCTGATTATAATTGACACATAACACATGCACTAAACAAGGATTTGCAGCTAAGGAGGCATGCAAACTTGCTCTTTACACAAAGTGAACTGACACTAGACGATAACAAACATGAAGGCATAAGCTCAGTGATTCCGTTATCACAAGCACGGTTAAAGAAAAATGAGCAAACACTGCTCTTATTTATAACTAAGCAGAGGAGTAGGGAACCCTAAAATCTCTTTGCTTTTATAACTAATGTTTTCCAACATGCAAGCTTTATTTCTAATTCTAGAAAAGATAAAACATCTAAACCCTAAAAAACATCTAAAAACGGAAAGTGCCAACTCATTACAACTTGTTACAACTATTTTCTTTCTATCCTCAAATAATGGATAAGAATTGAGATAAGAATAGAAAGAAAGGGTAGAAGAAGCTTCTAGAAGAAAGCAGATTTAAATCTCGATCACATCCGCTAAAAAGCGGGCAACTTCATCTGTAGTAGGAGTGCTGATACTATTAATAGCAAAATGCCTCTTTTTCAAGAATTCTTCGGCATCTGCAATAGATCTCAAAAAATCTTCACTCTCATTGGCCGCTTTCTCGAATTGTGCTGACATCATGGAAATCATCTTCATTCTTCCAACACTACCATCGCTGCTACGCAAGATACTCTGAAACTCTGTTTGGAGTCTAGACTACGTCAAGCCCAATGTATGAACCATCCTCAAGGCAATACTGGCAAGGAATTGTTGTAATAAATTCTCTGATGAACTTAAGAGTATCGATGACTCTTTGTTTATACACTGCAAACTCCTCAGATATTCTAATATATGTATTTACCTTGAAAAGGTGACCTTCTTTCCACTCCAGGATCTGTCTTTTGTGTTCTCTTGCCATTGTAGAGCCATAAGCCATCTCTAAATCTGCAATTATGATTTCGTGAATAGGCTTGAACTCGGCTATTAACTGCTCAAAATCTTGGATACCTTGACGTAAGTCATGAGCTTTGTATCTTAACTGGAAGACCTGTGTTAGAATTTCTTTTCCTTTGACGATGAACTCTTCAATCCACTCCTGAGTTTGTTTTCCACAAATAACCAGCTGCCTCAATTATTGCTGATCAGCTGGTGTTTCTAAGACTTGTGGCAGCAACTGGGTTGTTTGTGAGGTGCCTTGGATAAGATTTGATATATATAACCGGAGTTGACGATTTTCAGCCTTGAGGGCTGCCTTGTCTTCTCCATCCTTTTGCACTCTTTCTTGAATATTTTCTATTACCATCTTAACAAACTCATATCAGCATGTCAGGTACTTTTACCAAGGTTTGCTTTGACCATTATGAAATCATCAACATCCACCTCATCCCTGATTTTATCTTCAAGAGGTGTAGCTGTCTCCATGACCATTTCACCCTCAAGATTCCTCTCAAAATGTATTTGTTTTTTGGCCTTCTTTTTGGGTGCTTCTTGATATATACTGAGGTCATCATCAATCACTTGATACGAAAGCCTTCTTCTCGTCCTTCCCAAGGAGCTCTCAAGCCAAGATGTGGTATCTCTACTAGCATTCAAGGGAGGAATAATTGCAACATCGGCCTCTATCTCCTCGTCTTCCAAATCAATGTGAATTGGCTAAGACCTAGGAGATGGTAAAGGGTTTTGTATCAAAGGCTCATCATGTTGTACTTCTTCTTGAAGTATGGGCTCTAGTGGAGTAACTTTTGTTTCAGCTGTAGGCTGCTCCTGTATAGTCCAACCTCCTCTTAGTACTCTTTACTGATCTACTGACCTTTGTAACCTCCTGAGATTGAACTTTTTCTTTCATCTTCGTTTGAGCTCTTGAAGAAGAGGGAAGAGATGAATGTTTCTTTGGCGGCTCTGCTACTAGAATGGACTCTCTTCTTTTAAGGACTAAGAAAGTCTTGCTGTAATCTACTACTTGTCGTGTTCTTTCTTCCACTGTAATGCACTCTTTCTTGGCCCACTTGACCTATGGAAGAGGTTGTTGTTCAACCTAATTTCTAGTATAGGTTGGGAGAATTACATCCCCATCATCATTTGATAACCCTTCAATGTCTTCTGATAAACAATCTTTCATTTGGTGAAGGGTGAGCCTACTATTACTTCTCCTTCGCACCTCGTACTTGTCTCTGCAGTTAGCCCAAAAGTCTTCAAGTGCGGGCACATGAGCATAGTTCTGACCAAGTCGAGTTGCATACAAGCCATGGGGATCATATGATCGTCTCTCGCTGAAAGGCTTGAGGCCAAGTTTATCTAACTCATTACCCATTATTTTAGCTTCTGCGCATGATCTGCAAGTGTAAATACCTAAAGCAAAAGGAAAGCTGAAGGCTGGTTTCTTCTTGTTGCGTAGGCGAGTATGAACATTTGATACCTGTCTGAAGAATTCCATACACACTACTTCATCTGATGGATACCTCGGTAACATAAGAGGAGCTCCTGAATAACCATACACCCTTAGGTAAGTGAAAGTGGCAAATTGAATAAACCTAAGTTAACGGGTTCGCACCCGGAGGCCTCGAACCCAGTCCAGGTTCGAACCCAGTACGGGTTCGCACCCGGAGGCCTCGAACCCGGTCCGGGTTCGCCTGCGGATGCACCCTGGGTACGCACAAGGTGCGTGCCTAGGGCGCACCCAGTCAAATGGTGCGTGGACCCGAAGGTACCAGCTACGTACCCGGGCGTACCTTGAAGAACCCACGGCCCAGAACTTAGAAAGTGGGCCCAAACATAAATAAAAAACATTTTTTTTATTATATTTTTGTCTCCTAACCCTAATCCGACCCAACATGAGGCCTTTCAACACTTAAGCATTTCATTTTTACCTCTCATTTTGCTCTCACCATATTTTCTCTACATCTTGGCATTTTAAAGGGGAGGTGCTTGTATTCGAAGGAGATCGATTGTGGAGTGCCAAATAGCTTCTACAAAGGAGATTTAAGTGTTTAAGGTATGCATTTAAAGTTTAAACCCTATTTTTTGATCTTTTGATGAATTTTTTCAAGTTTCTTAGTTTTTGATGGATTTTTTCAAGTTTGTGAAGAAGTTTTTCAAATTTGTTTATTTTTTTTCATTTTTTTTATAGATTGCAACAATGGCAAGTAGTCAAAGTTCAGTGGGTGGGGAGGGAAGTCAAAAGTTCAAAATTGAGAAAGGATCTCCTTTATGGACACATATCACAAGAATTTCACAAATTCCTGGAGGTGGGGGTTTTGTTTGGAAGTGTAATTTTTGCAATGCACAATATAATAGCTCCTATTACCAAGTGAAACTTCATTTTATGGACCCTAGTGGCAAAGGGATTAATATGTGTGTGGGCCCAAATAAGAAGGGGTTGTCTTCCGTACAAATAGCAGGATTTATAAAAGAACAAGAAGATGCTGACAAATTGATTGCAAAAGGAAAAGAAAGTAGTTATTCTTCCGGAAAGAAAAAAACACCAACATTACCCTCTTAGACAGTTAGGGCCTCCAGACATCCCTTCTTGTCTATGCCCTCTACAGAAGAGGAAGATGAAGATGAACAACAAATCACCACCCACAAGAGAGGTCCATTGGAGAGGGCATTTAAAATGGAGGCAAAAGATATTGCTGAAGAAAAAATTGCACATTGCCTCTATGCCAATGGTCTTCCATTCAACTTGGTGAGATCACCATATTGGCGGGACATGGTGTCAGCAATAAATAGTGCACCTCCTGGTTTCACAAGTCCTAGGTTTGAAAAGGTGCATACCACCTTATTGCAAAGAGAGAAGAAATTTTTAGAGGCCCAACTAAAACCAATTAGAGATTCTTGGATCGAAACAGGTGTATCTATTGTTTCCAATGGATGGAAAGATTGCAAAAACCGTCCATTGATCAATGTTATTGTAGTGTCCCCCAAGGGGGCAATGTTTTTGAGGGCGGTTGACTGTGAAGGGGAAGTGAAAGATGCAAAGTTCATTTCCAGGATTCTCATTGACTCCATAGAGATGGTGGGTGCTGAAAATGTTGTCCAAGTAATTACGGACAATGTAAAAGTTTGCAGGGCTGCAAGTGCTTTGGTAGAGGCTAGATATGAGCACATCTTTTGGACGCCTTGCACCGTACACTCCCTCAATTTGGTGATGCAAGCAATTGGAAACCAAATAGAGTGGGTGAAAGAAATATACCAAGAGGCCGAGGAGATCCAAATGTTTGTGACAAACCACCATATGTCACAAGCAATTTTCAGAAATTTTTCAAGATTGGAATTGTTGAAGGTAAATTTAATTTATTTAGTTTCATTTATGTCATGTTTTACATAATTGAATAAAATATTTTTTTTTTACTTATTTAGTAATTTATATATTTTAAATGTGTTATTAACTTACTATTAACATGTTCTTAGGTTGCTGAGACCCGATTTGCATCTCACACAATTGTTCTAAGACGACTTGTGAAGGTGAAAGAGGCATTGAGTCAAATGGTTATTAGCAACCAATGGGGTATATGGAAGCAATCAAATTCAGAGAGGGCCCAAAAGGTCAAGGCATTGATCTTGGATGACGATTGGTGGGATCGTGTGAATTATGTATTGGAGATCACCAAACCTATCATGTCTATGCTTCGGTTTGCTGATACAGATGAACCATGCTTGGGGGATGTCTATGATAGCATGGACACAATGTTGGAGAAAATAAAAATTGAAATTGAACCTCAAAGAAATGTGGTCTCATGGTGATGGAATGCCATGACAATCCATAGCCATAGACATTCGTCATGGCATTCCATCACCATGAGACCACATTTCTTTGAGGCATTTTTTCAAGCAGTTCACTGCCTTGTCTATGCTATTGCTTACTATTATGCTTTGATATATTTTTTCCAAGCATCCATAGCTTGTTTGAAAGCACTTGTTTTAGGCATCTAGCCATAGCAGCAAGGCAGTGAACTGTTTGATAAAATGCTCTGGTAGATATGTATGAAAAATGTCGTACCATAGACAAGGCAGTGAACTATTTGAAAAGATGCCTCAAAGAAATATGTTCTCATGGTGATGGAATGCCTTGACAATCCATCACCATAGGCATTCATCATGGCATTCCATCACCATGAGACCACATTTCTTTGAGGCATCTTTTCAAACAATTTACTGCTTGCTGCTATGGCTTGTCATGGCATCCCATCACCATGAGACTGTCATGTCCCCAAAGTTGTGACAATTAAAAGAGTAAACCTAAAAGCTATTAACTATTTGAGTATCGTCATAATTATAATTGTCAAAAACAATATTATAATTAAAATATAGATAATAATAATTTAGGGAACAGTTAGGCCTGCTCCGATTATCTGCCATGCTGAATGACTCCATTTATGAGTAACACGTAACTTTGATATGTATTATTCCATTCCTTGAATAAATTAACAATGTGAATATGAAACTTATGTGCTTGATAAATAAAACAAAACTCTTGTCCTCTATCTTGGAACAAACACTCCCAGGCTAAAACTGCCATTAGGTGTAGGCCTAAGTGCGGCTGGGTGGGACTAATGGAAACCATTGGACTGTGTAACCTGGGATTATGATTGATCGACTTGGTCATCATCATACTTGGGAACAGTATCTATAAATAAACTCTGAATATACATATATACATAATTCCGCCAAGAGAGCTAAGTCACGACCTAAGTGGTTTGTCTGTAAACCTCATCTAGGCTTCCGCCCCGTTGGCCTGAAGCAAGGGTTGGGCATACTGCCCCGTTGGCCCTATGCAAAGGATTGGGTCCTGGAGGGATGAGGGATTCCACATATGGCTATTGCCCCATTGGCCTAAGATAAGGGTTGGGCAATAAGAGGTGGTAGACCGTTGGCCCTTAGGGATTCTTCTCTCCTGACGGGTTAAGCAACTCTTCTTATGTTTTGTTAATTTGTATTTTCTGATTATGTCTTAATTGGGATACTAGATGTTAATGCTAACAAATATGTTGTTAATATGTCGAATACAGACTCAAATCTAGGATTATTGAAACTAGGAGAACATTCCTTTGGGAAGAAGAAACTCTAAACCTAATCAACGAACAAACCAAGGACAAGATAGGTACGGAACATTACAGAGACCACATTTCTTTGAGGCATTTTTTCAAAAAGTTCACTGCCTTGTCTATGCTATTGCTTACTAATATGCTTTATAGATTTTTTCCAAGCATCCATAGCTTGTTCAAAAGCACCTGTTTTAGGCTTTTAGCCATAGCAGGAAGGCAGTGAACTGTTTGATAAAATGCTTTGGTAGACATGTATGAAAAATATCATAGCATAGACAAGGCAATGAACTGTTTGAAAAAATGCCTCAAAGAAATGTGGTCTCATGGAATGCCATGACAAGCTAAAGCAATTGGCAGCTGCTCCTAGTTATTAGTTATGCAATGTGAAGTAATTGCATAACTGTTTAGGTTGACTTTGTAAAAAGCTATATTGTAATTGAAATTTTGTCATCTATCAGCATCTAGTTATTCGTTATGCAATGTGATGTAATGCTTTAAGTTTGAAAGATGTGCAATGCAATGAATGTAATCAGCGATATGAATATAAACTGCAAAAATCTATTTTCTACATTTCATTAGTTAAACTCTTTATTTTATTTGCTCTCTATATCTCTATGCTATGGAAATGCCTTTCGATTTTAAAAAAAATAGTTTGTATCTCTTGTTCTATAATTTTTTACATTTTTTTTAAATCCAATTTTTTCCCCATTTTTTCAAAAAATCTTATACTTTTGGTTTGCCGATTTATTCCCCAAAAGATTTTTGTTGCTATGGTGTATAGAACTCGCCAACTATCTAAAAATCAACAATATTGAAAGAAACATACTAAGTGGTAGAGTCGGCCAAAATTTCACTTCTTCAGTGGAGTGTGCTATTCAAGAATTGAAAGGAAAATGCTTCTATTCTTATTCAACGGAGTGTGTAGTTACAATGAGCATGGACAGTTCTTGCTTATTCAATGGAGTGTACAATCACATAACACAATCACTTCTCGCTTATTTAGCGGAGTGCAATTACACATCACAATTTTTTCCACTTATCTAGTGGGCTAAGCAAATACAATAAAGTGCAAGATGAAACACTACCAATACTACCATCCAAGGTATTACAAGATAATATGAAATGCATTACAAATCATCATTGTAGAACATTAACTTGCTGATTTATGCTGATATAAAGTTCTGATCACAAATATTAACTGTGTCAACAACCCTGAATGAACCAAATAACATGGATAACAAAATACTCAATTACCCAACAAAGGTATACCTCAAATAGATAACATTATAAGCTTATTGTAGGTCTGATGTGACTTGGTTCTGCTAATAAACTATCAAATCAGAACTAAACACACTAAGAGCACACTATAAACTGTGGATTAGAAGCACACCAAAACCACCCAACTGCAAACTATTTAGAACACACTCCAAAATGTACAACCAACAAGAAAAATAACCTAAAATGCCGAGGAACACCTCCAAAATTCTTGTCAACATTAGATAATGGTTTGGTGCTATTCAAGATGATAGGAACCTGTTGATTACTAAAATTCGACTAAGATTGAAAATTATAAGATCCTCCAAAAACTAGAATTTGCATTATAACTCCTAAAGATTTGAAACTGATCTTAAACATCCTAAAACTATATACATGAAATATAACTTAAAGTATAAGGAAGTAAATGTCACTTATACTTGAATATTTATTTCACCCCTCACACCCCCTCGCAATGAGTACATTTACAACCTACCAATATGGTGTGACCCCTTAAACTCCACCAAACTTCATTGCATAGCAGAAACACTAACAAGTAAGGATTGTACGGACAACATAGGACTGATTTACAAGGATAAATATGTGAAGTTGGGTACAACTGCAATAAACTCCCTGTAGAAATGGTACAGCTGGCATGAGGAAGGGTACTGTATCAGCAGTTCCAAACAATGATGAATCCAAACATAATGCTAGTAGTATTTGCAAATCCAAAACAACTCATCAAAACACATCGAATTCCTCCATTCTTGAAGCAACCAACTGAAACTACACTTGCAAGTGCAGCTATAACCAGTGTATGAAGTCACTCAAACTAGCTAGGGGTGTTTTCATCACCAAAACCAGTATTTTCAAGAGAGTTTGTGTCCTCAAGAAAATTGGAGATGAACACAATTTATCTCTGAAGCAAAAGCAAATATCATTAGTTCTTTACAATGATGGAGGCATTTCAGCTGATTGTGCTATGTTTTCAAGGTTTGGATGATATCAAAAATCCTTCTTTTGCTAAGAGGGAAAAAATTTGGAAACCGTTGCAAGAGTCAGATCATGTTTTGTAATGATAGATCTTTATTTTGAAGATCTTATTCTTAAAATATTTCAACATTTCTTGGCAATTGTTAGTATGAGTCACACAAAGAATGTTATAGTTTTTATACAAACCATTATGTCTTTGATTCTGAATGAGAGATGCTATCTCCCAACCACTCTTATCTATTTTATTGGTTGTCTTGAGAAAGGAGAAGATTTTTTTTTTAGCTGCATATGAGTTGGCTGGTAATGGTGTTAAACAATGTAAGCAAAATTTGAGACCACACTTCTCAATTGAAAGAATAATTAAAGAAGAAACTCGTGAAGCACCTACAAGAGAAGAGGTAAGTCTTGAAGTTTTAAGAAAAGAAGAATGTACCAGAAATGAGCTCAGAAAAATAATATTTACTTCTCATGCAAAAAGTCTTGGGAGACCAACCACCAATGCAAGTACAAAGATGTGAAACTGTTAGAGGAAGAATTAGAAGTTACAAAAGAGGAGGCTAAAAAGAAGACGATGGAACAAAAGGAAAAAAAGTACTTGAGTTGCCTTGAAGATGATGGATTAAGGGTAGATGAAGGCATGAAATCCTCTGATGATGAGGAGAATGTTCCTTAACAAAAAGATTGGCAGATTGCCCTTTCAAAGGTCTCAGTAAAAGAGTATGCTGATTTTGAGAATGATGAAGTTTTCAGAATATCAATTAGTGAAGAACAAGAAATTGAGTTTCTTGATGATTCATTGTTTGAGCGTAGAGCTATCCTACCGCCTATTTCAGAAGATTGCAATGCAGATTTTAGAGAGATAGCTGATTTTGAAAGTTATGCTACTCCTAAAATTGAAGACAAATCTGAAATTTTGCTGAGTGGAGAGAAAATTTAATTTGTTGATTTAGAACAAAGGCCTAAAGAATTGCAAATAATGAAGAATCCATTACTAGTCTCAGAAGAGAAAGTGGTACTGTTACTTAATTTTAACCCATGTTAAAATTCAGTTCTGAAAAGGGTCAAATGAAGTGAAGCATACATGTTTGTCATTTTCAACTCATACTCAAAATTGCAGAAAACACTTTTCATTCATATTAGGAATAGAAAATGTCCTTGTATTATTCATTCCAAATATACAACTGATATTTACAAAATTGAAATAATCAAAGAATGCTGGAAGTGAAATTCTCTCACACAATTGACCGTGAGAGTAGTCCCTAAACTGTTGATAAATATTCCTATTCTGCTAAAAAAAATAACACGAAGGGAAAGGAGAGAGGAAAAGGTCAAGGGCACCAGTCATTGCCTGTAATGACTGGTTGAGTTGTATCTATTCGCTTTTCCCCATTCCCTGCCTCGAACTGCATCCCATCCACGCATCCGAGCCCTGCATTCATAGAAAAGATTGTTAGATCCAATAGATCTAAGCAATGCTTGGTGTCTCATCTCACCTCATATTCATTTTTCCTATCATGCCATTCATCTTCACAAAATAAAACATATATCATCAGGAAAGTAACAATCACGACACAAATGCTTTACTACTAATATGTTTGTTTCCTATGCAGCGTTCTGTCTTTTATAGGTACGCGGATATAACTGTAGGCTCCCACGAGGGTTATTGAGCCCGGCGTGCCTGTAAAAGACAGGACCTATGAAGCTGATCAAAACAAGTAATGAAGTATAAAAGGGACATATTGATTTATGAAACCTTTTGCTTTTATAAGCAGGAGATAGTAGGGTGTCGGAATTGCTACAGGAAGATGATAAAGAGTTACAAGAAGAAATGAAATCATGATGCAATTGACAGGAGCTTCAAAGTAAAACGTGATTTTTAGTCTATAGTGCAAAATGCTACGGGATATCAGCAGGTTGAATTGCTACGGGAAATGTGTCAACGGCAATGATTTTCAGCGAATCAGGAAAAAAGAATAACAGTTTTTTGCAGCAATAACAGTGGTGGAAGATAAAAAACGATGTTACTGAAGCAGAGGGGATATGAAATCTGGGAAGGGAACAAAATATAGTCGTGGCAAGCAAGAAAAACTCCAGATTCTCCATCATGGCGACAGACGGTGTTTTTCTCTAGCAAACCCTAGCTCTCCAAAAGGTTCGAAGGCACAACATGAAGAAATCCATCAAAAAATAAGGAAAAGAGGCTTCCAGTACTTACGGCATCACATAATATTCCAGATTTGGTGTTGTAAATGCCCGAAAGGTCACATTCAAAGCAAAACCAGTCACGGCATCGACCCATTGTGCGAGTTCCAAGCAAAACGAAGACCCATTCATAGCTAAAACGTGCCACAAAAGGGCCCCGTGAAACTCCAGTAAACTCCATGATAAAGGAAAAAGACCAGATCCGAGTAGCAATCTGTGGTAGCCAACTCGAACCAAGAATCTAGCAAATGAAATCACAAATGCAACTCAAAGAAGCAGGCCACGATATCAAAGCAACTCCAAGTTGAGCAGCTAGGGTTTCAAGACCTTTTTTTCCACGACTTATTCTTCTAATACAAATGACTTTTTTTTGCATTTTCATATTCCTTAACCATTTTGAAGGCTCATTTCGGGTCCGTCCATATGGGATAAGTCATTTTATATTTTTCGACATAAGTTATATGACTTTTGAGGTTGTATTGTTATGTTAGAAGATATGTATTTATTTTGTTATATTTGAAATGTAATTGTTATTATTTGATTGGTACCCTATAAACCAATTAATTAATAATAAATATTGAAACAACAGAATAACGATTAAGGAGTCTTGATTCAAGTTAAGGGTAATAAAGTCATTGTTGACTAAGGAATAGGTGGCGCCTTTGGAGAATATATTGGGATTTTCTTTTGAATTTTTTCAAAAGGGTGGAGCTTTTCATTAGCATCTAGAGTCTTTCTAGGATGTTTTAAGAGTTTAGTTAAGTTGTCATCATAGACACATGGCAGAGGAAAATTTTGAGAGACATTTGGCATCTTTTTGAAGTCTTGAGAGTCCTATTTTAGACTGTTTCTCTTCCAGATCCGAGTTTACAACTTCTATTTTCAAGGATTCGGTTGGAGATAGAGATTCGATATATACTCCTCTTTTTGAATGTACAGGGGTTCAGTTTTTGGAGTAAAGCCTTAGCTATTTTCAGGCATTGTGCTTATTTTCATTACTGTATCAATGTTAAAGTATGTATTTTCAGGACCTTGGAGAAATATATTGAGCATTTGGGATCTATCTTTGGTGTCATGCTTTGTATGTAGATTGATGATTGATATTTTTTATAGTGTTTCTTTCTGAAACCTTTAAAGATTTGTCTCGTTAAGCATCTTTCATGATTGTTATCGTTCTATACAGGTCAGGAGTTGTACTAATTTTTTTTGCAAATGTTAAATGTGATTAAATTCCTTTTAGCATCTTCGAATATTAGGTCTTCTTTTGAAATATTTATGTGTAGATCAATGTGTCAGAGATTGTATCAGTCTATCTATTGCTAAAAGATTCAGCTTGTGTTTTGAGGAAATACTACTTTTCACCTAAAAACCTTTTGGTATATCACCATTTTTGTCTATGCATTACTTAGTTATCAATTATTCTCATCCCTTTTCTTCACAAGTTTCATTGATAGTTCCTTGTTATTAAGTGATTCACCATCAGAAATCAATAGGAACCGGCCTAGAATCCGAAGGTTCAGTCTAGTTATAGGTTACCCATGCCTTTGACTGATCCCATGTTCTCCAAAGATCTCGAGTGTTTAGGTGCTTGAGAAAGGATGCAATTTCTGGGGTTAACAGGTACAAGATTTAACCAGAATTGATTACACACACAATTTTATTGAAGACCTCTTTTGGAAGGTTCAAGTTGAGGAGAGACAAAAAGGCATTAGCGGTAGAGCTACTCTTGCAACTCTGCAAACTATCAAAGATGCATTGAAAATAATGAAATCAAATTACTTGCATTTGCTTTCAGCCTGAGATCATGCCATCAAGTTTGCAAAAGAGACCTTTGATGCATACAAAGGGAAGGAGAAAGAGGTTGATGAGCTCAACCTTGAATTAATCCTAATTCACTTCTCACTCTACAAAGTTGAAAGTCAATCAACTGTTGCAGGCTTGCAGCCATGCCTAGGGAGCAAGAAGCTGGCACAAGGACTATAGAGGTCAAGCAAATGATTGAAGGAATTGATGAGCTCTAAAAGAACTCTGATTTGGATCCAAGTTATTCTTGGATTCATGAAGAAGAATTCAAAGGGGATGAAAATATGCAAAATGACTTCAATATTCCTAGTACCATGGTGGTTCAATCTGTTGATAGCACTTGGAAAGTGCATCAAGAGTGCAAATGCATGGAT
Source organism: Sequoiadendron giganteum (assembly GCA_007115665.2). NCBI lineage: Eukaryota > Viridiplantae > Streptophyta > Pinopsida > Cupressales > Cupressaceae > Sequoiadendron > Sequoiadendron giganteum. The sequence continues at coordinate 519,564,181 of CM021102.1, forward strand.
CTAGAGAAGAGATTATCTCATGATGGTAATTTTCTTACCTTGGATCAAAATGATTTGGTGATAGGCTTTGCATTTACAAAATCACCACAAAGAGATGAACGCTATCTTCGTAGAGATGATGTCTTAAGCACTTCCAAGAGATGACTAGGAGAAATGCTCATGAATACTAGAGTAGTGTAGCGAATACTAGAGTAGTGTAGCATAAGCATGGTGAAGCTACTTCATTGATACGTATTCATGCAAATCACCAACAAAGTTTGTTGGAGGGTTGTGGTGGCAGAAGGAATATACCATGGAGGATCATTGATTACAATTTCAGATTTGGTGAAGCTGTCATCACTCCAATCAGCCATCACCTAGTTTTAGTTGCATACATTTAGGTGGGTTGGCAAGTACTATTAGACAAGGGATGGAGCATTTTTTAATTGGTGATTTTTTGGGAAGATTTTTGAGCCTTTGCAGAAGGGATTTTAGTCAATACAATGCTCTCATTTCCTGTTTTAGTAAGGTGGTTTCAAATTTGCAATTGTTGTCCTATTTGCAAGTTGCTGATTTTGATAAAATCAGATTACAAGTCATTTTCAGACTTGAACAGCAGCAACATTGATCATCTTGAGGTCACTAAATCACTAGAGAATGTTGGAAAATATTTTCAGCTGAAGATAATGAATATTTCAGCCAACATAGCCTCAATTTGGATGGAAAACCAAGTGATTCATGGCTATCATGATTTGTTTTCAGCGTGCACACAAGCTGATTTGTGTCCTAGCTTGGAAGGAATAGTCCACAACATCATTAATGAAAATCATCTTGCAAAGGTATGTGTTATGGATTTTAGTAATTTGTCTTTGAGAATAACATGGGACAATAGATTTCTGCACAATTGTGATTATCATGCAGGATTTTTGATAGTGGAAACAAAGAATAATTGCACAAACTTCTTAGATTTTATCAGAGTGGTGCAGTGGGAACATGGTAGAGCAAAGCACTTTTTAGGAGAGTTTACGGAATTCTTGCAAAAGATTGTTGTAATTTTAGCAAGTAGAGTAAAGGAGGCTAATTTTGAAGGTTTAATGCAGCATAGTACATCAAATAGGACTCACAAACCTCCTAGATTGATTTGGGATCATGGAGACACATTGATTAATCATTATTCAAGAATAGAACAGTTGGTTGTGATTGAATTACTTAAGGACAAACAATTTGGGGAGGGAGGGCTTGTAATGTCCCTTTTTCGGTCCATTCCAACATTCTTGATAAGTTCTAAGATTCTTGAAAAGTGCCAATTTTGTTGAAACAATTTTTTGACAATGGAAAAGTGTTCCAGGAGTCAAGATGAATACAATAGTTTTTTCCAAGTGCAAATCCAACTTTCAAGGAGCATTCCACACTTCTTGGATATTTCCAACTTCTTAGGAGAGCACCAATTTTCCTAAGACCTTGGGATGTGTGGATAAAAATAATTAAATAATTTAAGTTTTCTTAAGGTGACTTTATATTATAAAGACAACTTATGTTTATTTATTTTAAAGAAATGTGACTTATATCATAAAGTGTTTTTAAAAGAGGGTCAAAAAGTGTTAGCACTAGGCATGGGGTAAAGTGACTTAAAGGCTATTATTTAAAAGTGACGTTGAAAGGAAAAATTAAAAAATGATATTTATAAGTTCTCAAAAATTCACTTTATTAAGGGAAATTGTTTTATTCAGAAGAAATAAAAAGCGTTTTTTCCTAAAATAGCTCTAAAATGGTTTTAAAAAGAGTTTGGGTCTTGAGAAGAAGGATTAGACTAAATATTGCATTTGCTATCTTTTCTAAGTGAGAACATGAGTTCTCATATTTCTGAGGATGAAAACCCTCTTGGAATACCAGTTTCGGGGACGAAAACCCTCATAGTTGAAAAGAGTGATTTCATCCAAAAGTTACTTGTGTGTTGAAATATTGGGTTTTGGGGACTAAAACCCTCGACATCCATTGGAGCAATTTCATATGGAGATTGCCTTGTTGCTGAAAGTGAAGACATTCTAGTTTGTGCTGCAAGGTTAAGTTATTTTTTCAGTTGTGTTTCAATGGAGATTTTTGATGTGTTTTTACATGGTTTTTGGCATGCAAGGATTTATAATGCAATTTTAAGAAGTTTGTGGGCTTGTGAAGTGATTGAAGGAGGATTTTTCTTGAAACCAAGAAAAAAAAAGGTGAACTTTGATTATTTATAAGAGTTTTATGATAGATGTACCTATTGTACTTGTTGTACTAGAAGCAGTAATATTGTATTTTAGACCTAAAATTAATTTGAGTACTATCTCAGTCTAATATCTATTGGTTATCATGTGTTTGGGGTTAGTTTACGATTGTTTTGAGTGGTATAGATGCTCATACTTAGGGAGTTGGGGTTTGATGTTTGTAGTGATTTATGTGGATTTTGGCTCTGCTGTACCTGTTGTGCCAGCAGCAATAAGTTCAGTTTCAGACCTGCAAAGTGACTGATTTCTCGTTATGTTTGGTGTCCATTGTGTTCACGGTGCTTTGGGTTTTGCTTTGGTGTATTTTTGAGTAGTTTTCAGTTTATGCATATTGAGTAGTGCTGTTGGGCATACTCTTTGCAAGACTTTAGAGCGTTATCAATGTTGGTAAAAACTATTATTTAGTGTTTATCAATCACAGAGGGAGTTCATAGTGCTGTATTTAAGTTTGGGATGAATTTATGCAACCTATATCAGCTATGTTTCAGTTTGGGGTGTGTTTCCTTCATTTTGGAGTTGTTGCATCAGCATACAGAGGAGTTTGCAGCATGTTATCAGAGCGTATCAAGTCTATTTGATAGTATGATAGAAGTTACAGAGTGATATTAGACCTACATCAACCTCTTGTATCAACTAATGGAGATAATCTTCATGTTAGGTACTTAAATATTGTTTATCAATGTTATTTGGTCTCATTTTGGATGTTGCAGCAGTCTGATTTTGTAATTAGAACTTTGTACCAGTCTATAACAGCAGTTTACTTCCTCAAATGTTAATTTGTAATGTATTTTACATATATCTTATGAATCCCGGATGGTAGTACCATCAGAGTCCATCATTTGAATGCATTTTCATTTAGCCTGTTTTGGCATGAACAAGTTGGCATTATCAAGTATTTTGGTCTGAGTCAAGCTTAGAAAATATGCCAGTGGCTTGCATTTCTTACATGTAGTCTGTTGAAGAGGTGTTGATAAGCTGGCTTTGCTGCCTGTGTGTCATTTTACGTAGTCTGCCGAAGAGGTGTTGATAAGGCTGACTTTGCCACCTGTGTATTTCAGTTGGCTTGTCTTTATATCATTGTAATTGTATTCATCTACATTAGTTGTGTTGTTGGAGGCACTGTATGCTCTCACCTTGCCCACTTTTGGATTTGGTCGATCAGAAAGTGTTTGAAGACATTGCATTGCATCTTTATTGCAAAAATTAAAAGAAAAGTAGGGTGGATTGTTACAATCATCATTGAGAACACCTCTCAGATGTCAATGCAAGACTAACCATGGAGCTACAAATGTTGAGTCAAGTGATGTATGATCCTCTCAACCGTAGTTTTACTTTTGATTGTTTTGTTTTGATGCCATGAATTTCATAACCCAATAGTTTTGTATACCTAAAACAAATGACAATTGTTTTATATATATTTAAAAATGTTGTTTCCTTCAGCTCAAATTCACTTTTGTACTCATTTGGTCATTGCATACTTTTTCTATGTAATTAAAGTAGCTTCTATTTAATTATTTTATTATGTTTTTAAAGTTGATTTAGTGTTTAATTCATATTAAAATCTTTTAAGTCCTTAAGAAATCCCTATATTTCATAGTTTTTTCAATTTGTTGACTCCAAGTTTGCGTCAAAAATCAGCCAAATGAGTCTAAACCAAGTCTAAGTCCGGGTCAAAATTCAGCCAAATGAATCCAAAGCCTTGTAGCTACGCTGAGTAGTATGATGAGAAGATAAAGTGATTTAAGCCAGAATTCAAGAATTTTTTGGTTTTGGATAATGAGCACCTCCCTAATTTTTTTATTCATCTTTCTAAGTTTAGATAGATAGTGTTAAGCTGGTATTCCAATGGCTTCAGTGGGATTACAAGGGATCCATTGACCAGAGTCAATGGAGAAACTGCAGCTAGGATAACTGCTTTTCAAATGCACGAGTTTCATCAATCAATACAAATTTAGAAGGCATCTCTAGAGGTTAATGAGATAGTAGAGTTGTATGGGGTGAAAATGAACACGTGGAATTTTTGTGGTTATACACATATCTGGAATCCATTTAGTTATTTTTAATCTCCTCGAGATAGTTGAAATTTAGTTGTAACTTAAGCACTGAAGACTTAGGAAATAGTCAGTTAAGTGACCTTATAAAAATGAACTCACATTAATAAAATTGACTTTAGGCCAAACAACAAATATTGTTGCTTAAGACATTAGGAATAACGAACTCTTTAGTGACTTACATATGAGGTTGTTTCAAAATTACTTTATAAAAGAATGTCAATTCTTACTCTAAGAAAACAACTTTCTTGGGGCCCCACTGTTACAGCTTATGCTAGAGTGTCACCTGAAAGTTTTTGAGAAGAGCAAAATGCTTCATTAAGTGACCATAGGCTTCTGGAAATTAGCCCAAAATTTAGTCAATTTGAATTAAGTGCAACATTTTCTTAAGACACAAAACTCCATGTTGATTGGATTTAATTCTATAATCATGAAAACCAAAACAACAGATCCAACCTGCCGACAATAACCATGCAGGTCCTAAATGTATTTCCATTTCTATGAGAATGACAAGCACTTCCTGAATAGACTTATTGAATCTGAAACATTGAAGCTCACTGCATCGATATAATATCTTGTTTCCCAACTAAATGTCAAAACAAAAATCAACCATAACAAAACTAATCAACTGTTTATGTTGGAGTCCATATGCAGCCTTGTCGAATGCAACAATATCAGCTCACCTCTGAATCAAACAAAACAATTTCAAGTTCAACCTCTTCACATTTTACCCTGAAACCAAAAATGAAAGAGCTAGCAGCCAATGAGAAACTTCCAATGAATTTTCTAATTCATCTTATCAATTGCACGCTCATTGCCATCTATCTTTTTTCACTTTTTATGAATCAATTGTGAATTGAAGATATCTCTTGTATATTATGTATTTGAACAGGTTTAATTGTTGGAAAATGAGTTACAACTGAATAAAGATGGACTGGTAGTTCAGTGGTAGAGCACCCCAACATCAAATGGGAGGTCCTAGCTTCTACTCTTAGCTGATCCATGAAAAGTTTAACATGGTATCAGAGTTCAGGTCAGTAAAGTCATGCTGAGCTAAGATGTGGTTTAAGAAGGGGTGTTGAAAAATGAACCACACCTGAATCAAAGATGGACCATTCACCAAGAGGACCAACTAGCTCAAGTAGAGAAAAATATGAAAAAAAGATAAATTTAATTTGTTACAATTCAATCCAAATAATTTATAGGGACACAAATTATTGACTGCTTGTGAGGATTTATAACCTTAAATTATTTTGTAAGTTTATCAAACTCCAAACATACTTTTAACCCCAAATTTACCCACGCACCAATTGGATCACCTAAAACATAAGTTACAAAGTAATTTTAGAAGCCAACAAAGATGGACAATGCTATTAGTGTAAATCCATGTAATCAGTATTTTTTATCAACTTATTCATTACATAAGCCTAAGCCCAAGAAATTGTGAAACATGAACTATTCACAAGTTATTTAAATAAATTGAAATTAGTAAAAGTTGAGTCCCAAGCATAAAGTCCGAAGATCAAAACTAGAGTGCCCACTTGTTTAGTATCATAAAAATGATGCACAAAATAAGCAGGTCCAGATGCAATTAAAATTTTATTTAGTAGGGACCATATATAAATGAAGTAATGTAAGGTGATTGTGATTTGAGGGAGTCATAAGTTATCTATAATCAGGTGAGTTATAGGTTATGATGACGAAGTTTAAATAAGGCGTTTATGTTATCATTTCAACAATGTAACTAAATTATGTTGTATTAAATTAAATAGAAATAAAATTTTAACTTTACATGAATAGTTTAATAAGGCTTTTATTTTTTATTTGAAGGTGAAAGCATTTATTTCCTTATTGGAAATTACTGATTAATAACCATTTGTGTAGGTTATCATGTGCCCAAAGCGTTCAATTGCTGGTGAGATGACAAAGATATTGAGGGATGAGAAATCCATGAATTTTTTTAAGGAAAACGGGCACAAGCGCATGGGTGCAAATGGAGCATCTAAGCGGATAGCTCTTCAAATTCATCATCTGGTCTGGCATAAGGATAGTCCTTAATTTGTGGATCACCACCCAAACTTTTGTTTGTATTCACATCAATGAAATGCCATTTCTCTCATCAATCAGTTTAGGAACTCTCCTCTGGTGAAAAAGATCTCTCATATATATAAAATTAAATCTTTGATGCCGTTTAAAAAACATCAAGTACTACCCAATGACGAAATGTTGTGGTATGTAACAGGCATGCCGATGCTTAAATTTGCTAGAATGGGATATTTGGATAGTAAAATTGTTTGATTTGATAAAATAAGATACTTATTTACTGTCCAACCTATATATTTATGAACTCATATTTTGTATCCTCGTCGCGTTTTTTGCTTCTATTTTCTAGTTACACTGCAATGTTATTTGTTGGTTGGAATTTTAGCTAACCTTGCATGGTTTTTTTTCTAGTGAAGGTAAAAGTTACAAACCTGTGCAAAATCTTACAAGTTATACTCTTCCGAGCCTGGCCTAGAATACACAAAGTTCATAGCTTCAAAAGAGGAGAACCAAACAATAAGAAGCAAGAATTCAAAGGTCCATGCAGCATTCTGAGAGAGAAAAACTTTTTCACAGAGATTCAGAATCTGGATAAAAAAGATATCGAATCTAAGGAAGGGGAGGCATTAGCATTGCTGTTAAGGAAGTTGCTTGAGATTAAACATCTCCAAATCAAGAATGGTTAAGTTTAAACCACATCCTGCCAGTGTAGTGTTTAAAATTGAAGTAGGAAAAATGAAACTGTCGTTCCCAAGTCTGTTCAGGAACACAGGTTGCATTCCGTGTATTTATTTACTTCACTTTTTAGTTACATGGTATAAATGATAATATAAAAAAGAATAGGCATTGCTTACAATTCTCATAGCTTTATGATTTGTGTAATATAGAAAACAATTGAGAAAAAGTTGGTGAAGAGAAATTGAGTCCACAAGTGCTCAAACCGACTATAAGCTTTATGCTTTTCTACAGATTCAAAGATCATGAAAAATTGCCATCTAAAAGTGTAAAGGAAAATAAACTAGCCTAGCCTAATTTAATTAAATGCATACAAATAATTACAAGTTAGTTTAGGTTAAATAATCATTTAGATAAGTGTATTTATTGTTTTAGAAGAATAAATAAGGAGAGAGGCATTTAGTTCAAGAATTAAAGAATGATTGTGGCTTGGAGAAGATTTTGGTATATTTCTTGACACAGTCTTGGAATCGTGATCTTTGTTAGAGGAATGTTTCAAGTTCTATGCTAATCTTTTGTGTTGGTTGGGTTCAAGTTTGGTCACTTAGATCAAATCTATGATCATGGACATTCTACTTTTTTGTTCACTTGATAAATATTTGTTTGTTTTATTCTTTCTAAAGATATGGGGACTAGCAACATATATAAATACCTTAAAAGGCCATTGTTTCATTGCAAGGAGACAAGTTCTCATAGTTTAACCCTCAAAAAGTGTACAAAGATTGAAGACAACACATAAGGACCCTAGAATGTGGATTCATTACTCTTTTTAGTGCACCACCTCTAAATATTTTTCTATTGATTACTTTGTTCATGCTCTAGAATGAGAGATGATGCTTTGATGTTTGAGGATGTGAAATGATTATAATCTAATGCATTTATAAAAGTACACATAGCAATAAATCATGCTAATAAGTCAACGTTCGGTGGGAAAGGTAAAGAGGGGTGGTTGATCAAATCTAAATTTTAAAATTGAAAAGGTGAGCATCAAGTTTGCAACTATAGGATCAAACGCATGCCTATGGAAATGATCCTAGTTGGTCAATAATTAGATTTGGGTAATTAATGACTTTAATTGGGTTGGTGTATGGATAAACTTGATAAGTGTGGGATATAGGCAAATGTATGGAAGTATGGGCATATAAGGATAATGTGAGAGTTAAATGCATAGGGATAACTGTGTGTAAGAATGGGTAAAAGGATAGGGGACTACTGCACCAATTTCCATCAACAAGAGGAGCTCATAATTAGGTTTCCATCATTGTTGTATGATTGGTTATTATAATCCTATAACAAGATTTTGTTGTAGAAGGAAAATTTCCTCTTCGAAAGATTTTTAGAATTATTATTTAGCACTTAAGCTTTGGGTATCCTCAAAAGTTGATAAGAATCTTAAAATTGAGAAAATTGGCATTATTGACATTTAATTTAATGGTATATAGCATACTATCTTATTCTTTTATTTCTCATGAACAAGTAATGACTCACATTATAGAAGTGTAATTCAAATAAATGACTTCTCTTCAATGCTTGCCACCACATTTTGTAACCATATTAAGCTTGGGGTACACCATCCTTTGATAGAATATTAACACCAACACTTAAGACTTTGTGAGCACCTATACTTGACATTATTAAGATGGATATGTTGTAGCCATACAATCTTGGTTATTTAAATTTGGGGCTTAAATAGTGTTTCACATATGAACCAAACCTAATCACTATCTATGGGAGATATTTTTTGCAAACAAATAGTACACCATCCTTTGATGGAATATTAACACTAACACTTAAGACTTTGTGAGCACCTATATTTGACATTATTAAGATGGATAAGTTGTAGGCATACTATCTTGGTTATCAAAATTTTGGGCTTAAATAGTGTTTCATAGATGAACCAAACCTAATCACTACCTATGGGGGATATTTTTTGCAAACAAATATGTTAACAAATTTTTATTAGCTTGGAAGGAAAATGTTGCATTACAAGGTGTAATGGTTTTACTTGCCCTTGAATGTGAGACATCCATACAACTTAGGAGATTTGATATAATAACAAAATAAATTGCATCCCATACTTGCATGATATGTAATATAATTGACCCTTCTCTGTCCTCTTTGTTTTCCACATCGATGTTGAGGTCAAATATTCTTGTATATTTTTAATTATTGTGAAGCCTAACTACAAAAATGACTACAAATTTATTTTCTTTAGTTAATTTAATCGAGAAATTTGGCATCCTTACTCATTTTATACATTATTTGCCCCCTTAAGCCTACTTGGCAAGTGATTTATATCCTATAAAAGAGCAAGGTGATGAAAGGAGGTTGGATCTTGAGAAGAAGTGGTACTGTTGAACACATTGGATACTGAGAGGGGGGGTGAATCAGTATCTGCAAAAACTTGAACCCCTCTGAAACTTGAACTCTTCAGTACAATGCAAAATTCTTAACCAAATCAAAACCCTTAAACATATTAGCATTAATTTAAACTTTCAACAAACTTCAATGAAAAATATAGCAATTTTAACCCTAACTAGATCAACAACAATGATAAAAGAGACAAGAAACACACATCCACAAGATAACACGAGATTTACGTGGAAAACCTAATGAGGGAAAAACCATAGTGAGAGTTAACTCACAATATAAAGGCTCGCTACCAAAAGGACTTGCAAACTAAGGTGCACTACCTTAGAGAAAGATATAAAGGAGTTGCAAAATTGAAGCACACACAACTTCAGGGGCAAGATACAAGTACCTAATGAGATTCACTATCTTAGAGCAGGATGTACATGAAGTCTATAGAAAAAAAATACAATATTTGTCAACACAAAGCTCTACTGACTAAGGCATTACAACACATCTCATCTTTCTTTCACATAATTTCCCACTTCCTTCTTTGAGATATTCAATTACATTCTACATGCACTCTTCCACACTTTCTCGCCTCTTGCATATGAAATTTTCTTGCATTTATATCCACTGCAAGACCTCAAAACATCAATTAGGTTAGCTAGAAGAAAGATAAACAATGATTTCAACAAGTCGGCCACAAAAACATAGTGCAATCCTATCCAAGGGAAAGAGAGGACCGAAAACAATCTTATTACATCTTCTAATGTGATCCAAAACACTTCACACACTGGTGCACATCAACCTAATTCAACAACAAGGAAATGTGTAGATGAAACATGAAGCACATAACCAGTTGGCCCAAAAACATAACTTCAATTGAATTTACTCAATGTGGTTCTAACCAAGATAGTTTAGGACCCAAATCCATCTTAACACAACTTCATATACTAGTGCAAACCTTTAAGCACAAAGCACAAGCAAGATAACAAGCCCTGTCGACCAGATATCCACAAATTTCCTAGAAAACCAGCTCAAAAACAATGCAACACCAAAAGAAATTAACCACTGCAATGCGAAACACGGAGGGATGTTCCTTGAGCATCCAACAACATCTCCAAATACTTATTTTATATTATCATGTCACCAATAGCTATCGCAACCCAAACAAGAACAAAATAGTTCTTCTTGGAAACACAACCATGAGATATAACACTAGCATATCAACTTGCAGACCACTTCAACACATGAAATTTGAACTGACACTACACAGACACTGAGATCACATTCACTAAGCTGCAGGAGTAGAAACATCAATGCGAAGAAATATAGAGCATTTTTTGGACCAGTCCTAGACAAGCAACAACACTGCCAACCTTCTACAGTTAGCAATAACCTCCTCGACAACAAAGACAACCTAAAAGGTTAGGAGTGCAATGTCCATAGAAAAAAAAAATTGAATCCAGAATTACAAGACCACAACTCCAATAGCAGAGGAATGTGAAGCATTCTCCCAAACATTATTCACAACACCTTGAATTAGAAACTTCCAATAACTTGTGGAGGTCAGAACTTTCTTTCAACAACATACACTTCATCGGGAACATTAGGAGAGAGCATACAACATACTTTATATCATCATCAACATCTCTCCACCATTAGCATCACTTCTAATCCCCATCTTAATATATCATCATGAAAAAAACTCTACTAACAACAACAATACACAATACTTCTTTACATGACATCAAACAAGGCATGACATCCAACCATGAACTTCAACAACACACCATCAAAGCAAACCAACAATCTCCCAATCATATGCAATAATCTCCTTAGGTAATGACAACCAATAATCAGTGTTGACATCAATGACAACCATTGTCAACAATCTCCCCCTTTGGCATTGATGGCAACACACACCTAGTCACTCTCCCCCTTTGACATCAAGGACAAAAGGCAACACACACTTGCACAAACAACAACATATTCTCGAACTTCAAGGACAAAGGGCTAAAGATCTTCAATTGAAATAGCAACAAAATCTCCCCCTTTGACCAACAACACTTCTCCTTCAAGCAATCATACCAACTCCCCCTAAGGAGCACATTCTTTCTCCCCCTTTGATGTACATACACTCCTTGAAATAGCTAACAAGATCCCACTCTTAGTAACAACCATTACCAGCTCCCTCTAAGAGGAAGCCACCATTAGTCTAGGCATAAAGATATGACTTGAATCACTCCCCTTGGATAGATGCACCAATTATGCATCTAATTAGAACAAGGAGGGGCAATAGCCCCTAACTTATGTCGAAGATACTATAAAGTATCCTTTGAAAGTGCCTTAGTGAAAATGTTTGCAATTTGATCCTTGGTAGGCACATACTCCAATCTTACTTCATGCTCTACAACCTTCTCTCATAGAAAGTGATACTAGATAAATATTTTAGGTTGTTGAATGCATTACCATATTCTTGGAAATATTAATTGCACTGGTATTATCACACAATATAGGAATGGGTTCATCATACACCACCTTTACATCTTTCAGGTTTTGCTTCATCTAGAGAACTTGGGTGAAACAATATATTCAACTTATATTGTAGATAAGGACAATGAGTCCTATTTTTTACTAAACCATGAGACCAATCTATCTCCCAAAACAAATACACTATCACTTGTACTTCTCTAGTCATCCACACATCCTTCCTAGTCAACATTAGTATAAGCATTCAGAGAAAAATTATTATCCTTCTTATACCATAACCCATAATTCAGAGTTCCTTTCAAATATTATTCTTTTCACTTCTTTCTCATGAGATTGCTTAGGATTAGCTTGAAATCTGGCAACCAAACATACTCCATGCATGATATCAGGTCTAGAAGCAGTCAAATACAAAAAACCTCTGATATCATAGACTTATATAGAGTCTGATCAATCTCTGAAGACTCATCATATTTTCTCAAGTGACAACTAGTCACCATAGGGGTACTAATTAGTTTGGAATCCTCCATGCCAAACTTCTTCAACATCTCCTTTACATACTTAGCCTAAGAAATAAAAATATTGCCATCTTGTTGAACAATTTGAAGCCCAAGGAAGAAAGACAACCCACCAATCATTGACATCTCAAATTTTTTCTACATCTCTTCTACAAACTTCTTGCACATATCATCATCTCCACTAAAGATGGTGTCATAAAAATATATAACCACAATCAACAACTTACCTTTGTGAACCTTAATGTAAAGATTGTTATCTTCAATACCTTTCTTGAATCCTTGCTGAAGTAATTACTTATCCAACCGAGCATACCAATCTCTAGGAGCTTGTTTGAGTCCATACAAAACCTTCTTGAGTTTGCACACCATATTTGATCTTCTGATAATTGGAAACCATCTAGTTGCTCAATGTATACCTCTTCCTCTAGAACACCATTCAAGAATGTTGACTTGACATCTATTTGATAGACTTTGAAGTTCTTATGAGCAGTAAAAGAAAAAAACATCCTTATTACCTCCATTTTGGCTACCAAAGCAAAAGTCTCCTAAAAAATTAATATCCTCAATTTGAGTATCCTTGTACATGTCCACAAAATTGCATGGACAAATCTTCATTTCCTAAAGAATGCAAAGAATTCCAACAAGCCTCAACACAGTCGCTTATGACTTTCATTTTTCAAGTTATAATGACTTGAATTCTTGAATACAACACCTTTACAACATGAACATCTTATCTTTTGAACCACAAAATAAATTCTTTCTCTACGAAGAGATGTGGACCAAAATACCATGATTCTCTGTGAAACATTTATTTGCACCAAAACCTTCAAAAAGGTTCATTCTTGCACAACGGATCTATGCACCAACACATCTAACCCAATACTTATTTCATGTTTAAATCTTCAACATCTTACAGTTTTCAGGGGGACTGCAAGCATTTGCAAATAAAATATCCCCCAGAGACAATGCTCTATCTTAGTTTGTATTAGGGTCTTGTGCAGAAAGAGAAAGTGTGGAATCATCCTTCCTCTCTTTTTCTTGAACATGTTCTTCCTTCCAAACCTTTTCGTTACTCTTCTCTTGTTGATTAAGGGTTTCATCCTTTTTCTAATTTTGAACTGGTGGCTTCACAAAACCACTTTTGTAACTGTTTGCTTTATGTGCCACTTTATTGCATTTGTAGCACACAATGTTGTCCTCTAGAACAAAATTATTTCTCTTCAACTTAGATTTGTACTCAGCAACTTTATGACCAAATTTGTTGCAAGTATAGCAATATCCATGAAAAGAAATATCATTTTTCTTTGAGGCACAAATGATCTTCTGCTCATGTTATTATTCCTTCTTTGTCTAGATTTACAATCAACAGCCTTATGCCCAAAATTATTGCAATGTAACATGCCAACTGTTCTTGCAAGTAAATTTCCTTTTTTTTTCACTTTCAAGTAAATAAACTGTTTCCAAACCATTGCAATAAATTTTTTATTTTCATAATAGAGAGCAAATGAACATAGATGTCATAAAAATAGTCAATATTGATTTCATTTCCAACATAATAATCATCATGATACAATATTCCAAGATTGTAGATAATTACATACATAGCTCAACTGAGATTCAAAGCAATAGATACAGATGGTCCAGGAATCTTCTATAAAACTTGATCACCAGCTATAGAGGAGAAGCATCACTCATATTCTTTTTTGCCAACCATGGACTCATATGCGGCCCTATGCATATCTATCAATGGATAGATAGCCCTACCCTTCGACAAAGATATTGGTGAAGAAACCTCGTAACATTAACCTTAGTGAGCTTAGTGATGTGCCCTACATAACTAGAACTTGTAGATCTTACAATCCCGATCTAGCATGCATACATGGAACACAGTGAACTGACAGTGGAGCCATAGGCCAACACACTACTTTCGCCAAAGTATTCTCACTTAGTACGTCGAGTGACAGTCATCCTATTCACATTCACTACCCTAGCTCACTCTACTTTTGACCATTATATCTATGCATAGGTAAACCTTCAATAGGTAATCCTAACCTCCGGTTTGACCTATTCCCTTTTCCAAAACTAGATATTATCTCTACCAAATGAACATAAGAATAAGTACAAGCTACCCTCCCTTCAATGGATAACCTAAACCTAGGATTTAATTCATAAGCTATCTAGTCCATATAACCATATCTTAACTAGTTATTCCAAATTCGTCATTTCTAGTACATAATACTAATGACATCATCAAACTGTCCTTAATAGGGAGTAAATACAAGCATTTATATGAAAAAAACATCAATCATGATCTTTCCTCTTTTATAAGAAAAATTACTTTTCTCTAGTATAAGAAATCAAATCTTGACACTTCTCAATCACTACAAATCAACTCAGCTTATATGAAGAAAGGTGGTGAATTTGTATGAGGATAGTCGCAGTTTAAACACAACAAATGGATTCAATGATCGACGCAATAGTTTGACATATTAAAAAAGGCACATGCTCAAACATAGCTATTCGATTCCAGGCATAATAAAATTCTACAACACTCGTCCATTTCATAATATGACGCCAAGTTACTTCGTTTCCCTATTTAAAGGGTCTTGATTTAGCATTTGGAAATGGTCTCACACAGATTACAACTCATTTAGAAGTTGACTCAATCAAAGCTATTCAATTGACACATTTTATAACAATATTTTGACTTGGAAAGTTGGGTATACGTTGCATTATTCCTCAACTTATCAACTTCTGTAGCAGTCTAAAGTATCATGGTTCTTTTTATCATTAACTTTGAAATGATATTCACACCTTTACTTTTGCTTGGGTGCTATAATATAGTGTGCCACATTTGCCATATATCGACCAAAGCATAAGCTTTATGTATTGGCCTTTATACTTGTATAAATCGGCCTCCAATACATTTCATAATATATGCTTAAGTCGACCTTCAATTACTTTGTATAATATATATAAGTCGGCCTTAATTACACTCCATAAATTTAAAAAATTACATATATATTCGCATATATATACACATACATATGCATATATATATCAATTTAGATAGCCCCTTAATGATATATATATATATATACGTATATATATTCTTATTTATATATATATATATGTGTGTGTGTGTGTGTGTGTTTTATATATTCGATGTCAACTAAATATGTATACATTTGATATTCAAATGAATAAGACCAAGCTAACATTCATATATCATATCATTTATATATTCTTATATATATATCTATATGCATGTATGCATATGCATACATATGTCGATGTATTTGTATGGCATTTCCATTTTCCTTCACATATGTATACATTGATACATGTATACATATGTATATATGTATATATCACACACACACACACACACACATATATATAAATTTGATAACACAATCATACACATTAACAATTACTATCTTGTTGGTGGATATTTATACATATGTCATGTATATATATACACGTCATATTGTCCTTTCGATATCCCCATACTCATAAGCAACCCATTCATAAGTGCACATAGGTTCATCTACCTATGCACTCTTATGTACACATTCCTTCACATGCGTATGTATTATCATTGACATGTGTATGCATATATATATATATATATATATACATTCAATCGTATATACACCTTATCAACCAAGCATAGCAATATAAAGAAGTACTCGCATGCATCAAGCACTAAACATAAACCAAGAATGCTCTTAAAAGAAATCAAACTCCTTTCTATTGTAAACACTTCATGCTAAAGGATAACTTACCAATTCCCAAACACTATGACTTGACTCGACTATTCTACTAGTGAGTGTGTGTATAAGCTCATTTAGGTGTCGTTATTGGTTACTTCATGAAGCCCTTCTCCTAAGTGATACTTCCCCTCACAGCCGGAGGATTAAACATGAACCTAAATCCAACTAACGCATTCCCACAGTAGTCAGTTGTTCATCAAAGTATACATTTACATAATTCATTTCCATATTTAGAATATCCAATTCAATAACCATCCATTTCACATATATGCATTTCATTAGATAACATTAAATGAAATAAACATTCATTCATAATTCATTGGTAACAAGGTACAAACACATGTATTTCCAATTAGTATTCCAAATACATTCACAAATGCAATAATTACCCTAACATAGTAATAGTAATTAGGTAAACGCACAATGGGGTGTGACATACTCCCCCCCTTATGAATCATCGTCCCCAATTATTTTATGTAGCAAACATAGACAATAAAATAAACAAAAATACTATTTTTCTCAAGCACTTTCAAAAGCATGTAAAACATGTGGAAACTTTTGTTGTATCTCAACATAGTCTTCCCAAGTGGCAGAATCTTTTGCATACTAGTCCCACTAGACTTTGCATTGCAAAACCCCCTATTACACAAGTGAAGCTTATGTGTTTTGAGCACCTTGATAGGCTTTATTGTTATCACTTCGGGGTCATGTACTTGTAAAGAGTTCCAAACAATTACATGACTATCACCTGGTATATACTTCTTTAGGTAAGAAATGTGAAAGACATTATGCATCCTAGCAAGAGCTGGTGGCAACACAATTCTAAGATACGGGATTCACTTCCTCTAGAATCTCAAAAGGACCTACATAGCACGGATCCAGTTTGGATGAATTTCCAAACTTGATAGAGCTCTTATGTAGTTTTACCCTTAACAACACCTTATCACCTATTGTGAAATTCTTAGGTACTCTCTTTGCATCTGCGTAGCTTTTATGCATATGATTGGCTTCAGCTACCCTTTGCTTGATAACCTTGACTTGTTCTTCCATTTCATCTAACATTTTAGGCTCAATACTCACCCTATATTCAAGTTTGTCCCAACTTATTGGGGTTCAACACTTTCGACCATATAATGCTTCAAAAGGAGCCATTTTTATCGTTGAATGGTAGGAATTGTTATAAGAAAATTCCACTAAAGGAAAGTAGTCTTCCCACTTGTATTATTGATCCATACAATGCATTCTTAGTAGGTCTTTGTGTACTTGATTCACCCTTTCTATTTGTCCATCCATTTTTGGATGATAAGCTGAATTTATATTTAGTTAAGTCCCCAATGCAGAAAATAAGGTTTCCCAAAACCTTGAGGTGACTCGTGCATCCCTATCCGAGATAATCTTCTCTAGACATGTGCTACCTTATTAATTTTATCAACAACTACTAAAATGGCGTTGTGCTTATTTCTTGACATGGGCAATCCTTGCACAAAGTCTATACTAATGACTTGCCACTTACTCTCTAGAATATCATGTGGATATAGAAAGCCTACATGATGATGATGTTCTTCTTCACTCTTTTACACTCCAAGCATTTAGCCACAAACCTAGTAGCATCTCCTTTCATCCCTTTCCAAAAGTATAATGGCTTCACATCTTCCAACATTTTGGTCACTCTCGGATGTCTTGAGTATGGTGCTTCATGAACTTCTTTCCATATAGGATTTCTCAATTCTTCAAAGTCAGGCACATACATCCTTCCCTTATACCTAAGTAATCCATTAGGTTCAATATGATATCCACCATATCTTGCATCCTGTGGATTATTTGTGATTTCTTCCTTAACTTGCAAATATTTCTCATCCTCCTTACATTTCTATAATACTTGACCTTTAAAGTCGGTTTGGATTGATACTATTGAGGCAATATGTCTTCTTCAACTTAAGGCATCAACTACTCGGTTTTCCTTTCCTTTGATATAACTGATATTGAAGTCATAACAGCTATCAAATGCAACCATCTTCTTTGTCGTGCATTCATATTAGGTTGAGTAAATAGATACTTAAACCCATGATGATTAGTTTTCATTTCAAATAGTTTCCCTAGCAAGTAATGCCTCCACATTTGCAATGCATGAACCACTGTTGCTAACTCTAAATCATACAATGCATATTTTTTCTCATAAGGTTTCAGCTTCCTTGATTCATAAGAAATTACTTACCCTTCTTGCATTAAAACACCTCCTAAACCTTCTCCTGATGCCTCTATGATAACAATGAAGTCACCATCACGATCTGGTACTTTCAAAATTGGTGTAATAGTTAACTTCTCTTTAAGTAGATCAAATGTTGCTTGGAATTTTTTTGTCCACTAAAATTTCTTCCCTTTCCTTTGCAAAGAAGTAATTGGAAAGGCTATTATAGAGAAATTTGTAACAAACTTCCTATAATACCCTACTAGACCCATAAAACTTCTTACTTTAGAAACATTTTTAGGTACCAGCCATTCTAGTACTACCTTGATCTTGGTTGGATCAACTAAGATACCTTTTTCTGATATCACATGTCCTAAGTACTGCACTTTCCTTTGGTAGAAAGTACATTTAGAGAGTTTCCCATACAAATTATGTTCTCTCAGACGTTGTATAACTATCTCCAAATGCTTGCAATGATCCTCTTCATTCTTTGAATAGATTAGGATATCGTCAAGAAAAACTAAGACAAAGTTATCTAGGAAATCCTTAAATACGTTGTTGATTAGATTCATGAAATTTGTCAGTGCATTAGTTAGTCCAAAAGGTAGGACTGTAAACTCATAATGCTCGTACCTTGTTCTAAAAGCACTTTTAAAGTTATGTCTTCATCCTTGATTCTCAACTGGTGGTGTCCAGATCGTAGGTCAATCTTAGAAAATATTGCAGCTCTTCTCATTTGATAAAAAAGATCATTAATGCATGGCAATGGATACTTGATCTTTACCATATCTTTTTTAAGCATCCGATAATCTATGTACCCACAATGTATTGTCCTTCTTCACAAATATTACGAGTGCTCCCTAAGGTGATACACTTGGTCTTATCAATCCCTTGGATAACAATTCATCCACTTGTGCCCTAAGATCCATTAACTCAGTTGTTGTCATTTGATAAGGCACCTTGGAAATAGGTTTCAACCTTGGCACTATCTCAATAGAGAAATAAAAAATCCTTTTTGGTGGTAATCCAGGTAATTCTTTTGGAAAAAAAATCTGCAAACTTTCGAAGGATTGGATATCTTTCCATATTTGTTTCTCTAGTTTCCACTTTCCATATTTTCTCCTTCTTCCATCTCTTGATATTCTTCTAATCCATAGTTGATCATACCATCTTCTGAATTTATTTCCTTGTTTTCTTCAAGCTTTTCCATTTTCACCACAAATAGCTTACATCCTTTCTTCTTATCCCTAAGCAGTTGCATTGCAGAAATTTAGCATATCTTGACTTCCCTAGGTATCCCTTGCAGCATTACTTGGTTACCTAAATCGTCCAAACATTCTACAGTTATGGCATGATAGTCTACCTTGGCCTTATGCTTCCAAAGCCAATTCATTCCTAAGATAACGTCATAAGATTTTAAGGGTGCTACATATAGGTTTACCTCTGTAGAAAAAATAAGGTACCTCTATCCTAGCTTTCAATAAACATTGTTCGACCATTGCTCTTGTTTGGTTTGCATATTCTACATCCCATGACTTTGCCATGTAACCAGCTTTCTTAGAGATTTTCTTTACTATTCTAGGTGAAACAAAAATTTCCTTATAAGTATGGAAATGGGTAGGCCAAACAAAATACCTAGAGTCTCTACTGGAGTCACTTGATACTCTGCTTGACAATCATCAAAAGCAGCATGAATCTTTTGCTGGAATGTCACTTGTTGAGAAGGAAGTGGGTTTCTATAAGGTTGTGATCCAGAAGGCTTATTGGGACAATTCGACGCATAATGGTCTCCTCCACATGTGAAACATCCCATAGCTGGTCCTTTCTTCCTTGAAGGTTCACTAGGCTTACTAGCATCACTTCTAGCATTGTTCACATTACCACCACGAGAATTTTTCCTTCTATACTCCTTCCTTTATTCTTTCCCATTATTTTGAGGTCCCTTATCCCCTTGAGTCTACAAATCTTCCACCACTTCAAACCTCCTTGGAGTTGGTTTAGCTTGAGCTCTCGTAAAATTATTATGGTTCCTATTCTCTTCGTAGATGGAGATATCTTTGAGCTTCTACTCCTGCTTAATAGCTTTCTCGTACGCTTGATCCATAGTAGTTAGAACATGTACATCTACTTCACCCCCAATCTGAATATTAAGTCCCAAGATGAATTTCCTTATACATAATCACTCATCCTTCTAATACATTGGAACATAATGTAACAGTCGAGTAAAATTTTCCTAGTATTCATTAACTGACATTTCTCCCTACCTCAGATTTTGGAAATCCGTAAGTTTTTGGTCAAAATAGAGTTGAGGTAACCATCTCTTTTAGAATATTTCTACAAATTCATTCCAATTACGTTTAAGAGAGCTAAGATCAAGTTCTAATCTCTTGCTCATCCAATTATTTGAGGCTTCTCCTGCTAACTAGTAAGCTCCTCATGTTGCCTTTGTGACTTTTGAATAATTTCAAATCTTGAAATATTTCTCCATTTGGACCAACCATGCCTCAGCTTCATCCCCATTGGCACTACCTTCAAACTTGGGTAGGGTTATTTTCTTCATATCCCTAGATAGTTCAATGGCCATGTGCTTCCTATTTGTTCTTTCCAAAGGAGAGGGTGATTTCTTTTCTCATTTTCATAAGTTCAATCATGGTCATGAGAGTTTTCTCCCTCATCCTCATTATTTGGAATTTCTTTATCTACCCTATCCTTTACCCTTATTTCCTACTCAATATTTCCTAACCTTTCCAATATTTGATCCAATCTACCTTCAACACTCATCGAACCTTGTCCGACTTCATGACTTCCTCCAAGATTGGTCTTAGTTCTCACCATCTTTTCAAGAAATAATTACACCTAAGGGTTCATCATATTAGATTCAATCACATTCTATCTACCTTATGGATAACATTTAAATGAGCATTCAATTTGCACATAAAATTAATTCACATAATATTGAGCAAAAAGATTTGATAAACACATGATTTTATTCATTTTCGAGGATCTCAAAATCCTTCTATTACATAGAGTGACTTTTCAGATAGTCAAGTGGAAAGTATCCTTCAGAATCACTCTTTTACACATAACTCAATGGGGTATACCCTACAGATTCTTGTCCATCTCTCATTTGTTCCTATTTATCCCAAAATGGATAATAACCTTTGGATTGATCATCTGATACATAGTTGCGAGGTACATAACCCTCATATTCAATACTTGAGGAAATTACAATTACTTTTTCCAATATAAGAACTCTAGTGTCTTTAAAGATAAATGTTGGAATGACACTCCCTTCTAAGGGCATATCCCTAGAAAGTGACAAGGACTCAAATTTTGCTGGTGTGATTGGAGGTAGATAGTTATATTTAGCCTCCATCTTCATCTCTCTCTCTATATCACTAATTCGAGAAAGAGCATGACTGAAGGTTTCAGTATCGCTTAACCAAACAACATTATCAAATTTGGTACCCTCTATTATATGAACAATAGAATCCTTTTTCCTTCTTGGCTTTCAAGTAGTGCTCGTTACCAATTACTTTCTTGCAGTTAACCTGAGACACACCATCCTGGCACAAGAATTTCCAAATATTAATCAATATTGGATAAAAAATATGATGATCTCATAGGTTCCAGAGCTAAACCTCGTAGCTTTGATACCACATGTAACATGCCAATTTTTCTCGCAAGTAAATTTCCTAATTTTTCACTTTCAAGTAAATAAACTATGTTTCCAAACCATTGCAATAAAAAAATTATTTTCATAATAGAGAGCAAATGAACATAGATGTTATAACAATAGTAAATATTGATTTCATTTCCAACATAATAATCATCATGATACAATATTCCAAGATTGTAGATAATTACATACATAGCTCAACCAAGCTTCAAAGCAATAGATATAGATGGTCAAGGAATCTTCTACAAAACTTGATTGCCAGTTGTAGAGGAGAAGCATCACTCAAGCACTTTTCCACCAACCACAGACTCATATGCAGTCCCCCATACATCTATCAATGGATAGATGGACCTACCCCTTGATGAATAGATTGGTGAAGAAACCTCGTAACATTAACCTTAGTGAGCTTAGTGATGTGCCCTACATAACTAGAACTTGTAGACCTTACAATCTTGATCTAGCATGCATAAATGGAACATGATGAATTGACAGTGGATCCATAGGCCAACACACTACTTTGGCCAAAGTATTCTCACTTATTACTTCGAGTGAAAACCATCCTATTCACATTCACTACCCTAGCTCATTCTACTTTTGACCATTATATCTATGCATACGTAAACCTTCAATAGGTAATCCTAACCTATGGTTTGACCTATTCCATTTTCCAAAACTAGATATTATCTCTACTGAATGAACATAATAATAAGTACAAGCTACCCTCCCTTCAATGGATATCCTAACTCTAGGATTTAAGTCATAAGCTATCCAATCCATATAACCATATCTTAACTAGTTATTCCAAATTCATCATTCCTAGTACATAATAATAATGATGTCATCAAAATATCCTAAATAGGGAGTAAATACAAGCACTTATATGGAAAACACATCAATCACAATATTTCCTCTTTTATAAGAAAATTTACTTTTCTCTAGTATAAGCAATCAAGAGTTTTCTCTAATATAAGCAATCTAATGTAAATCAACAACATGCAATCAAGAAAGTAATCTTCTAGTTTTGAAGATAAAATAGAATAAGATAGGATCTCATGCCTATCAAATGCTTATCCCAATTAACTATAAAGCTTCCTAGCTTGGCCTCCTCTTGCTAACAACTTAGAAACAACTCTCCTTCACCTAATCTTACTACAACTCACTCACCAAAGGCTCTCAGTAAAAATTATTAATCTCTCAATTGAAAACCAAAGCAGAACGATAACATATTGTTGCATATGAAAAAGTGTGAATAATGGGGTATGATCGACCCATATTTATACACAAGAATCAGCTCAATAAGGCTACAAATAAGGTTCAAAGCTTGACACTTCTCAGTCACTACAAATCGACTCAACTTATATGAAGAACAATGGAAAATTTGTATGAGGATATGCACAAATTAAACACAACAAATCGATTCAATGATCGACACAACAGTTTGAAATATTCAAAAAGGCACATGCTCAAATACAACTATTCAATTTTGGTCATAATAGAATTCTACAACACTCATCCATTTCATAATATGGTGCCAAGTTACTTCTTTTCCCTATTTACAAGGTTGCAGTTTAGCTTTTGGAAGTGGTCTCACACAGATTTCAGCTCATTTAGAAGTCGACTCAGTCAAAGCTATTCAATCGACACATTTTATAACAATATTATGATTTGGCACATTGGGTATACATTGCATTATTCCTCAGCTTATCAACTTATACAACAATCTAAACTCTCATGGTTCTTTTTATCATTAAGTATGAAATGATATTCACGCCTTTACTTTTGTTGGGGTGCTATAATATAGTGTGACACATTTTCCATATATCGACCAAAGCATAAGCTTTATGTAGCGGTCTTTACACTTGTATAAATTGACCTCCAATACATTTCATAATATATGTTTAAGTCGGCCTTCAATTACTTTGTATAATATATACAAGTCGGCCTTATTTATACTCCATAAATATATATAGGTATACATATATATATTTAGATATATACACGTACATATATATATCATTAGATAGCCTTAATGCTATATATATGTATACGTATATATATTCTAATATATATATCAATATATATATATATATTCAATGTCAACTAAATATGTATACATTTGATATTCAAATGAATGACCAAGTTAACATTCATATATCATATCATTTGTATATATATATTCTTATATATATCTATATGCATCTATGCATATGCATACATATTTCAATGTATTTGTATGGCATTTCCTTTTGCCTTCACATACATATACATCAATACATGTATACATATGTATATATGTATATATCATATATATATATGTATATATATACATTTGATAACACAATCACACACATTAACAATTACTATATTATTGGTGGATATTTACACATATGTTGTATATATACACACACACATGTAATATTGTTCTTTCGATATCCCCATACTTATAAGCAACTCATTCATAAGCGGACATAGGTACATCTACCTATGCACTCTTATGTACACATTCCTTCATGCATATAGATTATTGTTGACATGTGTATGCATATATATACATTCAATCGTATATACACCTTATCAATCAAGCATAGAAATATAAAGAAGTACTCACATGCATCAAGCACTAAAACCAAGAATTATCCTAATAGAAATCAAACTCCTTTCTATTGCAAACACTTCATGCCAAAGGATAACTTACCAATTTCCAAACACTATGACTTGACTCAACTATTCTACTAGTGAATGTGTGTATAAGCTCATTTAGGTTTCGTTACTAGTTACTTCACCAAGCCCTTCTCCTGAGTGATACTTCCCCTCGCACCTAGAGAATTGAACATGAACTTGCATCCAACTAACACATTCCCACAATAGTCATCTGTTCATCAAAGTATGCATTTACATAATATTTTTCCATAGTTAGACTATCCAATTCAATAACATCCATTTCACATATATGCATATCATCACATAACATTAAATGAAATAAACATTCATTTATAATTCATTGGTAACAAGGTACAAACACATTTATTTCCAATCAAAATTCAAAATACATTCACAAATGCAATAATTACCCTTACATAGTAATAGTAATTAGGTAAACACACAATGGGGTGTGACATGCAAGAAAAACAGAAGCCTAAAAAAGATTGATTGAACATTGCAAGTGGAAGACTTCTAGATGTTTTTTTTTTTTGAACAAGAATGAATCTACCTTCTCTCTTTCCATCTTGATATGTCTTTGTATTTTTAGAGGCATTCTTCTTAGAGTCCTCAGTGCAATCTTTCTCCTCCTTTGTTCCAAACTTACCATTTGAGTTGAAGGTATCATATAAGTTATCAAGACTAGACTTTTCTCCTTTGTCAATTTGTTCTTTTTCTTTTTCTAGTTCATTTCTCAGAGTGTCAATCTCCTCCTCAAGTTTTAAGCATTCAACAACTTTATTATTAAACGTATCTTTCAAATTAGTGATCACACCTATAGACACTGAAAATTGGCCTATGCCTGCGAACTCTATTTTCTTCGTCATTCCCCTTTCATCCTCAATAATTAAATAATTTTAATTATTTGATTATTTTTTAATGTCATAATTCATCTATTAATTAAATAATTTTAGTTATTTAATTAATTCATTTATATCTTTTATTTCCCCCTTGATTAATTAAATAAAATTCATAAAATTATTATTTACATCACAAATGTCCTCTTGCCTCTATAATTAAATAAATTTCATTTATTTAATTATTTACCACTTTCTACTATAATTAAATAGTTATTTTAAATTGCTTAATTATTCATTAGCCTCTTCTGTCATAAATTAAAGAAATTGTATTTATTTAATTGGTCCCCTCTCTTGAATTTTGAATTAAATCACTATTTAGTTCAAAAGGTCCCCTTTGTCACATTCTTTTATGATTAAATAATTATTTTAAATTATTTAATTATTCATTGGCCACCTAAATTAAATAATTTTATTAATATTTAATTTCCTCTCACCTCTTTATCCGTTTCAATCCTTATCTATCCATGTCTTAATTAATCTCCACCCTTGATTAAATTATTTTATAATTTAATCTTGACCATTCATCCTTATCATTTCCCTAACCCTATTTCATATTGCAAATTCCATTCTTGGCCATTGATCTTTAGGTCAAATTAACCTTTCAATCTCAGTCCTTCATGAAAAATTGACATTCTATAAAAGACATCTATTTTTTCATTTTTGATCCATCCATTGTCAATCTATCCATGGTCAATCTATCTACATGCTATCTTGTCAATCTTAGCTCTCAAGTCAAGTGCACTCTAGTCAATTAATCTTCAATATTTTGCTTTTTCATTGTCATTAGGCCTATTGCATACTCAAATATGAGGGAAATTATTCATATCAAGCAAGATGGATAAGTGCAATGGAGATGAATCAATGGTGGCATGAAGACTCATATGGTGATATTGCTTTAAGTTTATGTCTTTATGCTTATTTTTACTTCATTATTTATTAGGGTTTTATTTACATGCATTATAGCCTAACCTTTTACCCTGATTTACATTGGTGAACCCAACATGAAAGGACAATTTTGTAGAATTCATATGAAAATTTTGGTTTTGCACGTTACAGGTACAGATCGACACAATCGCTAGCTAAAACAACACAACCACCTATGACATAGTTCCACAACCATGATGCCAAATGATGCAATTGATCTAGATTAGGGCATATTTTGACATCATTTGATTTCTCAAATTTTTGGCAAATTTTTGTTATCTAGTTTTGGGTCTTTTTAGATTAACCTTATTTGCATATCATATTTGTTGTTAGTTATTCGGATTTGGTTGGATTTTTCACATTTTGCAGGTCCAGGTTCATGTGACACATTTGTCTATCTTTCACTACAATTGTTTAGGGGTTTACCACATCTGATATCAATCAAGAGCCCCAATTTCTTTTCTGATCTGCAATCGACATCCTAAACGACACAATCGCTATTTCCTACAACACAATTGCTTCAGTTGCAACTATCATTTTTTGTTACACAAATTCCTATTAATTTAAAGTTCAGGGTTCTAGTCAAAAATAATAGTTTTGATCTTTTGCATTCTATAGGCTAGGGGTTTTTTGTTACTAATGTTTGATTTCTAGTGTGTGGCATAGGTGGAAAGGATGCATCATTTGATCTTACTAACTTATCTATTTTGTCTCATTTTCATACACTCATTTGGCTTAAAATTAACCTTGCATTTACATGACATGGGGTTTAAAATTTACATTTTTTCACTCATTGGTTAAAAAGAACTTGTATTTTCACTCATTTGGGACTTAAAATTGACAACAATCTTGCATTGCGTGTCTTCCTCACATTTGGATTTGGGCTTAAAAAGAACTAGTGTCTTTAATGTCTTATGGTTTGTAACCTCTCTTAAGGTGTGTATTCTCTTCTCTCACACCATTTGGTGATCTTAAGAATCAAAAACATCTTTTGGAATTTTCATAATCACCCACACATTTGGTTTTGGGATTTTTATTTTTAAAATGAACACCATGCAAGTGTGAGAAAAAGGTGTTTTGTATGCTCTCTCCTTGCACTTCGTACAATCTTAAAGATAAAAAATAACATACTTATCTCATTTTTACTACCCTTAAAGGGCCTTCCTCCCAACTTGTGAGAGGCAACTACCCAAGCAGTAATTTGTTTCAGCCTATTATATAAATAATTGTGATTGTTGGGAAAGTCTTCAATCACCTGGTGCAAATGTCCTATACCAACGGATGTCTCCCTAAGTATCCTTGAGATGTGTCAAAATCCTTTCTTAGTAATGGACTGGGAGGCCTCTTAATTAAGTGAACCACCACATGTATAGGCACTAGTATTACCTTGAAACACAAATTAAGAGCCACTTGTTGTAGAGGCCAAAAACCTTTTTACTTGCTTGTGTAGGAGGTCGGACCTCTGAAATCATCCTACATCCACCATTCATTGTAGAGACATGAAATACCTCGGTTCATAAGATCTTTTGATCTTCAGGGGTAAGAGATTTTGGTGTGCCCTTGTTGTGTAAGGGGGAGGCAATGTCACCAAGATCTCTAGTTGCCCGCTTTTTTTAAGTGTTTGGAGCAATCCAAGTAGAGACTCAACAAGTAGTATTTTTTCCAGCCTATTTTTGCATTGTCTACGAGTGCTTTCATACACATTGCAATCATATATTTTCACACTCAGATCATACCAAATATAGTATCTTCAAACTATTTGTTGTGTTTTCCAAAATTAGTTTAATAAAATCATACCAAAATTGGTCAAAAATCAATCAAAACCTAGCAAGACAAACTGTTAACCGCAATCGACATTCAGAAAACTACAATCGATATTTTGTAATGTCCCTTACTAGATTCACCCTAGAATTTTCTTGTAGATTAGGTTTAGGGTTTCTTCCTTCCAAATGAATGTTATTTTTAGTGAAGTAATCTTGGTTTAAAATCTGCATTCACCATATTAACAACATTTCCACATACAAATATATCTATTAGCATTAATATCTAGATATCCAAAATATAAGCATAATCATAAATGTAATTTAACAAGCAAGAGGAGTGCCATGGGTGGATCCACCCTGAAGCCTTCATGTTGGGCACGGGAGCCTGCTTATGCAGTCCTCCTTTCCCAACGACCTAGTACTTGCATTCTCCACCAATGGTAGTACCTCGCAAGACAATGGCCCTATTAGGAGCAAAGGGGGAAACCCTAAGTACCAAGGGCCTAAGGCCTACCACCCCCCTAAATAACATAATGCTGAGGTGGGACCCCCACCCTTCATGACCAATCCCTTGCTTGGGCCTACGGGCCTGAGGATGGGGTTTTTAGGCAATCCACTTGGTGATGCTTCTCCCTCATCCTAATAGGGTAACAATCACAAAGCAGACAATCTTTGGACAGTCACTTATGCATTTACTATTGAATTATCTATATGCTTGTATCATGTATGAGAGTATTATATGGATGCATGAAAATGTAACATAATGCGAAAAAAGTACATGGATCTGTGTTACTACAACAATGCCAATTCTCATCATATTTAGTTGTCTATGATCAATGATACTATCCAATGTAATATTAACAATGATGGAAACTAAATGTCGCCATATCATACCCTTTAGTTTCATTCATGGTCATGATAATGCTAAAGCAACCATCATCGATTCATAAAACTATTATAATATTGATAACATCAAAGGAAAACATTGCACCAATAATCAAATGAGCAATATTAGTTTCTTATATTCAAAATATACTAAATATTATTGTTAGGTGAGTACATCACCTGAGTTGCTATATCTCTCCATGTTTCCTTACTCACTTCCTTCAACCTTGTACTAAATTGATTATAGGATGAGGACAATCCATATATATATATATTTATATAATTATTATTTCCTTATTCATATATATTCTTTATTCATTGCATATTATTCATTATAAAATTTATCTATATCTATGCATATATACTTGCATGCCTATTAAATAATATATATATTAAATGGCTCTATATTCCAATGCGTAACAATAATTGTTGCTGCTGTTCTAAATTGCAAATCCTATTTCTCCATGTTTTTTTCCCCTTCCTTATTTTCCTTCCTTCTATTTATACCATTCAAGGTAGGTGACTCATGGGGGGAATGTATTGTTTGGTGAAAGAGGTGACTTTTCATAAAATACATCCCTTTGTTAGATTTAATTGCTGCTTTTATTATCACAATAATATCTATTTTTAAAATAATATATTATTACTATAATTATGATATTTCAGATTTCTATTTATTTTATTATTTTATTTTTATTTTATTGAACATATTTTAACATTAAAGTATAATAATAAAACAATTTGATAATATCTTATTATTATTTTATTCTAATGTATTACAATCTTTGATGTGTAATGATTATAATATTTATTTATTATTATTTTGTTATACTAAGTTATATAATACTAGAATTTAATAACAATAATTTGCCTATATATTATTATTGTATTTATTTCATTTTATATATTTATATACTGATATGATACACATTTATTTTATATTTAATATTAATATTGCTATTTAATTTATTTATTAATTGATTTGTATTTTAACTCTTGATCTTTATGGTTTTGTTATTTCAGGGACATGACAGTCCTCCCCACCCAAGATTGCTTGCCCTCAAGCAATCATGATCTAAGATGTGTGATTTTGAGATGTTTCTTGTGGTGATGCTATTATCTTTGACAGGAGTTGGAATTTGTAACTCAAGTGATGGTTACTCTAGTTATGAGGACAATATATTGACTAATATTCTTAAGTTTTACTATTTCTCCATTCTCAAAAGCGGCGGCAAACAAGTAGCTCAACCAAGCAAGCAAGTAGCTCAACTAGGAAAACACGAAGCTCAAGTTAAAGAACACAGGCAAGTAGCTCAAGCATACAAGCAACTAGCTCAAGTAGACAAGAAAGTAGCTTAAGCACACAAACAACCAGCTCAAATAGACAAGTAGGTAGCTCAAGCACACAAGCAACCAGCTCAAGTAGACAAGCAAGTAGCTCAAGCACACAAGCAACCAGCTCAAGTAGACAAGTATGTAGCTCAAGCACAGAAGCAAGTAGCTCAAGCATGCAAGCAACTAGCTCAAGTGAGTAGGCAACCAACTCAAGCACACAAGCGACAACTCAAACAAGTAGGCAACTAGCTCAAGTAGGCAAGTAGGTAGCTCAAGCACGCACAGGATGGCAGGAAAGATGCTCTGATACCATTGTAATGTCCCTTACCAGATTCACCCTAGAATTTTCTTGTAGATTAGGTTTAGGGTTTCTTCCTTCCAAATGAATGTTCTTTTTAGTGAAGTAATCTTGGTTTAAAATCTGCATTCACCATATTAACAACATTTCCACATAAAAATATATCTATTAGCATTAATATCTAGATATCCAAAATATAAGCATAATCATAAATGTAATTTAACAAGCAAGAGGAGTGCCATGGGTGGATCCGCCCTGAAGCCTTCATGTTGGGCACGGGAGGCTGCTTATACAGTCCTCCTTTCCGAACAACCTAGTACCTACATTCTCCACCAATGGAAGTACCTCGGAAGACAATGGCCCTATTAGGAGTAGAGGGGGAAACCCTAAGTACCAAGGGCCTAAGGCCTACCACCCCCTAAATAATAGAATGTTGAGGTGGGACCCCCACCCTTCATGACCAATCCCTTGCTTGGGCCTACAGGCCTGAGGATGGGGTTTTTAGGCAATCCACTTGGTGATGCTTCTCCCTCATCCTAATAGGGTAACAATCACAGAGCAGACAATCTTTGGACATTCACTTATGCATTTTCTATTGAATTATCTATATGCTTGTATCATGTATGAGAGTATTATATGGATGCATGAAAATGTAACATAATGCGAAAAAAGTACATGGATCTGTGTTACTACAACAATGCCAATTCTCATCATATTTAGTTGTCTATGATCAATGATACTATCCAATGTAATATTAACAATGATGGAAACTAAATGTCGCCATATCATACCCTTTAGTTTCATTCATGGTCATGATAATGCTAAAGCAACCATCATCGATTCATAAAACTATTATAATATTGATAACATCAAAGGAAAACATTGCACCAATAATCAAATGAGCAATATTAGTTTCTTATATTCAAAATATATTAAATATTATTGCTAAGTGAGTACATCACCTGAGTTGCTATATCTCTCCATGTTTCCTTACTCGCTTCCTTCAACCTTGTACTAAATTGATTATAGGACGAGGACAATCCATATATATATTTATATAATTATTATTTCCTTATTCATATATATTCTTTATTCATTGCATATTATTCATTATAAAATTTATCTATATCTATGCATATATACTTGCATGCCTATTAAATAATATATATATTAAATGGCTCTATATTCCAATGTGTAACAATAATTGTTGTTGCTGTTCTAAATTGCAAATCCTATTTCTCCATGTTTTTTCCCCCTTCCTTATTTTCATTCCTTCTATTTATACCATTCAAGGTAGGTGACTCATGGGGGGAATGTATTGTTTGGTGAAAGAGGTGACTTTTCATAAAATACATCCCTTTGTTAGATTTAATTGCTGCTTTTATTATCACAATAATATCTATTTTTAAAATAATATATTATTACTATAATTATAATATTTCAGATTTCTATTTATTTTATTATTTTATTTTGATATTTTATTGAACATATTTTAACATTAAAGTATAATAATAAAACAATTTGATAATATCTTATTATTATTTTATTCTAATGTATTACAATCTTTGATGTGTAATGATTATAATATTTATTTATTATTATTTTGTTATACTAAGTTATATAATACTAGAATGTAATAACAATAATTTGCCTATATATTATTATTGTATTTATTTCATTTTATATATTTATATACTAATATGATACACATTTATTTTATATTTAATATTAATATTGCTATTTAATTTATTTATTAATTGATTTGTATTTTAACACTTGATCTTTATGGTTTTGTTATTTCAAGGACATGACATATTTCTAGAATGATGATACTATTACACATAACACCACAAATTTCATTCAAAATGAAACAATTGCCTACTATTGAAAATTTTAGGGAAAATTGAGACAATCCATTTTCTGATCAATTCCTGAGCATCATCTTGTCCTATGATCATAAACTTGCAAGCTTCCAGACCTATCATTTTCCAAGTCGTCCATTCTTCCATCATTGCATACCTTGCATTTTCCATAGGTCAAACATTAGGTCATCCTTTGGCTTGCATACCCCTTGTTGTAGGTTTTAGCTTTGGAAACTTATCCGACTTTAGAGCAGTCCATAGTGAAAAAATCAGATTTATCTTTACTTTTTCATTATCTTAGTCCTTTTTCATTTAGGTTGGACCTCAACTCACAAGGATAGTTTGAGACCACCTTTTTCAACTTGTCATTTTAGTCCTTACCATCCTTGAGGTCTTGAGAAATTTGATTTTTAACCTTGGCTATCTTAGCTTGATTAAGTAACCTTACCCATAGATTTGTTGGCAGATGGTTAGCACTCCCCTCGGGATTCGTGACATGGACTAACCGCCTCTCGTGGATCCATTAACTCCGACAGTTGTCTCGAGCATTAATAGGTTGATCTTTTGGTGCAACAACAACTATGGGCCAACAAGTGGTATCAGAGCCAAAGGTGTCAGGTTTGAATCCCCTTGGGTAACACTGAGGAGGAGATTGTTGTTAGATGGTCAACGCTCCCCTCAAGATTCATGACATGGACTAACCGCCTCTCGTGGATCCATTAACTCTAGCAATTGTATTAGGCATTAACAGGTCAATCTTTTGCTGTAACGACAACTGTGGGCCAATAAGATTTTCCACAAGGTGCCTAGTTTGCATACCCTTAGTCATCCTCTTAGGTCATATTACCATTCACACCCATCATCCTTTCACACTTGCATTGCATTTGGCATACCTTAGACATACTCAAGGTAATACCTCATTGTGACATTATTGACATTTTGACCATTGTCACTTTGGTCCTTTGTCTTGACATCATCCTTAGACATCATTTATACTTTGAAAAATCCAAAAAATATAGTTGCATAACCTTGGTCTTTGTCATACCTCGGTCATACCTTTTTCATATTTTCATTAGACATCATACCATATCACCTTCACACTCATTTTCCTCTTGCTAGTGTTTTATGGTCGAAACAAGGTTGCAAAGGAAGTGAAAACAAATGGCCTTCTCACAAGATGAATATTTTTTCAATCCCTTCAACAATCTTTCCTAGGGGGCACCTATACTAGGAAATTCATTGCCTAATCCATTTAAAAAATTTAGCATAAGATACCAACAAGGAATTGTCACTGTAGAAGAAGTAGAGGCTGACACACAAGATCCTAAAGTGACCTCTTTTGTGGATGAACTTATGGCATTAGACCCTCAACGTTTCCTAGCTGAAATATTGTCAAAATGATCCACATTACCCCATGGGTTTGACATCAACACCCTCTAGGTGACACCTACACCAAATAAGAAAAATCAAGGACACAATACACCTATTTCTAGTGGTTCCATGCCCCAAGTCAACATATCTATATCATTAGGAGGATCCATAAAAGATGTAATGACAATCCACACCTCACCATTTGGCACCCAAAACATGGCATATGGCATGACTCAAAATGCCACAACACAATCCATGACACAACCCTTTGGAATGACATTTAATCCATTCTCCACATCAAAAACCATAGGGGAATCATCTTCCAATCCATTTGGCACAAAAACCTCAACCAAAAGACCAAATATTTCTATTAATAAGACTCCCAAAAAAAATGTTATACCAAATGTGGGGACCTCTCAACATACCACTATGATGCAACAAGGGCCTACTCCTCATATACATGTGCAAAAAAATACCCAAGTGTCTACTCCACATAAAAATACACAAGGACCCTTCCCACAAATGGCAACCACTTCCACATGGTCATACCTTTACAAATTCATGGCATACACAATCCAATCCTCCTCATAAAACTCACATTCCAAATCATAATCAAAATGTTCATAACCAAACACCACCTTACACACATATGCAAAACCAAAATCCGTCATATACACACATACCCAATCAAAAATCATCCAATAATATTGGATTCCAACATGCCAACTTGAGCTCTCAAAATACACAAGACATGCCATTGACCCAAGTGAATGTTCTACAAACTCAAATGCTTACCCTACAACAACAAATAGAGACCATGCAAGTGTCCAATAAGAAGACTTACTTCACAAAAGATTTATGTCCCTATCCATTTGACAAGAGTCTATACATGCCACCCTTCCCACATGGTTATGTCATGCCTAACTTGTCTAAATACAGAGGGAAGGGCAATCCTATCGAACATGTAAGATATTTTTCCACGACTTGCATAGACATTGCATATGAACTGACATACCTAATGAGACTATTCCCATGAAGTCTTACAGGGAAATAACTTGAATGGTTTGCACACCTACCAGCTAGCATAAGAACATGGGGAGACTTGGCAGAAAAATTTGTAGAACACTTTGCATTCAACATTGACAATGAGATAAAAATTACCACCCTTATTTCATACCACACAGCAAGAAGGTGAAAATTTTGTGACCTTCTTCCAATGATGGAGGGCTTTGGCTAGTAGATGTCCTATCGAGATACCTAAAAATAAAAAGCTTTCATGTTTATAGAAAACCTCAACTCAAGCTTGAAACATGAGTTAAAAATGAAATGTTGTACTTCATTCACAGACCTAGTTTAGAAATGCATTATCCTTGAGAAGGCCCTCATCGACAAGGGAGAAATCAAGACTTCTAACAATAAAATCACTGCCCAAAACACATCAAATGAAAAAAGTAAATATTGGGCTCATAACAAAAAGGTGACCAATGACGAAGTCATTGATGCCAAGGAAATACACACAGGCCCTACTATTACACTTAGAGGACCCAATGCATCCAACAACACACCAAGAAATCCTGACCAAACAACAAATATTGTTCAAAACATGCAAGAATAGAGAGTCCAAAGGAAATTCCCTATAAGATGTAAATACACTCCCTTTGGGGAACCAATCGAATTCATCTTCAAACAAATTTTGCAACACAACGTTATAAAACTTCCTGAAGTGAAACCGTATGACCCAAGACAGTTGAAGCCATGATGGTGAGATGACAATTCATTTTCTTATTATCACCGAGCTAAAGGGTACTCCACCTCATAATATCGATAATTGAAGAATATCGTCCAAAACCTTGTTGAAAATGGCACTATCAAATTTAATGGACAACAACACTCTTCTAATAGCAACCATAAAGTCTTCACAGATCCTTTACATGACCATGGAAAAGGAAAGGCCTCCATTTTGGGTAATAAGACCAACAATTCTTCCAATTATACAAATGCTAAATTTGATTATACTACCATAGTAAATCAAATTTGCACTGTCGATGATTATATCAATACCATTACCATGAAGAAACTATCAGAATGTGTTGTCAATACTCATCAAACTAAGGTGACTATACAAGGTCCTCCTCCAAAACAACAATAGCCACCAAAATCCCAATACAATTTACTTGACCATTTGGGGAAGACTCCAACGCAAATATCTATCCTAGAGTTATTGTGTATATCACTCAACCATTGAGCCATTCTTGCCAAGGCATTACAAGACACTACTGTTCCTACTGACCTTGATTTCAACCGCTTCTAGGAGATGGTGGTCTACTTGGATAATTCTCACCATGTCACCTTTTTCAATCAAGACTATTCGACTCAACAAATAAACCATAATGATCCTTTACATCTTGAAGTCCTCATACACAAACACAAAGTTAGACGAGTATTGGTATACAGTGGAGCAAGGTTAAACATTTGTACCCTCAAACTAGTTAAGATCTTAGGATTTTGAAAATCATGTGTAGACACAACCAAAAGCATTGTTATCAAGGTATATGAAGATGAAGAATGTTCTTCTAAAGCAGTTATCATACTACCCATTAGAGTTGGACCCATAATTATGGACACTACTTTCCAAGTCTTGGACCTCGACCTCCCATACAATCTCCTTCTTGGTCAACCATGGATTCATGCCATGAAATTTATACCATCCAAATACCATCAATGCCTCAAGTTTCCTTATGAAGGCACTGAAATCACAATCCCTGGTGATCCCAACCCTTTCCAATATTGCAGTAATCTAAAAGGGACTACTAAATTCCAAGTTCCTATCAACTAAGAAACCTCGTCATCTTGCTACATCAACCCATCTTCCTTAACCAAATCATCCACTTCATTAACCACACCATAAAACCTAAAGGTCCAAGTCCATGACATGGGAAGTGGTGAATATTATATGGAAAAATTATGAAAAAATGACAATGCTAATGTTGTCGAGGAAGGTCAAACTTCCAAGGATGACATCAAGACAACTTTAGAAGGTACACAAATAAGTGTTCATTCTTGGATTGAAAATTTTTGGGATCTTGATAAAACTTTCATATTTACAATCTGAAACCATCCATCTTCATCTCATGATTCTTCCTCCATCACTCATCCACTCTCACCATCCTGGGTTAGGGTATGTCCCCCCTATTGTCACCTCTACTAAGTCATCTTTCCAAGTTGTTAAGGATGTGCAAGCCTCCTTTGATATTAATAGTATCGAAAAGGATAGTCCAAAAGACACCATTGATGTCATCACCGCTTTCGCTCATCCATCAAATATTTTTGTCACTCCATCCATTTCACCCATCTCATTCACATCCATCCACATCATAGACATGGATCAACAAGCCATATCTCAAGACAAGGAAAAAGGTAAAGATCAAGAATAAAAAATGAAAATTCTTTTAAAAGGAGATCAAGAATCAAAAGACACCCTAAAAAGAAAAGAATGTCAAGACAAGTCCTCTAATCAAAATCAAAAGCTATTGGACAAATCAAAAGTAAAATTCAAAAGTGAAAATCAAAAAGCATTGGTCTCCAAGTCCACCTCTCCATCAAAAATCATTAGGGGCATCTCTCAAAAGATGAAGACAAATAAAGAATTTGTTGATCCAAGGTCTCCATCCCTATCACTTTCGCTCATTTCATACATCCCATTTAATCCATCCATATTTGTGCATCTATCATATCATTCCACCTCCATTGGAAATGATTTTCAATGTACCTTTGATGTCGACTCCTTCACACATTATAGCTCATCGGTCATGTTGGCATTTCAAATCGCACCTCTAGAATGCGCTTTGGAAACAGATAGCTATGTGCAATAAACTGCTCTTCGAATTAGGAGGGGAAGCTCCCTCTTTTGCTAAGTTGCATAAAGAAAGTAAACTAAACTAATTTTGCCTATCTTTTTGGTTCAACTGCGAGAACACAAGGTTATAGAACTCTAGATGTTGCAAGTAAGGTTTTCTCTTGAATGAAACTTGACAACTACAACTTAACTTACGCTAAAATGTTTCTATCCTCTCAAGTAAACGCAGAGCAAGAGAGTTTAGAAATGGACGAGATGGATTTTCTGACAAAGATACTTAAATAAACTTTCTTCAACATGCATCTACTAAATTTCAATGCAAGCTGAAAAGGAGATCATATAAGTATTACACAATGAACGAAAATATGAGACTTTATATCAAAGCAACAAAGCACGCTCAAGACTTTATTTCCTCACACTTCTTAGCACAAAACAATAAATGGAAATATGAGATTTTTATATCGGGGCAGCAAAGCACACTCAGGACTTTATTTACTCAAACTTCTGGCTCAAGATTACAATTCTGGGATGGCAAGTTGTGGCAAAATACACGCAACATGCAATCAAACCAGATTATCACTTGACACAAGACACATGTACTAAACAAGAACTTGCAACTAAAAGAGGCATGCAAACTTGCCCTTAACACAAAGTGAACTAACACTAATCAATAACAAACATGAAGGCATAGGCTCAACAATTTTGTTATCACAAGCACGGTTTTGAACAACACTGAATAACAAAGAGAAGGCACTAAAGGCACTTGTGTCTTGTTATCACTAGCATGGCTCAACTAAAATGAGCAAAAACTACTCTTATTTATAACTAAGCAGAGGAGTAGGGAACCCTAAAATCTCCTTGCTTTTAAAACTAAGACTTGCCAACATGCAAGCTTTATTTCTAAACCTAAAGAAGATAACATCTAACACCTAAGAAAGCATGTAAAATAGGAAATGCCAACTCATTACATTTGTTTTCCTTCTTCTTCAAAGAATGGATAAGAATTGAGACAAGAATAGAAGGAAAGCATGAGATAAGAATGGAAAGAAAGCTTGGAGAAAGCTTCTAGAAGATTGTTGCTTTAAATCTCTATCACATCCACCAAAAAGCGGGAAACTGCCTCTCTATCAAGAGCGTTGATACTATCTATAGCCATATTCTGCTTTTCTAAGATCTTGTCCTCTTTTGCAATCAAACTTAGAGAATATTTGAAATCTTCAGCTTTTTTATGAGTTATATTCTTGAAAAACATCGCTGCCTCAAAAGATGACTCACTCATTGATAACTTGGCGGCTTTGCAACTTTTGTGCATTCTGACACTACTTCTTGATTCTCCCACAGAAGAGTTTTGCACAAATTTTCCCAATACTTGTCCTTTTCCTCAAAGCCTTCTCATTTGGATGTTCTTCAACTAAGATGATGACATTTTATGTCCACGATGGTACTAAAAAGCACTTCCCAACATCATCCGTTCAGATAATTATGATACAACACTTGTTTGGCTTTGAATTCGATGAGAGAGTACCTCATGCTGAAAAACTCAAAGATTGACTATAAACTTGACTATGCTCGGACAAATTTAGCACAAACCCTAAAAATAACTTGCTGATTTTCTTCATCAAACGGATGAATTTTTTGGAAATTTTTTTGAGATATGGGTTTTGTTTAGAATTTTGCTACAAGCAAACCCAGATTGTTCGTTTTTGAAAATTTGGAGCGAAGACTGAAAAAGCAGCAAACCCTAATTTTCTCCAAAAAAAAGCAAAAAAAGTTGGCATCTGGGTATTGTTCATGAGCACATTCTGGATGAACCCATTTGGTTAAATTTTGAAAACCTCGAAGTTTCATTGAAAAAGCAACCACTTGAAGTTTCATCGAAAAAGCTATGATATGGGTTTTGTCCAGAAGAATATTTGAGATAGACCCAAAAGATTGGAAGTTGTAAAATTTGAAGTTTTCTCTGACATGCAAAATAAAAAGCAGCTGCTGCAACCTTGAGGAAATTCTTCAAAAATTATCCAGAAGATCGAACTAGTATAAACCAGCTCATTGAAAATTGAAAATAATGGCCTCCTTCTTCAAATATTTGATGTTCTGGATCAAAAAATATGAAAAAGCAAGCCTTCTTGAGTGCTGATATGAAAATTTATTGAAAAACCAGCAAGTTAAACACTTGAATCTTAAAAATAAGGGTTTGAAGTTGCTACTTTGTTTCTCCTTGAAGACCACCTACAAGAAAATAATGAATGATGAAACACAAAGGTGCCTTAAATAAGCTTTGCCTTGAGAAAACAACTTTCTTTTGCCCTAATTCTTCAAAACCTTAATTCAAGTTTGTGCAATGAACTTAGAATTTTGTCTTCATCTTCAATTTTTGAAAATTTCAAAAAATTGACTAAGGCATTGGAAGTTGGGCGCCTTTCTTTTTCTGGAGGTGACTATTTCACTCAGACTTAACCATTTTTCCGTTCTTTTCAACTTTCACTCAATTTTCAACCCTAGTTTGATTCTGATTTTTGACCTCTAGATTGATCCAACAAACATGGTGAACGATTCATCATGGAGCTTGATCAAATCTGACGATATTGTTCTGGAGACATCTTCTGATAAAAACTTCATTTGACCTTTCAAAATGTCAGGTGCCTATCTCCTCCAGGGGCGCCCACTTTCTCCAGTGTTAGCCATTTTCATGATCTTTGAATTTATGTTTGTCTTCTGACCTTTAGATGAATTCATGATATCCGGCATTGTACTTGTTAGATTGATTGGCTAGCAAGTCCACTGGATAGCTGAGAATATTCTGGAAGGGGTCTTTTGGATACTTCATCTTTGAAAACTAACATCTAGAGGCTCTAAATCCTAGGTGCCCTTCTCCTTCAAGGGCGCCCATCTCTTCCAGAGATAGTTTTTATTTCGATTTTTTCACTATTGCTTTTGGCGTTGGTCATTTCATTCACTTTTTCTCCTCTGTTCAGTCTGCGACATTTGATGACTGCCTGCTCCGACGGACGTGCTGATGATTGCGTTGGACAGCTTGATCAAGTCTGACAAAGTCACGTTGGAGGTTCCTTCTGCAAATTTTATCATTTGACTTCTCAAAAACTTGGACGCCCTTCTTCTCCAGGGGCGCCCATGTTCACTAGTTAGAATATTTTCATCGTTTTTCATCCTCATAGTTCTAAACACTCCTCTTCGTGACCTCTGTTTAATCTGGATTTTCCATCGGCTGGGTGATCCGATGAGCTAACGAAGACATCCATTGTGAAGCTGATGAGAAACTGAACAACATTGCCTAGGGAAGCCAACCCTGACTTCATTATTTGATCCTTCAAAAAGATGGGCGCCTATTCTCCTCAAGGTCGCCCAAGTTGAGCAGACTTAGAAAAAATTCTAATATTTTCAAATTTCTTTCTTCGTTTGACGTGTTTTCTTTGGTCTCGATTGCCAGATTTGAAAATTTTCTAAGGCATGGGAGTATGGGCGCCCTTCTTGACTGGAGGCGCCTGGATTCACCAGAGTTAGCCAAATTTTAGCATTTTTCAACTTTTTCAAATTATTCTCTCCTTTCTTCATTTTTTGCACACGTTCATCTTTGACAGCTTCTACTTGACGCTTGAATGTCTGATTTTGACACCTGGCAGCCGATTGTTCTCCATTGATGACCTTGGTTCTCTAGAAAAAGCTTTTGAAAAAGCAAAATAGACCTAGTAGGGTAAAACTGATCTTTTTGAGATTCTTATTGCACTGGCCTGATGAGGAAGTATTTTGAGCCAATCAAAATCAATCTTAACCCTAGAAGCCAAACTTTCTATTTTTAGAAAATTTTACAAGTATCCATTTCTTAAGAAACCCAGAAAAACCCATAAAAGTTTCTATTTTTAGAAAATTGCTAAAAATAGAAATTTTCCTAAGATTTAGGGTTGAAAAACTGAAATCTGGGTATTGTTGGTTTGATCGCTCTGAGCGACCCAGATTGTTAGATTTTGAAAATTTCAAGGTTTTGACCCCCATGCAAGACATGCAAATCCCAATTTTGACCTTTTTGACAGATTTAATAGTATTTGGACTCATTTCTTCAAAATGCCTAAGTGTAGCAAAAATTTTAATTTGGGGTACAACAGGTCACCCAAACTCATTTTCTTTTCAAGCCTAGTGACCCATGTAGTGTGCACATTAGGGATCATACCATAGCCTCTTTCGTTTGCCACTTCTATCATCCTTCATATTTGCTACTTGCATTTCATGTCCAAATCATGTCGTTTTGTCCAACATGTCCATCCAAACAAGGTCAATGCATTGTCATGACATCGATTCTTCACATAACTTCTGAAAGTCTTGTAATAAACATAAAAATGCAAAAGAAATGAAAAAATAAAATAAATTGTTACCTTGATGAAAACCTAGCAAACATGCATCTTGGTGACACCAAAAAAAAATCAAGAAAAATACTAAAGAGAAATAATTTGTCCAATAGTGAAAACCACTTTGGTGGAACTTTGGATAAGTACCATGGTGAAAACCTAGAAAACATGCACCATGCGTAGTTGAATTTTTCTCCATCGTCTATCATCATTCCTGTTGATGGTGAAAATGACACAAACAATGTTGAAACAAAATATTTCTACTCTATTTCTCCTGAAAAAGAAAGACAACATATAGTAGCCTAACTCCCAAGGTCCTGGTAGTTGGTTCTCAACTATCTGGTGTCACTCAATCAGTTCATGCAATTGTAATGTTCAAGGGGCCTGTACTGGTAACAAAGAATGCAAGCATTGACTCATTTTACCGAACTATTTTAGTAAATCCAAGGGGTTTCAAACAAAAGAAAAAGATAAATCATAGGGTAAACCAGTAAACATGAACAAAACACATCTAACATCCGGACATATATCTTCAACAATGAATTTTTTCCAATCAGATCAAGAAAACCAAAGCATGATACAATTCATAGAATAATCTATACCATTGTATGCATCTAAGGTGCTTATTTTAATTCACCTATCACAACTACTTCAAAGATTTTTTTTAAAGAACACACATTCATTCATTGCCAAGATCATAGATCAATAGACTTCAACAAATTTAATCCAATGATAATTTAACAAGATAATCCTTAAATCCGGTTTCTTCTAATGACTTTCATCACATAAGAAACAAGCATGCTTCAGCACAATCACTGGCATACAGATAGATTATAACTTATCAGCCTTATCAAGTAAAATTCAATTCTAACACCATATTGCGTAAATCTATAATTTTATTTAACCGTAAAATATCAAGTAACAATGTATCTTTGTAATCCCTACAAAATTATATCTCCTAATATCAGGTGGCCAATTCTATTCTCTATTAGCTGACCCTTACAATATGATACCCAAAGGGTATTTATAGATATACAAAATTTGAACTCCACTTCTATTTTAAGTCATACACCCTTTTAGGAACTAAAAATCTCTTCGAAACTCAGATCAATTTGATCTTGAGTTCTTACATTAGACATTCAGTTAAACTGGAGAATAGAAAATAGAAGA
This sequence comes from Sequoiadendron giganteum, assembly GCA_007115665.2. Classification (NCBI taxonomy): domain Eukaryota; kingdom Viridiplantae; phylum Streptophyta; class Pinopsida; order Cupressales; family Cupressaceae; genus Sequoiadendron; species Sequoiadendron giganteum. The sequence continues at coordinate 519,607,641 of CM021102.1, forward strand.
GAAATAATGCCATGCGCTTCAAACCTTTTAGTGCTGCATGCAACATGCAAAGAAGAAGAAAGTCATGCATGTGAAGTTGGGTCTGTAATAAACAGTCATAACTGGCGAAGACTTGTTGTAATACATCTAATTTTGGCCCATCAACCCAGTTGTCTTCAAATTTAATTCGCTCCAATTATGTTGCAGCAAACCCTCTCATATCTTTTATCTTTGTCAACTCTCTTTTAGCAGTCTTTATCTCTTCTTTGACATCCATCAGTCGATCTATCATCAGATCTTCACATCATCTCCTTTCTGCATAATTCCTTTAAACCTTTCACCCCATTTCTCTTTTATCTGACTCAAAGGCAGACCTTCCTTTTTTAGTATATTAACATCTACTATGATAGCAATGACTGCCTCCAACTCTTCAAAATGTTTAGTTAGATCCTTAACAACATCTTGGAATTCATTTCTATGTTTGCACAAGAAATCTGTTATGAATCGAAGTATACGAGAGGTCTTTTCCACAAAATCTTTATTATCCTCCTCGAGTATTGATTGTTCCAAAAGAGTAGTCAAATGCAATGTACTAACCTTCTCCAATTTCTGACTATACTCTTTATATTCCTCTTCCTGTTTCTTTGTTGCTTCAATATATTGATGCATTTCCCCTATCAACTCTTCTATCCTTTTGTGAACCTCAAAACCTTTGACCAAAACTTCACTTACTTCTTGATTTAACTTGTCAACCCACCTATCTAACATCTCCGCTTTGCCTCTTACCTGTGCTAAATCATCTACCTCCTTTTTGCTCAACAAAATTGGAATCTCAATAGCAACTACCTGTTGTGATCTTGGAGAAGAGACACTTTTCAAAAAGGAATGCAATTGATCTAATTGAGCCTTAAGCTCATCTTTCTTCTGCTTATCCTTTAACATTCTTGACTTGGTTGTCGAAGCTACCACATCAATTAGATTCCTTTGTTGATTTCTTGTAGGCCTTCCCAAGTTGACAGTACTCAATTGATAATCCGTTAACTGCATGTCTCCTGCCTCCTTAACTGTCAACGGTATGTCACACTCAGCAACACTCTCTCCCTTGTCTATGAGCCTGGTGGAGTGTAGGATCTTGGCCTTCTTTTTAGGCCTTTCTTGTTCAATCTCCTTCATCATATCCTCCCAATTGAGAGGCTATGAAGGTGTTACTGTTCTTTTCTGTAGGTCCAATTTTAGCCAAGTGGGAGCACATGGAGCAATAGTCATCACAGTGGAAGAAGAAGCAATAGTAGTAGTAGAAGGTGGTTGCACATTCACTTGGGGTTGAGAATCAACCCTTGGTTCCTCTTGTTGTTCTTGCACCACATGCATCTGCACAAGATTTTCAGCCTCTTCCCTATCTTTTTGTTCCTATATCTTCTTATCTTCTTCTTCCTTCTTCAACCTCTCTTCCTCCAATCGATCTCTCTCCACTTTTTCCCTTTCCAATCTTTCTTTTTCTTTTCTTTCCTTCTCTAGAGCTTCTTTTTTCAGCTTTTCCTTATCCAATTTTTCTTTCTCTAGAGCTTCTTTTTCAGTTTCGCTTTCTCTAAAGTCTCTAGTCTTTCTTTCTCTAGTCTTTTTGCCTCTAATGCCTTAAGCTTTTATGTCTTTGCTTCTTATTCTTGTTGCTTCCTAACCAGCTCTTCGGTGTCCTTTTCCTTCCTTAATCATTTTGCTTCTTCTTCCTTTTGGTGAGCTTCCTCTGCAAGTTTTAACTTGGAAACCAAGACTTCTTTCTCCCTCCGGTGTCTTGCCTTCTCTTCCTCAAGGTCATGAATCTTTTGTATTAACTCTAACTTATAATTTTCTTCTTTAACCTTGAGTTCATTTTCTTGTTTCCTTTGTTGTCTCTCTACTTCATCGGCTCTTGACTTAGCTTCAATTTGTTGCTGCTCTAGTATGGAATCAGTTTGTGTCTTGGCATCCATTAACTTTTGCTTATCTATTTCTTTAGCTTTTTCCTTAGCATCCTTTCTAAATTCTTCAAACAATGCCCATTTCTCCTCTTGTGTCATTACCTATTCAACATCCTCCTCTAGAGGCATATTCTCTTGCACATCCTTCTCTGACACAGTCTCATCTGAATCTATTCCAACATCATGAATTTCCCTCTCCACCTCTTTTCCCTTTGTAGTTTCAGCCATAATATGAAGAGCCCCCTTTTGAACTTCTTCACTCTACTTCTTTGCAAGTGGGGCTTGTGTGGAAGATTTACCTAATGTAGGTGTTGAAACAACCGATCCCATTTGAGCATCTCCTTCTTGTGTTTCTACTTCATCACCTGTTGCTTCAAATTCTATCTCTTCAATGTCTAGGGGAAGGAACTCCAATGGCTCCTTAGGAGGTTTCTTTCTTTCGAGCCTTTTATACCCTTTCCCCTTTTTAGGAGCTGGTCCTTGAGGAGCTTTGGTTCTTAGAACCAGCCATTGAACACTTCTATCCAAAACTGTTCTTCCTATCTGGTTAATATCAATAGTTTCCTCACTATCCCAGTCAATTGGATCCAGACTTTTAGTTCCAATGTTCAAAGCTTCATAAGATGGATCCAGTACAACTCCATCATCTGCCAATGTTTCAGGAATGTCATTTTTGACTCCAAATTTTGACATGAGTGCAATAGGTAATCTTTCATAATTCTTTTTGCTCAAATCATACTCATCTTGTCAGTCACTCCAGAAATATTCTAATAAACTGAAATGCTTTTCAAACACAGAAGGCAACAAGGCATTCATCTTACCCTTCGGGTCAAAATACTTACAAGTTGTGTATAAGCCTAACTTTAATTGTATCAGCTCACTGCATATCACCTTTGCTCCTACCAAATGCTGATAGGTATACACCCAACTTCATGGGAAACTTGTGACATCCTATCTTATGCTTTAAACCAAACCGAGCATTAACTCCAAGAGCTTGATATACAAAATCCATCAATACTATCCTATTATTGCAGCACCTTGGAAGCAAATGTGGATGGCCTTCAAAACCAACTATCCTAAAATATGTAAACTCGGGGTATTGAATGTACCAACATCCCCATTCAGCAATAAATGCCATGGCCGCTTGACTCGGCCTGTACCCTGCATCTCCGTTAAGTTGGTTAATGACTACATATATGAATGCATCATTAACTCTTTTGAACTAAGTCTTAGCAACCTGTAGAGATAGCTGGTTATAATGCTCCCACACCTTCTTTTGTCCATCCAATACTCCCATTATCCCTACTCTGTTTAAACCTGGGAAGATACCCAACCTTGTTGTTGCATACACAATGTAAGAAGTCATAAAGAAGCACTTAGTCTCCCTGATGCTGGTTAGTTGATCATGAATAGCATTTGATACAATCATCGGCCAATCAAACTGATGGATGCCATGTAAAATTGTCTGGATGAAAGGAAACATCCACTCCTTGAAATGAAACATATCTCTCTTCCCAAAAGCCCTAGACAGTATCATTATTAAATATGATACCTCCTTATAGAAATCTACCCTCTTTGGCTGGTCCGCAAGTTTGGTTAGAGACTTCTTGTCTGCCTTCAACAACTTTTTGTTCAAATGAGATTTATTGGATTCTTTATACTTACTATATTTCTCCAAGGCCTCTACCTCATCCAACTGCACCAAGTTCTTGGGATCCAGGACATTAAATATACTTTGAAGCGCTTGAGGAGTGAGATCAATAATTACATGATCTTGTGAATCCATGCATTGTTGGGTAGCTGGATTATAAGCAATTGCAACTGTCAAGATCAACTTCGGGCATTGGATTGATAAAGGAAACACAGTGATATGGGCCAAGCCGGACTCAACAATTCTTTTTGTTTTTCCTGTTATATCTTCAGTAAAAATTTCTAAATACAACTCTTCAAAATTCTATTGGCCCAAATTTATGTTGATGATATCTGACCAATCTAATTCTACTTTGCTCACTTTCACAACAGGACTCCTGTGATTATACCTTAAGGTATAAGGCAATTGTTCTGGCTTGACCTTCTTTGGTTTAGGTACTACCTTTGATGTTCCTGCAAGCCGGTTCCTTTGGGAAGCTTCTCTTGATGTTCCTGACATCCTCTTAGCTTTCCTGCAACAAAATCTATAGTTAGATGCTTGAATGAAACATCTCAAAAATGTGTCTTTAAAATTATACCTTTCAAATATACATCAGAGGCGAAACCAGGCAGTAAACATCTTAAATAATCTTCTTTTAACACACTGTTCGGCTCGAAGCAAAAACTATTACTGTCACTCTACTAATAAGAAGTGATCTTGAAGTCGGAAGTGAAATAGTGATCAAAACCAAAACTGGAATGGAAACTGACTCAGTTTCCTTTAGATTTTATGTTTTCATATTTTGCCTCGATTCTGCTTCCGCTTTCGCCAAGGTTAACTCTTTATGAAGTAAAGCTTCTTACTATAAGCAGAATCGGAGACGGGATGGAAAATGGAATTGACACTAAACATAAAAACATATCCAAAACTCTAAATCAATTCCGATCCCACTTCCGACTATGTTGACCATGACATCATCAATAATTTTATCAATTTAACGCTTGACTCCATGATTAAAGACTAAGGTCATATTAAATGAAATGAGGCTTAAAATATATCATGAAAAGACTATACCCATATGACCGTGGGGATGACTTTATTTTAGAGCATCATATTTAATCATTTTAAATCTGATCACAGAAATGCATAAAAACCCTAACCTATAAAACGTGATATAAAACTAGGGCACGGATTCAACCCTTCCTAATTTATCCAAATGAATGCATAATGAAATCCTAAGTAAAAACCAGATTCTACCAACCCTAACTCACTGTAAAAATCTAGATTTAATCTACCTCACTATGAAAAACCTAATTAAATCTACGTATTTAAAACCTAACTCAGCATGACGTGATCATGACAAAACGTGAAAGAGATCGTGCCCTAACTCACTATAAAACCAGAAACGCAAGCATAAAACAAAATCAAGAACAACAAAGAAAGAAAGAAAGAAAGAAAACAAACACACAAACCTACTGAAATGGTGAACATGCCCGAAGATCTAAATCAAACAACACGAAAGCAAATAAATAAAAGAAATGAGAATAGGAACCCTACCTCGAACACAAAACCTGGCTAACTTTCTGAATTGATTCACAAGCAATTATCTCCTCCTCCTTCAATCGATTCACTCAGATGGACTCCGCACCTGCTCTATTTCACTCTTCAATTTTTAACAATGATAATAATAATGCGATTAATCCTTAATGAAGGTAAAAAATAGAGTTTCTACCTACGCATGGCAACTGTCATTAACGCATTAAATGTAGTTAAGCGGAGTTGGAATTAGAGAAGAACAAACACTTCACTACATTGTGACTTCAGTAAAAATTCAATGACCAGAAAATGGCGGGAGCGGAATCGGAATGAAAACTGATTCGAAAACTTAAGGAATTTCCCAACTTCATTTTCATTTGGGTTCTGGTTTCGCCAACAAAGCAGAAAATGAAACCAAACGCAATAAGTAAAATAAAAAAACTGACATAATAAAACTTAACACAAGGACATAGACTTAAACAAAAGTTGAAAAAGCGGAGGTGGAGACGGGATGGGAACTAATTTTTACAATTTTCAATAAACACCAACTTAACGTCCACTCTGGTTCCGGCTCCGATAAAGACAAAAAAAAAGGCAAAAAAAGAAAGACTGTTGGGATGGGAATCAGAATGAGTTTTGAAAGAAGTTTCAGAACCCGATTTGGTTCTGACTCTGATTGCGATAGACTAAACCAAAATATAACAAAGTGTTGGAAGCAAAAGACTCCAGACTTTGTTAAAAAAAGCAACAAAAAGATAAAAAAACACAAAGGGGGACCCATTTTGACCAAGGCAAAAGATGGGGTGGTTATGCAAGGCATAACAAATGGCGACTCGACTGGGAAAATGGTTTACCCATTTTCAAGATACCCAAAGAAAATTTTAGTCACCCTAAAACTACTTGGTTTATAAACACTTTAACTTGAATAAGATCAGATATATGTAGGATTAGTTTGAGCTAGAATCTCAGATGTATGTGCTCATGAGTTATTTCTGAATCTGAGTGTGTGCAATATATTGTGCATCATTCTTTGTAGATACTTTATCTGTTTGTGAACAAATATACCTAAGACTCAAGCTACATAGGTTGAGTCCTTTAACTATCATGCAGTAAAATCCTGGGAATTGCTCCGCTGCCAGATAGGCATCCATAGCCTCAACGGAGATACCTCTAGTTCTCTCAAAGCATTGCTCTACTACCAGCCAGGCATCCATAGCCCCAATAGAGATACTTGATTACCCACTTGATATTGAGTTTTCCTCTTCTTTCATTCTTTTCTTTCATTCATTTTTCTCTTTTAAAACCTTGCTTGTGGAAATCTTTTGTGCACCTTCCTCAATACTTCAGACATAATGAATTTGAAACATGGGTTGAGAACTACTATGGATTTCATGATAGTCTTGGAATCATATTTTTCACTTGAATCAAAGGATAGAGCCATTCTAAAACAAATAGGTACTTACTCATGCAGATGGTTTCCTAATTTGGTGATAGATTTTTTATCACAATTCATGAGATATTCACAATAAATCTTCTATCCTTAATAACTTTTCCAACCCAAACTAGAATGGTCATAAAACATAAGTTTCAGAACAAAATCCTTTTCAACGGTGATAATGAAAATACCTAAACCAATTTCTCTCCTAGTACCAGTAGCATACTTTGAATAACAACCCCTTAATTTGAAATGAACAAAATGTAGATCCCCAATGAAACAAGACCAAACAAAACAAGAAAGAAAACAAACAAAACAAACAAAAACAGAAACTTAATTACATATGATACAGTATAATACAATTTCCTTTTAAAACATCAGACCTTTTATGCACCAAAATAGTGCTTGAGAAACTGACCATTAATGGGTAATGGAATAGGCACTCCTATTAAGGTACTCAAACGAAAAGCATTCTCGCCTAATATATCAGCCACTTGATAAGGACCTAACCAAAGTCTATCAAATTTTTGATGATCTCCTCTCTTCTCTTTGGCCTTATCCGATAATAACACAAGATCTGATATTCTAAAGGATTTTATCTTGCCTCTCTTGTCAAACCAGCGTTTGACAACAACCTGATGCTTAGAGAATTGTTGCAGAGCAGCATCTCTTTGCTCTTCCATGTTTAACAAATTAAGTAGTCTAACCTCAATCCTATCATCCTTGTTATAAAATTCATGCATGAACTTAAGAACAGGTATCTGTAAATGGATTGGGAAGATTGGATCTTGTCCATAAAATAACTTAAAAGGTGAGTTTCCTAGAGCTGCTTTGATTCTGGTTCGATCTGGCCATAAGGCAAATCTCAACTGGGTATGCCAGTCCCTAGGATTACTCTCTAACAAATTTCTTATAACTTCCAACAAGTTTTTATTTGTGGACTCAACCACTCCATTTCCCTGAGGGTAGTAATTAGAAGAATACTTCAACACAATTTTTTGTTCATAGGCCCATGAAATAAACTCAGCAGAAGAAAAAGCAGGGCCGTTATCACATACTAGAGCAAATGGAACTCCAAACCTGGTTGTGATGTTCTCAGTCACAAACTTGATGACCACCTCTGTGGTGCTATTCTTGCAAGGTTGTGCCTCAGTCCAACGTGTGTAGTAGTCAGTTGCAGTCAAGATGAATTTATGACCTGTAGAAGAATTTGGATTAATTACACCTACAAAATCAAGTGCCCATTGAGCAAATGGCCTTACCTCATATACTGGTTGTAGGGGCATTGCAGGATTTCTTTCTCTAGGTGCAAAGGTTTGGAATACATAACAAGTCCTGCAGTGCTAATGTGCATCTCTAAACACATAAGGCCAATAATAGCCTGATCTTAAAATATAATGAGGCAAATCATCAGCAGATCCATGCCTTCCATGAAACTCAGAAATAGCATGTTTTGCTTCTTGCTGATCCAAACAATGTAGGTAAATTCCTTGAAAATTCTTTCTGTAAATGGATCCCCCTTTGAGCATGTAATGAGCACTCTTCATCCTCAATTCTCTCCTCTGAGTAGCATTCATTCCTTCTGGACATTTTTTATTGAGGAGGAAGAAGATTAAATTTGTATACCAAGGATCCTTTGTGAATGATTGAACCATGTACTGTTGGCAAGTAATATTTTTGTCTACTTCAGCCATTTCTTTTGACAATCCTTGTCCTCGAACTATGGCCATTACTTGACTTCGAATTATGTAATGCCTGAACTTCTTCACTACTCTTACCAATGCAAAGGCTTGTTTTTCTAGTGGTGAATACCTTACTTCTGCATTCTTAAATGGAGAGATCATAAAATCAATCGGTCTCTCCTCACTCTCTTCTCTTCTCTGTGTTAAAACTGTTGCACATGAATGTTCAGAAGCAAAAGAATAAATGTAGAAGGGTTTTAGATAATCTAGACTTGTCAAAATAGGTGCCTCAGATATAGATTGTTTAATCTACATGAAAGCAGACTTAGCCTCTTCACTCCACTCAATATTTGCATCCTTCTTCATCATTTCATTGAGGGGTTTGACAATCTCTGCAAACCCTGTTATAAATTTCCTAACAAAATTGATCCTTCCAAAGAAGGACCTCATTTCCTTCTTGCTACCTGGCTTTGTCAATTTCAAGATGGACTCCACTCAGTCAAGATCTATGGAAATCCCTTCCTTTGATATAATGTGACCTAAGAGCTTCCCTTCAGATACTCCAAATACACATTTCTTTGGGTTAAGAGAGACACCATAACTTATATATTTCTTTAGAACCTTTTCCAAGTCTGCAACATGATCTTCTCTATTCCTAGAGAAGATGGTTAAATCATCTACATAAATGATTATACATTTTCCTATCAGATCTTTGAAAGCTACATCCATTGCCCTTTGAAAAGTAGCTCCTGCATTGATGAGACCAAAAGGCATCCTTCTATAGGAAAATGTGCCCCATTTAGTAGTAAAAGCGATCTTCATCCTATCTTCATGACTAACAAGTACCTGATTGTATCCAGAATACCCATCCAAGAATGACATCATCTGGGATCCATTCACCTTTTGTAATACTTCATCAAGAGAGGGTAATGGATAATTGTCTTTTTCAAAGGCCTTGTTTAGATTCCTAAAATTGACACATAGTCTGATCTCACCATTATCTTTCCTTACAGGAACCAAATTGGCTACCCAGGTAGAGTATCTAACTGGAAAGATTATTTTGGTAGCTAAAATATTTTGTACTTCTCTCTGGATCAGAGGTTCAATTAAAGCATTGATCGGGTGTTGCTTTTGGTGAAATGGCTTGGCATCTGGCTTGAGAGGGATTGTATGAGTAATCACTGAAGTGTCAAAAGTTTTGAAATCATCATAACTCCAAGTGATAGCCTCAATATTCCATTTCAAAACTTTGATTATCTCATCCTTAATTTCTTGAGGATAAGTCTTTCATATAAGAACATTCCTCTTAGGGCCTGAGTGAGTTAAATTAAAAAATTCATACTTCCCTCCATCACTCTTTGTAGGCACTCTCTGATAAGCTTGTGGGTTTGAGTCAAATATTCTTTCCAATGCTATCATCCCTTTTGGGATGTTATTGCTCTTTAAATCCAATATCCCTTCTGGACTGTCATTCTCCAGATCCCAATTCCCCTGATCTCTTTCAGATTCATCAATTATTTGCCCTTCAAAAACATCAGAATTTGCCAAAAAGGCCAATATATGTTGATCATCATTAAATACCTGAAAATGTCTGACATTATCAGGAATAGCTGGAATTGAAATCAACTCAACTAAAAACCTCTTAATATTAGAGTCTTGCATGGGCCCCAATGTACTAGCAGCAACAGTAAGAGCATTTGCAATTTGATTAGCTTCCCTGGGGATCAAACTAATTCCAAAAGCATCAAAATCTTTGATTAAGTTCCAAACCCTGTTTCTGTATGCAGCCAATCTTTTGTTATGACATGTATATTGGCTATGCACCTACTTTACAATCACCTCAAAATCTCCCATAACTGTGAGAGCAGTAACCTTCTTCTTATGAGCAAACATAAGACCTCGAGCAAGTGCTTCATACTTAGCCACATTGTTTTTGCAATCGAACTGCAATCTATAAGAAGCAAAGTAAGTCTTTCCTTTCAAATTAGTTAGTTCAATCCCTGCTCCACTTCCTGCTTTAGATTTAGAACCATCAAATTTAAGAGTCCATAATTGATCTTTGGCTAGGAGCTCTTTCTTTTTAGAAGTAACAGGGGATGACTCACTTAAGATGTATGGTGGCTCAGACTTTTGCTGATCATCAGAAATTGTCTTGGGGCAAGACTCAGTTGAAAATTTTTCTACATTCTCAATTTGTTCAATTACTACTTTCTGAATGATTTCTTGAGTTAATTTACCATCTAATTCATCTTTCATCAGCACCTTTGGTATTGGTAAAGCATCCAGAGCAGGTGTATTGAAAAGGCACTGAGATACCTTAATCTCTTCTTGAATTTCAGAACATAAAACTGGAGTCTGCTCTACTGATGAGGAATATTCCTCTTGAGAAAGGTTAGCCCGAGTAAGAATGGTAGCATCCTTAACTTTGAAAGATAACTTATTGATGGGAGTCTCAGATTCCTCCTGACATTTTTGTTGGGGCTGATCTATATGACTTAGAATATCCAGGCATGACTAACATGTTAACTCCGAATGATTATGATAGTGAATCCTACACCAATTAGGAAGTAATAAACTAATTAAGTCAGTTTCTTCTCCTAAAACCAACCTATCTTGTTGTAATTTTCTTATTAGAACCTACTGGTTGACACGGATCATTGGGTCACTGTGATCTAAAGATGATGTATCATCGGGACTAACTACAAAGAAAGTAAGAACTTCCTCTTGTTTGTAAACACCTATCTCAATCTCAAAATATGTCACTTCATTCGAAGCATCATATTCAATGATCATGTGCTTGAGCCTAGGTTCACTTTCAATTCTTATCTATGTTGCAACTCCTTTCCATGGTAACCACATGTGAGAGAAATCCAAGGATAGATATCCCCCTATGATTTTTATTAGCTCTCGAATTAGGAGCATACCGTATGTTTCTAGGATATTAGCTACTTGGATATCTATATAGGTCTAGATCCTTGGATCTGATCCAACCTACACATGCATGTTCTTCAATTCACCTACAACATTGACTTCGGTTTTATCCAACTGAATCACCTTCTTATTGGTTGGGATAGGACTTAATCCTAACTTTTTACATATCGAAAAAGGCATGACATTTCCCGATGCTCCAGAATCCAATAAACAATTGTGCAAATTCTTTCCAAAGATTCTTAAACTTAACAGAAAAGGTGGGGTACTGGTCTTACCTTTATAAATGGTTGCATTTGTCTCCTTTGCTGGAGTCACTTTACCTTTTCCTTTAAGGCAATCTGCCTCTTCCAAATCTTTTAATACTACCTCCCATTGAGCTGGGCACCACTTCATGATGTTAAAGAATGACAAGGATGTCTTTTGTCTCTGCAATTATGCAATAAAGTCAAATTCTGAATCATTCCTAGCTTGGTACTTAGGAAAAGGAGGTGGATTGTCTCTATTCTAAAGATTAGAAGGTCCCTTTGGTGGTGGTGGATTATTATTTGCATTCTAGTTTGGTGGGACCATGTTGTTTGTGGGTGCAGATGTAGTAAATGGGCCCTTATTCTAATTTCTCAGAAAGTGACCTCCTTTGGACTGAAAAGCTTGAGCATCATATACATCTTCCTTTGGCTCATTATCTCCTTGCATAGGAAACTGATATTTTTCTTCAATGGTCTCATAAGTCATAGCAGTGCTGACTGGCCCATTATCCTGATTGGAATTTCCTGCTAGAGGATGGGCATCAACTTGTGCTATCTTTACAATCTTCTCCATTTCAGGGCAGTTAACCTCAGAATGTGTTGCAGTATCATGTAACCTGCACCAATTAGTCATGAAATTAAGGTCAACAACATTAGCAGTATGTGGTCTCTCCTCACCTAATTGATAGTTATGGGGAACTCCCTCATTGTTAGGTCCAGTATTCCACTGCCTACTATTGTTGTTGTTGTTGTTGAACCTCTGGTTATATCCTCTGTTCTGATTTTGGTAATTTTGGCTAGAGGAATTTTGATTCTGAAAGTTACGGTTGGTGTTTTGACTCCCATTCTGATTTGAATAATTTTCCTGATTGTTATAACCTCCCTGATTTTGATAATTCTGATTTTGGTTGTGGAGAGGGTTTTGCCTAAGTTGTGCCATGTCATTAGACATTTGAGATAGAATCTTCTTGAGAGTCTCTAACTCAATTGTCAATTGGACAGTTTGCTCATTTTGCATAGTTTTTTACTATGGTTGGGGAATGAACATGGGTAGATCCTCCCGCTTGTTGTAGTGGATTTTGAGGTTGTTGGGAAGAATCTTGCATGTCATTACCGAAAAATGGCATGGTAGGCGGAGCTTGTAGTTCAGACACCGCTATTAAGAGTAAGGCATCCCTGGGACAGTGTTGTATAATGGTGGGTTAGGTATTTGATAGTTCATGGGAGGAAGAGCTACTCCTAAACCTCCTGGTTGCAGACTTATCTATTGTTGCAACTTGATGGCTAGATGATAAACTTTAGACAAAGAGTCAATCTCACTAGGCTGATAAGTTCTCTATAAGAATAGGCCAATTAAGGGATCAATAGCTCTTAAATATGCCTATATGGCAATATTCTCAGCTACTAGATAAGGGTCTTGCAACCTACGAAACATTCTTTGGAATCTAGTATTGAACAACGGTAGTGGCTCATGATGTTCCTTTCTTATTGTGGAAAACTGGTGATACAAAATGGCAGGGTCTACATAAACCCGAAACTGATTAATAAATGCATTTACTAAATCTGTCCAACCTAGGATAGATCCTCGGGGAAAATTTAAATACCAGTTATATGCCATATCTCCTAAATAGTAAGGAAACAGTCTACATACCACATCCTAATGAGTAAATTGAGCTCATGTGCAAGCATCTTTGAATGCTTGTATGTGCTCCTCATCACTTCTTGATTCACCATGTATGTATTTAGGACAAAAAAATTCAGGGTTCTTCGGTAACTCATGGATTCCTCTTGAAATAGTCCCTAATGGACAGGGGTTATTCACAAAGTAATCCATGGGTGGGATTGGTTAAGCAGGTGGTGATATAGGATGGATCAATGGAGACTCAGGCCTACTTGGTGATGGTGATGTAGGTGGAACTGATGGTGGTGTAGGTGGAATTGGTGGAAATCAATGCAGAGTAAGTGGTGGTGGCAAGGTAGGTATCCATATCCTATGAGCATGGGGTCTAGGTCTGACCGGGGTTTGAAGTTCTTCAAATGGTTCAGGATTAGTGGAGGATATGAGAATCTCTCGTATTTCTCAGGTGAGAACGACACAATGCGAGCCAGATTTTTCTTTCAGGCCCTCCTTCTAGTGCCAGATCTGTTGATGGTGAAAATGACACAAACAATTTTAAAACAGAATATTTCTACTCTATTTCTTCTGAAAAAGAAAGACAACATATAGTAGCCTCACTCCCAAGGTCCTGGTAGTTGGTTCTCAACTGTCTGGTGTCACTCAATCGGTTCATGCAACTGTAATGTTCAAGGGGCCTATGCTGGTAACAAAAAATGCAAGCATTGACTCATTTTAACAAACTGTTTTAGTAAATCCAAGGGGTTTCAAACAAAAGAAAAAGATAGATCATAGGGTAAACCAGTAAACATGAAAAAAACTCATCTAACATCCAGACATATATCTTCAACAATGAATGTTTTCCAATCAGATCAAGTAAACCAAAGCATGATACAATTCACAGAATAATCTATACCATTGTATGCATATAAGGTGCTTATTTTAATTTGCCTTTCACAACTACTTCAAAGATTTTTTTTAAAAGAACACACATTCATTCATTGCCAAGATCATAGATCAATAGACTTCAACAAATTTAATCCAATGATAATCTAACAACATAATCCTTAAATCTAGTTTCTTCTAATGACTTCCATCACATAAGAAACAATCATGCTTCAGCACAATCACTGGCATACAGATAGATTATAACTTATTAGCCTTATCAAGTAAAATTCAATTCTAACACCATATTGCGTAAACCTGTAATTTTATTTAACTGTAAAATATCAAATAACAATGTATCTCTGTAATCACTACAAAATTCTATTTCCTAATATCAGGTGGTCAATTCTATTCTCTATTAGCCGACCCTTACAATATGATACCCAAAGGGTATTTATAGATATACAAAATTCGAACTCCACTTCTATTTTAAGTCATCCACCCTTTTAGGAACTAAAACTCTCTTGGAAACTCAGATCAATTTGATCTTGAGTTCTTACATTAGACATTCAGTTAAACTGGAGAATAGAAAATAGAAGAGAAATAATGTCATGCGCTTCAAAACTGTCAGTGCTGCATGCAACATGCAAAGAAGAAGAAAGTCATGCATACAAAAGATTTATGCATGTGAAGTTGGGTCTACAATAAACTCATCATAATTGGTGAAGACTTATTGTAATACATCTAATTCTGGCCCATCAACCTAGTTGTCTTCAAATTTAATTCGCTCCAATTTTGCTACAACAAACCCTCTCATATCTTTTATCTTTGTCAACTCTCTTTTAGCAGCCTTTATCTCTTCTTTGACATCCATCAGTCGATCTATCATCATATCTTCACCATCATCTCCTTTCTACATGAGTCCTTTAAATCTTTCGCCCCATTTCTCTTTTATCTGACTCAAAGGCAGGCCTTCCTTTGTTAGTATATTAACATCTACTATGATAGCAATGACTGCCTCCAACTCTTCAAACTGTTCAGTTAGATCCTTACCAACATCTTGGACTTCATTTCTATGTTTGCACAAGAAATTCATTCTGAATCGGAGTATACGAGAGGTATTTTCCACAAAATATTTATTATCCTCCTCGAGTATTGACTATTCCAAAAGAGTAGTCAAAGGCAATGTACTAACCTTCTCCAATTTTTGACTATACTCTTTATATTCCTCTTCCTGTTTCTCTGTTGCTTCAATATATTTATGCATTTCCCCTATCAACTCTTTTGTCCTTTTGTGAACCTCAAAACCTTCGACCAAAACTTCACTTACTTCTTGATTTAACTTGTCAACCCACCTGTCTAACGTCTCTGCTTTGCTTCTTACTTGTACTAAATCATCTACCTCCTTTTTGCTCAACAAAATTGGAATCTCAATAGCAACTACTTGTTGTGATCTTGGAGAAGAGACACTTTTCAAAAAGGAATGTAATTGATCTAATTGAGCCTTAAGCTCATCTTTCTTTTGTTTATCCTTTAACATTCTTGACTTGGTTGTCGAAGCTACCACATCAATTAGATTCATCTGTTGATTTCTGGTAGGCCTTCCCAAGTTGACAGTACTCAATTGATAATTTGTTAATTGCATGTCTCCTACCTCCTTTTCTGTCATCGGTATGGCACACTCAGCAACAATCTCTCCCTTGTCTGTGAGCCTGGTGGAGTGTAGGATCTTGGCCTTCTTTTTAGGCCTTTCTTGTTCAATCTCCTTCATCATATCCTCCCAATTGAGAGGTTGTGAAGGTGATACTATTCTTTTCTGTAGGTCCAATTTTAGCCAAGTGGGAGCACATGGAGTAGTAGTCATCATAATGGAAGAAGAAGCAATAGTAGTAGTAGAAGGTGGTTGCACATTCACTTGGGGTTGAGAATCAACCCTTGGTTCCTCTTGTTGTTCTTGCACCACATGCATCTGCACAAGCTTTTCAGCCTCTTCCCTATCTTTTTGTTCTTGTATCTTCTTATCTTCTTCTTCCTTCTTCAACCTCTCTTCCTCCAATCGATCTCTCTCCACTTTTTCCCTTTCCAATCTTTCCTTTTCTATTTT